>LNAC01000482.1:263078-276934 GCA_002007465.1 Ailurus styani
TCCCCAGTGCTCATCTTAACTAGTGCGCTTCTGATTATTGTTAATATTTATATATTAGCATTACTATGCTATCAATACTGTCACAATGCCATTATAATAATATGCTATCGCTGCTATCATAATACACTCACTGACCATCAAGGAATGAATTCCCTGTAAACCACAATATTTTGTGTCAAATTGCCGAGGGTTTGACAGGTTCTAGTCCTTTGTCCACCAGTAGCTAGTTTTATAACCCAGGACAAGTCATTTAACTTTTGAGCCTCACTTTTCTCACCTGTAAAGTGAGGGCAATAATTATACTGATTTTAACTGGGAGGGAGCATTCAAGGAAGTAGAGATATGAGAAAAAGTCTTTTAGAAGCAAAATTCTTTTATAACTGTGGAATAATTAATGCGAAGCTGATGGTCAACTGTTAAATATCATACAAATATCAGTTGTTTAGTTTGTTTCAGCTCAACACATACTTATTGAATATCTACTCTGTGCCAGGCACTGTGCTAAGTATACTTAGGTACAGAAAAAGATAAGACACGATTCCTATTTCTGAGGAGCTTTTAGTCTGGTGGAGAAGATGTTCACATGAGATAGATTTTGGAATACCTGGTATAGGATTTTTTCCCTTCTCTTTCCTTGGTACAGAGCTTTGGCAGCAGGTTGTGCTACCTTATCTCTGATTACCTTGGAAATATTGAAGGAAACTTATAAAGTCACTGCCTACCTCATCTCATGTCTTTGGTCGAGACAGTGGTAGTGAATTGCGGTCTTTTCTTGTAAGTTCCCAGTAGTCTTAGCATCCACCATGAAGTCTTGGAGAGTCTGCTCAGAGGGAGCTCCAATGTAGCTTATGATAAATGGGTGAAGAATGTCTTAGGGAGAGAGTCCATGTCTTCACATATACAAATTCAACACCAAGCACATGGTGTACCACTTAGAAGGTACTGAATGAATGAACGATATAAACTGAACTGACCCAACCTCTCTGGAGTTCTCTTCCTTCCAAACCTTTCTACTTTGCTTTCTAGAATCCCCCTTTTGAGATAAATCCTTTCTTACATATTCTCAGTCTCTTCCATAAACTGGAATCTACTTACCATCTTCTCATTTATCTTGAGTCCCACAGCTTCCTGCAACCAAACTTTTCTACCTGCAGCCATGCTCGTCTTACACCCACCAACCTGCCTTCTTCATTGCTGCCAGGGAAATACTTATTTCTAAAGTTCAAATCTGATCACACGGCTCTCTCTCTAATGCCCTATTTCCTCTTAATCCTGTGGAAAATCTCCAGGTTTCTTTATAAGGCTTAAAATATTTCTTAATGATCTAGTTCTTTTTTTAAAAAAACATTTTATTTATTTATTTGATAGAGAGAGGGAGATCACAAGTAGGCAGAGAGGCAGGCAGAGAGAGGGGAAGAAGCAGGCTCCCTACTGAGCAGAGAGCCCAATGCAGGGCTCAATCCCAGGACCCTGAGATCATGACCTGAGCCGAAGGCAGAGGCTTAACCCACTGAGCCACCCAGGTGCCCCAATGATCTAGTTCTGGTTTGCATCATAGCTTCATTTTATGACTAACCCACTATTCCCATATCAGCCTCTACTTTCTAGCTGCACACACTTGTTGAAATTCTGTGCATTTTATTACCCCCTGACCTTTGCACATGATATGCATTCTGCCTAGAATTCTCTCTCCTACCCCTCACCATACTTGTCCAGCTAACTGCTACTCATCTTTAGTGTTCCATCTTCCTTAAGAAAGCTGCCTTGATGGCACCAAGTCCCCAGATGTTAATTGCTTTTCATTTGTTCTTTTATTCCTGGTTTCAGAACTTACTATTGTGTATTTTAATTATCTGTTTGACTATAAAATATAGAAGATCCTTGAAGGCAGGAGTTGTTAGTTATCTCCTGAGCACCTAAAAGGGCACCTGCTACATGGCAGACACTGAAAAAATATTTACAGAATAAATACTGAGAGAGCAAGATAATGTCTTAGCTGAATCTTAAAAGATTGCCACTTGAAGGATAACGACATGAACTATCAGAAGGGCATGGCTGACAGTAGGAATTAACTGAGCAAGATAACTCATGGTGTAATGTCTCAGGAGAGGACACAAATTTGGTGAGATGGATGGATAGGAGCCTAAAGAGTTTTTGAGATTTATAAGATTTTGAGCTTTTGGATGCCACTGAGCGAAATGTAACAATCATTTCAGTGAACCAACAACAGATGGTTGACTGGATTGATGAGTTGTCTAATTAATTGGTCAGTTCAGTGAAATAGTACAATTGGCTGTGAACCTTAGATTGTAAAACTCAGTGATGGCCCAACAAATGTCCATCAATATTCTTAAAATAAGGAACAGTTAAGAAGCAGAGTATTAAATCTCTTTCACTGCCAAATATTTCTTTAATTCTGGAAGACTCTCACTTATTATTTCTTCAGATATAAGTTACATGCCATTTCCTCTTTTCTTTTTTAAACTGGGGTATTATATCAGGGACATACGAATTTTTATGTAAAAGGCCATATAGTAAACATAAATAGGCTATGTGGGCCACTCTGTTCTTGTTGTGATCACTCAGTTCTACCATTGTAGTCATAAACAAATATGGCCATAAAGAATATGTAAACAGATAAGTGTAGCTATGTTCCTATAAAGCTTTTTATGTGGGCTCTGAAAATTAAATTTTCGTATAATTTTCATGTGTCACATAATACTATTCTTTTGATTTTTTTCCAGTGTTTAAAAACTATCGGAACAACTCTGAGATCATAGGCTGTACAAAAACAGAGGGCTGGATTTGGCCTATGGGTTGTAGTCTACTGACTCTTATTATAAACTGTCTCAGTCTATAATCTATCGTTTGTTCTGGACAGATTCCTCAGTAGTGTCTTCCACTTCCAGAATTCTGCTCCTGAGTTTGTCCAGTTTACATTTTAACTTGTCTGTGTAAGTTTCTTTTATAATTTATTTAATGACCATATTTATGTCTGATATTTCTAATAATGCTTTTTCAGACGCATGTTCTTATATTATTTCTGCCTGTTCTTGTTTCACAATTCTTTGCTCCCTTTTAAACAATGACTGTTATTTCATTTTCAGTTGAGTACCTTAACCTTAAAGTCTTGTATTCCATAAAATCAATTCTATCTTGCTTGAATTCACATTCTGAGTGCTAATTTTTTAAGTGCTTTTCTTAGCACTAAGATTACCTCATATATTTCAAAACATTCTCTTATATAGGCTCATTCTGAGTGGGTTCTCCCCACCCTAGCTGTATTTCTCTTTTTCTGTGATCGCCTCTCCTTGTCTAGTGGGTTTGTGGGGTTTGTGGTTGCCTCTACCTTACCCTTGGCTCTCTCTGCCCACGTTCAGGATACTTAAAACAAAAGCATTTTTTACTTCTCTTTAAGATGATACTCGAAAATGTGGCAGGTCTGGGCACTGATTCAGTGGGTGACTGAGTTCAGTTTTTGTTTGTGAAGCTGAAAATGCCCCTTCCCTGTTCTTTAGAGCCATAGCCACAGAGGTAGGCAAAATGGCAGAAGTATCCCACCCTTACTCCTGATATTTTATTTCATCCTCAGGGGAGTCTCCACTCAGTCTTGTAATTTCAACCTCTCATTTAATATGGAGTTGAATTCCTGACTCCAGGGCTTGCTTCCACACCTAGAGGACAGTTGGCCAGTTGCTCTCGCTAAGGGTACTTCTTTGCATTTCTGGTTCAGGAATGTTTAACTATTGAGCTCAGTTATTACTTTGTATTATTTCCACAGATTTAGAGAGAGGGACTGCATCAAAATATTGTCACTCTTCACCATCTTGACTAGAAATACATTTACTCATATGCCCTTTGATTTAACTGCCAGAATGCAAGCAACTTGAGGATAGGGCCTCTTTCTATCCTATTGGCCACTATATTGTGGGTAGTAAGCACAACGTGGCTGCTAAATTAATGTTTATGGAAAGAATAACTGTTGAAGAAGTGAAATAGATAATGACAAATGAACAATCTAGATGTATGTTAAAATCAAATCTTGTTCTTTATGCAAGTTGCAATTTTATTTGATGACAAGCATAATTAGCACCATACTCACCCATCCGTTTATTCCATGTATTCAATGCTTGCAAGAGATATTTGTGGAAGTCGGGCATGGCTGTGTATTCATAAGTTATTCTTCCTCCTTCCATTAGCATTAGTCTTTGCACCTGTGAGCAAAAATAAACAGAACTATATAAATACCAAGTATTATCACTTTTATTACAACATTATTATGCTACCAGTGATATCAACTGTAAGGTAAAAATAAAGGGAGTTGAAGCAATGACAGAGGCATTTCTTGATATTCATTTTGGCTCTTCTTGCCATCTGGGAGGTATATATCAATATACCAGTGGAGACCTTAACTGAAGCCCTAGCACTTCTGTGGCTTTTATAAAACTACTTTCTGCTTTAGTTCAAAAGCATTTGTGGAACATATATAGTCAGGTCCTGACCGCTACCTCAAGACTCCTGGGAGTGTAGAAGTCCTAACCGTCCGTTTTAAATGGTCTCCAGCCATCCCCATGAGAATGTCAGCCTTGTGGGATTCTAGGGGCTAGAAACCTGGTAGACTGGCCAGGAAGGGCCGCACATTAATAAGTCTAAGATTCACTGTGTTTCCTTCTTTGTCTGACTTGACAAGGTTTCAAGGACAGCATCTCGCTCTTCTGAATTTGGTTCTCTTTGGGTCCCAATGGCTTGCCACTTCCACTGAGAACTTCCTGGAAAATTCAGAGGCAGCTGCATTCTTGGGGAAAGAGGCACAGTCTATCTCGTGCTTGTGTCTCTGTTGGAAGTGTGTGGAGCTTGTTGAGCCCGTCACAGGGAGATTTATCCAACAGAGAGGCAGTGAATACATGTTAGGTATTGTTATTAAGCACTAGTTTGCTCCCATTCCAAGCCATGCTAAGTGCCGGAGAACAATTTATATTGGCAGATAGAATAGTAATATTGGGAGCTTACTGAGATGACAGAGTAATCTTGTTAGCTAGACTACTTTTCTATATTGAAAACATAAAGTATTCTGCATCAAATCACATAATCTACATTTTCTCTTTCTCTCTTTAATTTGATTATGAACTATTACTGTGCTTTGCCATAAAATATGAAAGTTTTACATTTTGATAGTTTTTCAAATGCTGATTTTACTTTCTGTGCAAATACTTCATATCTTTCCAGCATAATTATTTAGCAGCCTTTTCGGGTTAATTATTGTCATTAACAATATGAGTCCTATGAGGGAATATCAATTAAAATATGCACAGCTGAACTTTCAAATGAGTAAATAATTTAGTTTTGGAAAATGACTGGAAACAGCAGGGTAACAGTCAAAAGGGGAACAATTATTTTAATGCTTATTTGACAAATGAGTCATTTTTACAGCAAATTAGATTCTTATCATAGCACCCCTACTGGTTACCACAGGAAAGCTGTTAACATGAGTTTTTAAAATAAAAGCTGTTAAGTTATGCATGCAAAGTTAAGGAAATCATTTGTATGAAGAAAAGGTGATTAGGATATGCATTGTTAGCTGATGGAATACTGCCACTGGGATCTAATTAGGGCCATAAATCACACAAAATGATGTGTGTATTTAGGGCTTGAAGCATCAGAGTGATGCATGTCATTGACAGTGAGATGGATGATTCCCCCAACCCTGACTTTCCTGGCTGTCCTTGTCTTTGTGCTAGCCAGACCCTAAAGTCTTACATAACGATAGGGTGGAGTAGGGGCTTTAGTCACGGGAGGTTACCACTGTAAAGGATGCTGGGAAAATTCCAAGACAAATCTCCATTCCTTTCCATTAGCAGAAAGCCCAGGAAAAACGGAATGGCAGTCTTCAAGGTACATAGCCTTAAAATGAGTTCCAAATTGTATTTTGTCAATTTAATATAGTTTGTTCTTTTTAATTTTTAACTCAGTCATTCCAAAAGGAAGGAAGAAAAAGAGGAAGGAAGGAGGGTGGGGAGAAAGACATTTATAGAAACCATGTGTTATTTCTAAGATATAATAGTACCTACTCCAGACCCCATAGGGTTCAGCATACGGTTGAGGACAAAGCCCTCTAAAAACACATGCATCATTTCCCCAGCTCTTTTGAAAGTATGTTTGAGTTGAATTGCTTCCCTGACTCTGCTTACACCATCATGCTCTGGACCTCTTTCTACTCATCCCAGAACTGATGGAATTTACCTCCTCTCTGCCCTGGATACATTCAGTTGGACCGAGGCAGTCTAACAGTCATCAAAAGTTAGACCCCAATAAGTGATGTAGGGAAACAGACTCCAAGAAATAATCTAGGCCATTCCCAGATCTTCGACATCAGCATCCCTGGGAAATTGTTGGAATTACAAGCTCTCAGGCCCCACAGATCTACCGAGTCAGAACCTTTAGGGCTAGGGCCCAAAAATCTGTGTTTTCACAGGTTCTTTTCACATGCACCTTTGATGCATGCCCAAATTTGATTTAGGCTAGTGCCTTGAAGAACTAAACTGATACTAATTCTTTCAGGTGATTACCAAAGTGATTCCAAGAAGTCTCCAGGATTTAAAAGCCCTTATAAAACATCAAACTTTGTACCTTCCAGTTCCCCCTGCCATTCATTGTTAACTATAGGTGTAACCATGTACCTTCAACTTAATGTTTTCAGGGTCTTAGTTCTTCATGGATAAATGATGATGAAACTATGCCTATAGGGAATCAGGAATTTGGACAGATTAACTTGTAAATTACCTGCCAGTTCTTTGATCTCTGAGTTTTAATATGGCCAGGAAGATTAAAACAAGTAAGAATACATATCAAGAATACTCTTTTGTTACTGTTGTTTTTTTTAATTCTTTGAAAATTGTTACTTCTGAACTATTTCTCCATGTACACATTCTTTGTAGAGAAGTGCAAATTTCAGAATTCTTCTGGATAAACATCTACTAAGCATCTATACTTCAGGTCTGAAGAGTCCTTCCAGGGTCACACCTTATATCAACTTTTTTTAGAGCTCTTGGCCTCAGAAAAAGTATCTCTGGTTTTTCCTCCTTATACTACCACACCTAGTGGGATTCTGACATAATCCCTTATCATCATTGAGAAATACGATGTTTGTGTCTATCTTGAAATCCTGTCCAAATCAGTTTTAAAATTAATTAGTTATACTCTTACCCTAATGCTAGATCTCGGTGGTTTTCTTGAACCCTCTAGTGTTAATGGAACAAACATCCCCACCCACTCACCAAACCAGTTCTTCAGAAGATCATGGCCCATTGAGATGGGGTTAGGGGATAAGGATGGGAGAATGATGCAGGGGGTGGGTAAGATGGGGTTGTATCCACTTTTTTGCAACTATTAAAGGAGGATGGTCTGTCGAGGGACCAGCAGGTGAGGAATTCACACTTTGGAAATGTCATGTTTAATTTCTCCCTTTGGGTGAAATATGTAACTCATATCTATCTAATTGAGCCTTGAAGAAGGTCATCAAGATGATCTTTGTTTGAGACTTCCAGGAGGCATCACTTCTCTCACATGACCTCTCTATGGTGATTACAATTTCTCCAACTTCTTTCAAAAAGAATATCTTCCACAGAAGAACCAGTATATTTCTAGTTGGCTAGGAGACCATCAACTAGTTGAGGATTTTCATTTAACAAGTGAGGAAATTAAAACTTAATGGATGAAAGGATAAAACAAAGGCCACATGGCTTATTTATGGCAGACTGGGCATAGAACCTAGGCTTTTGAATTCCTGGCCCAATGTACCACAAGGGATTCTAGGACCGTGCAAGATTTAGTCACCATCAGATTAAATATCACTTAACTTATGGAATCCATGAAACGGTAGCTCTTTATTGTTTGCATTGTACAGATGAAGAACTGAGGTTTAGCCATCCTATAGAATTTTTCTTCAGTTACATAGACATGAAGCCTGGATGCAGACCCACAGCTGATGAGCCTGAAGCTCTTTCATGGAACCATTTTGCTGTGCATTGATGTGGATTATGGCTTCTTCATAAAATGAGCACTGCCATTTGCTTTTAAAATTTATTGTTAATTTCCAGGATTTAAAATGTATGTGCTTGCTCATGATAGTAGGTAGAATGTGAAGGGACCGTTTCAAGGACAAGAGTTGTAGAGATTAGCATGATAAGAGATCAGCACAGTTGGAACCTCTTACATACATGTAAATAATGATAGTAAAAAACTCAGTCTTTCCTCATTGCCCAGGAATTTTCCTCCTTCATTATAACCCTCAGAGGCTCCAGGTTTTTATTTTTGCAGAGTTTTTAACTCACTCTGGCCCTCTTTGGGAGAGACCTGTTATAGTCACATAAATACAGTAGCTTACACAAGATCTTCCTTTGAAAGGGAAGTTAGGGTTCACAGAATTCTGGTTTCTGTTAAGATGTAGACTACTGCTAGAATCATTAATTTCTAGCTTCTCAGGTAGTTTCTGAGTACATCTACTCTAAAAACCTTGGTGACAAAAGTAGTGCCCAGGCAGTAGCTGACAAAACTAACAAATACTGCGTGGGAGAGACCCTCTTTGGATTTGGGGAAGGCACCGAAGGCTAGAACCTTAGACTAGCCATGAAAAAGACTGGATCCATATTTGTCTTTCTGCCTTTTGGCTCTTGCTGTCAATTTCTACTCAATTCAGGTCATACTTCCCCCCCAGAAATACTTCCCAGATTATATGAATATTATGACTGGAACACTGGGTTCCTACCTTTCTTCCTCCTTCCCTCTCTTTCTCCTCCCTCCTTCCCTTCCTTCTTCTTTCTGTCTTCGTTTCTCCTCTTTCCCTCTCTCTTATTTCTTTATTTCATTGGCTTTTCTTCAGGGGTTTCTTTTTTTTTTCTTTCAATTCAGTGTTGAGAAACCATTTGTTCCCTGCATAAGCACTATCAGTGATGTGAGTTCAGCTCAATGAAAGGTTGAACTGTAGATACAGGTTCATTGAGGAATAAAGGTCAGCTAAGAGAGGTAAACTTACACTAAGCGTGTCTTAGTAGTCCAGAGGAGTGAATGCAGAAGTTTAGAGTGAAGCAAACAGATCTACTGGGTGCCTCCTATCTGTGGTGGATGGTCTGTGTATGTGAGTTATAACCAGTAGTTTCTGAACAATAATCAGACTTTGTTCCTATCTGGAGGTTTATACTGGCTGGTCTCTTGTAGGTCCTGGGAATTAGATTCACACAATTTCCTTGAACACCACTTCCATAATCCCAAATACAGCACACCTATGGTCCCAATGCTTTTTGAAGGCTGATACCATGTCCCTCTAATTGTTAAATCACTTTCTTTCAGCACCTTCCCTTCCCCTCCCCTAGCTCTTTCTGGTTCCCAGTCTTTTCATGTTCTTGCCAGCCAGAACCTCCACGCATGCCATAATTAGCCCTACTGCCCTTACCAGCGTCTCTTAGTCAATCAGAACTTACTCATCTTACATTTTTTTCCTTAAAGTCCTGATAGGTAACAAACCAACATGACAAATCAATCACCATGAGATGTTAATAATGCCTGATTGCTGTTTGTTAACAACCCGCTACATTTTAGTGAACTGCTGCAATAGATTCCTTGACAGTTCAGGAGAGAAGAGATTTCTAACAAGCAGACCTTCCTACAATGTCAGAATTTCAGCATCCACCATCTGGGCTGCCATATTATTCTATCTAATTGCTAGAACTGATCCTTGTAATGCACTAGCCTTTGCTGGTTTTGTTACTTGCTTGGTGGCACCTGCTTTAATGTAAGAGTCAAAGCAATTCCAGTTTAGTCTTGTTAGGAAGATTTTTGAAGAATGTCAGAACAGCCTTTGAGTTAGCTCCATGGCAATTGGAGGTTCATGTTGATTGTCTCTGGATATGCCTCCAGATTTTCCAATGCCTGTGACATCTGGGGTGGGTAGGGGAATCCTTGATTTGATGCTCTAGGACAAGTGAGAGGTCATCTATCTTTCCAATATATTTGATACCTATTAACTGATTTTTGACTGTCAGTGGTTAACATTCTTACACATAAAACAAGTAGATTTGTCAGACATTTCCAAATTTGTAGCAAATAGGTACAGTGTGAGTGAATGGACTAGCAAAAGAAGTTGAATTAAAATTAATTATTTGCCACTACGGAGGACTTTTCTTTTTTTTACCCTTAAAAAAAAAAGATTGATTTATTTGAGAGAGAGAGAGAGAGAGATAGTGACAGAGTAAGAGAAAGCATGAGCAGGGAGAAGAGGGAGAAGCAGACCACCCACTAAGCAGGGAGCCCAATGTGGGGGTTGATCCCAGGACTCTGGGATCATGACCTGAGCTGAAGGCAGACGCTTAACCGATTGAGCCATCCAGGTGTCCTTTTTTACTCTTTTCAATCAATCATCATTCAGTCATTCAAGTAGTCCATGTATCTTGATGGTATACTCATTTCACCAAACTCAAGTGATGAGGTAAGCCATGTGAAAAGAGAAGGCAACTGCCCTTGCCCTCACCCTCAAGGATCTCATAATATGATCAGTGCAAGCATTCCCAAAGTGTGGTGTGAGGTAAAAGAGGGGTGACCACTCACCAGAATCACCTAGGAAGCTTTTCCAAAGTAGAGCTGTCTTGGAATCATGCTGTCTCTTCTGAATAGAGTCAACAGGAGCAAAGCCACCCTGATATCTGCATGTTGAAAACACTTCCCCAGCTAATTCTGATGCATGCCTCTGTTTAAGGACTTTTGGGTTAATGAGATAAAGCATGCAGTCATGTGAAAAGTTGTATAGAACATGAGCCATGGGAAAGACTGCTTAGTGCCACATGAAGGTGAGTGGAGGACAGGGTGAGAGCATCATGGATTGGAGTGGTCAGGGCCTTGGGGTTGAGAATATGAGTTAGGATTTGAAGGACAGGTAGATTTTGCCAGAACAAGATAGGAGGAGGGCATTTCTTCCTCCTTACTAGTCATCGTATTTCCCAAATTTGTTGAGCCATTAAAATTACATTTTGTGAAAAGGCAAATCCCCAAACTTGATCCCAGAATGAAAGGATCAAGTTTTCTTGGAGCAGATCCTGGGAAGCTGTAATCATAATTTCAAGAGTTAAATAGTTTTGTCAAGTACTGCATTTTATCTTGACTTCAGGAATCTTGTTGGGATTTTCATATTGTGTTTGTGAAGCAGGAAGTAAAACAGTATGTTACCAATGCTTCACTTGAGAGGGGTAGGGGATAAATTGGAGACCTGTTAGGGTTTACCGTATGGTATGAGCCTTTTTCCATACCAGTTCATAAATTTTGAATTTTATGAGAATGCCTTTAAACTTTGAGTAAGAGAGTATAAGATAATATACTATTTTGCAGTAGAGGTTGAGTGACTATCTAGCCTGATAGAGCTCCCAAGAGAAGAGGTCAGGACAGGGAGAAAGAAGCTTGGATAGCCCAAATTAGTGCAGGGAAAGTTGTGTTTGATGTGAGGAGCCCAAGAAAGAACTACAAGTGTTTAATATACAGACTGGAACTTACAGTCAGAGGGTCAGCCCTGGGATAAGCACAATTGCTTTCACCTGCCATTCCACGGAGAGACCTGTGGGTAGCTGGACACAGTTGGACACTCTAGGTTCCAGGAGAACAATGCCGCTCTCCTGTTTCTTTCCCTTTTAATAGATTTTTTGGGAGTGGGCAGCCTATGAGATTGAGGGCTTTTGCTGTCATGAGGGGCCCTGCTAGAGGGGACAGACATTTTGTTGGCAGCGTAAGCTGCCCAGAGGAGTGACATAGTTGTGTTAGTAACACCAATAGACTTGGTGGGAAGATGAGACAGCTAGATGAGCAGGAGAACCTCTGGACTAGCTAGCTCTTTGCCAAGCAATTCAGAAAAAGCTACCAGAATCAGTCAGGGATAAACCTAGTTATTCTTCCTAGAATAGTCACCCAAGTTTGGGAGGGGTAGGTGGGCTGGGAATGGAATGTGTACTTTTTCTCTAACACTTGTCCTTCATCTAAATGCTAGGCAGTTCTGTAAAGGAACAATTAAGGAGGAAAACTTTGCAGGAAATCCTTCAGTGAAAGCCCCTTCTCCCACTTATATCATGGGTGTTTCAACAGGTAGGGCAATCTCTGAGTTTTGCGTGAGAGGAGGCCGCACCTTCAAGTAAGCCACTCTTCAAATTCCTTCCCAGGCAGACTCATCACTCTGTAAATAAGCTTGTAGTCACTTTTACATGAAAGTATTTAATATATTAGCGTCTTCTCTGAAGATGGGGGCAAAAGAAAATAGATGGAATCTGTTTCTGTCAGTTAGGATTGTGTTCATCTGCATGCTACAGAAAGCTGGATTTTGGTGGCTTAAACTACCCAGGAGTCTGTTTTTGGTTTTTTTTGTTTGTTTGTTTTTCTCCCATAACAAGGTCAGAGGTAGGTGATAGCTGAAGTTGTTTCAGAGGCTCAGCAATGTCAAGGCTGACACCTTTGGGGTCCTCTTGGTTGGCTTTCTTCTTATGGTTCGTGGCAGGTCCAGTCACACATGGGTCTTCAAGGGAGGAGGAGGGTAAGCAATGAAAGGCACGTTAGGCACATTTGTCTCTTTTTATCAGAACAATGGAAGTATCGAAGAAGACTCTACCTCTCATCCAGCAGACCTCTGACCTTTGGCCCAGACCTGGGCACATGATCTGCACTTACTTTAGTGAAAGCTAAAAAAAAAAGAGTCGTTTCTCCTTCCAAGCTGGAGGGGAGTGGAGTAGCAAGGGAGAAGGGGGCTGGAAATGACTTTTGGGTTGCCAAATATCAGTGTATGTCTCACTACTCAGGTCATTAAATTAGAGCAGGGATTCTTAACCTGGCTGGACATTAGAATCAACCAAGGGAACTTTAAAGGTCCAGGAGCCTGGACCATATCCCCAGACCAATTTCATTCAGACCTCTCTGTGGTAGTGGGGGGGGGGTGGGTGGGACACAGGCATCAGAATTTTTTAAAGCTCCTCCAATCAGTTTAGTGTTCAGTGAAGGTTGGAAACTACTAACGTAGTCCACTCCGCAGGATTTTTTTTTAACATCTTCCCCAGGTAATATTGGTGTAGGTAATTCATAAGGCCTTTTGAAAAACATTGTTAAACTCTCATTCATTGGCAACTTTATTTACTAACTCATAAGTATCTACTGAATGCCTCCCATGTTTATGGATATAGGAGGAAAGTAGGAATGGATTTATGCTTTATGCTCTTCAGTTACTTCTAATGTCTTCTGATAGTATAGTGCTTTACAATGATGACACTTTTATATAAAGTCTCATTTAAGCTTCAGAGCTAGACTATGAGGCACTATAACAATACAAAGAAACTCGATGCTCAAGAAGGTGAAGTGCGTTTCACCAGCTCATTTAGCTTTGAGCTGATGCGTGTCAGAGGTGTCTATGGAAAAGAAGTTTTCAGTCTTTGCATTCAGTGATCTGTCCACAGGGAGATAAAACCCACATATAGACTCCAACTAAGATGTGCAAACGGAGATACATTTTACAAATGTACCCAAAGTGAGTGATGCAGGAATATGGCAAACATTGACCAGTTACTATCTAAAAACAATACTGTTGGTGCTGTACTGTATGCACTTTTAGATCTTCATGGCTCAGTGGGTTAAAGCCTCTGCGTTTGGCTCAGGTCATGATCTCAGGGTCCTGGGATCAAGCCCCGAGTCGGGCTGCCTACTTGGCAGGGAGCCTGCTTCCTCCTCTCTCTCTGCCTGCTTCTCTCCCTACTTGTAATCTATCTCTCTCTCTGTCAAATAAATAAATAAAATCTTACACACACACACACACACACACACACACACACACACACACACACACA
>LNAC01000482.1:277024-387143 GCA_002007465.1 Ailurus styani
AAAAAAAAAAAAAACAAGGCTATTGTTGGGTTCTGTTATCTCCACATAATTTACGACGAAACCGGAGGCTTAATTACTTATCTAAGGTCATAGTGTTGCTGGAAAGAGGAGATAAGATTTGAACCCCAGCATCTAGTTCCAGACTAGTTCCAAACTCTTAACTAAGGGCTGCCTTATATAGGTTTTTCATTGGATAAAGGGGCCCAGCCAGGAGCACTAGTGGGAGCTGAAATTCAATACAAGTTCAGTTTGCCATGCCGCCACTCTGGCACAAGGCTGTATACTCTGAGAGGGACAGTATTTTCTGTAATTTCTTTGAAGATAATCTGTAGGATATATGTGTTCTAGTCTTAACCACTACCCATTGCCTTTTTTTAAAAACATGACTTCATTTCATTCATTCCTCCTCACTTTCCCACTCACTTGTTCATAAATATTTATGGCAGACCTTCAATACTAGGGAATCTCTAGGAGATATTGACCAATATAGGCCCTAGGCTGTTCTTACCAACATATGTACATATTACTCATTAAGATTCAGTAGCCATACACCAAGGGTATGATCGTAGGAATTTTTTTCTTCTTCCTGTTTTTCATCAAAGCAATATATTTACACAGTAATAAGCCAGATCATTAGAAAAGTTATGATGAAAGGCAATAATCTCCCACTCTGCCCTGGTCCAGCCCTACCAGAGGTTTTCTGGTTTTACACCTGCTAATTCACAAAACATGCTGTGCCTTGAAGATGCGCTCAGGCTATCTACCCAAGTCCTATTTGGCCAAGGGAGACCATTGAGGTTGAATCAGAATGTGTGGATCTGGCTTTAACATACTGAGAGGTACTGTCACTTTCTATCTCCCCACTTCTTTACCCTGTCATTTCTCTCTTTCTCTAACTCTGCTATGCTCTTTGCATCTAGAGTGGTGTCTTACACACAGTAGGCATTTAATAAATATTTGTGAATGAGTAAGGGATAGCAATTATGGCTAATATTTTTGTAGCACCTGACAACTTTCAAAGTACTTTTCACATAGCTAATCTCGTTTGATCTTAATGACAAGTTTTGGATTTAATATTACTATTAAAATTGAATCCATCTTCTGTATATGGAAATTGTGTTTTGGTGATGGAAAATCACTTACCTAGATGACAAAATGGTGGGCAAGTGCCTGGACTGACCCTCCACTGAAAACAGCTAAATATGCTAAATACAAATCTAAGAAATTTTTATGTAATTTTTTCATGAGCTTGCAAGAAACTAGGGAATATTCAGGCACAGAACTGAATGAAGGAGGGAGTGCAGTTACTGTCAGGGGTGAGGGACTGTCTTCATTGTGTGAATGGAGGTTTCAGTCCTTGGATTCCCCATGAGAAGATTTACTTGGGGATCCTTGCTCAAATAAAGACAGCCAGAAGGAAAGTAGTAAGCACAAAGCAGTTTATTCAAGTGAAAGTACACTCTGAACGTGGGAGATTCAGCAGATTCTGTGAAGTAGAACCTACTGTCAGGTTGTTTGGAATCTTTGGTCTGTCAGGCCCAAGGTCTTAGAAGCCACAAGGTCATTGACTCTAGCTCCTGTCTTCAAGGACTTGGGACTCTGCCTCGGGGCATTCCTTCCACTGCTCAGGTCTAACTTCTACCAGCAGTACCACGCAGGCCTTTTTCTGGGTAAAACGAATCATTATTTTTCAAGTTCTCATGGGGCTTGGGATTTGGAAGACAAAGCTCAGGGCTCACCCAAGGTAGGGAATCCAGTAAGGAGACACTCCAGAAACGTGGAACTCCATGGAGCTGCACCAGCTGTGCCAGGGGGAATTGAAAATAAAACAGTTTGTCCACTCAGGGACTACAGGAAAAACCGGGTCAAGCTTCAGCAGTGAACTAGTGGGGGAAAACTTTTCATTGAAAATTGGTAAGCATAAGGCATCTGTCATGAAGCTTTGTAGACCAAATTCATATCATTTGGGTGACCTACAATATCTCAAGCTGGTAAAAAATTTTTTTCAAGCTTTTTAGTATTGGTAATGTCTCCATTCATAGACAGAAGCAAATGCTGATCTCTTTTTGAGGAATCCACATTTATCCTAGGCCTCAAAGATTTTCCACAGCTAAAATTCCACAGGTAATTAGCTCTTTATAGTAAAAAATCATTAAACATACAAAGAAATAAGACATTACTAACAGGAGCCAGCAGAAACAACAGATAATAAAATAAGGCCTTAAAAAAAACCTTCAGGTCTTGGCAGTATGGGGCACAGAATACAGAATAATATGTTTTATAAGATGGAGTGAAGTATGGGTAAAGAGCAAGCAGACTGATACAAAGAATTTCTAGAAATAAAAAATGCAATATTCTTGTGATGTTTTTGCATTTAATGTTAGAACATCAATATATTTTATATATGTTATAACATTTTTTATACCATTTCTATTACAAAGTCTTAAGCTGTGTACAGCATTCTATTGATAGGATATTTGCTTGACACAGTTCTTTTTCTCTTTCCCTAATATTTCTATTTGGAGATCAATTTATACATGATCATGATGTTCTCAGTTTTAAGAAACAACCACAGCAAAAACCAATGCATATTTCTGTTTAATGACTTGATAATTTTCTCCAGGAGGTAGTTCAGTGTGTGAATGTTTATTTACTATAAGCTCTGGTAAAAATGCCACTTTTGTAGAGTTGTTCTGAGGAGAGTGTAGTGATTAAGACCTTGCCTACTGGAGTCAGACTGACTGGTCTCATATCCTGTCTCTACCACTTCCTAGCTGTGTGACCTTGAGCAAGTTTTTCATTCTCTCATGTGCCTCATTTCCTCATTATCAAAAAGGGGAATCTGATAGTACATGTCTCTTAGCATTGAAGGGGTGAATGAGACAATGTATATTAAGTGTTTTGCATATGGCTGGCACACAATGGGTGTTAACGGTCATGATTATATAGTGTAGTAATGTCTGGTAGATAGCAGATAGCCCATAAATGACATTCTGTTAAGTATTGTTTTTAATCAGAAATTATTTGAATTTATTTTGTTAAGGATGGCATCTGTTAATTTTAAGCTGGAAAGTTCCTTATATTTCAACTAGTCCAATCCTCTAACTTAACAGGCAAAAAACTTCCGAGAGGTGGAGTTTGAGTCAGAGGCAGTCTTGCTGTCTTCTAAGTCTGGAGAGAAAAGGAGAGCAAAGGAGAGAGAAAACAATATATAAAGATTTTAAACATTAGTGGGTGAATCAAACCTTTATTCTTCTGCAACAAAAAGATGCATTTGTGCTTCTCTTGTGGAGCAGGACTGCCAGTGGGGCTGCCTGGAATTGCTGGGAACAGGCAGAGGTCTTAGGAGATGCTGAATCTAGGAGCTGCTCTCCTCTCCTGGGAGTATGGCTAGAAGCAGGCTGGGTGGTGAGCCCAGCCAGTGAAGTGCAGGCAAAGCCAAACATTGAGAAAGGTTAAACAGAGAAAGGAGAGGCTTATGAGAGACTGAGGAAAGGGAGGGAGAGGAGGAAGGAGGAGGCAGAGGAAGTGGTGGGAGTAGAAGGTGAAAGAAAAAAAAAGGGGATGTTTAGACATTCTATATTAGAAGAAGAGAACCTCTGTGGTCAATTTATTAATATTACTTTTAAAATCACCCCATTTTCATGTTTTTCTAGAGGCTGTGCACATAGTTGTGAGTTTGAATGGATTGTAAAATATGCCCCCAAAGCAATATGAATACTCCCCTGTCATGAAACCAATTAAGTTTCTGTCAAAAAAAAATGTAATAACTTTCATTGTAAAAGAGATCTGCTCTGTGTAAGGGATATAGGTGCCTTTGGAAACCAGTTTCTACACTGCCGTTTTTTCGTTTCGTTTCATTTTGTTTTTTAAGCATCATTGAGGCAGTTTACAAGGCTGAAAGATCTGAGTATATTGGTAAGGTAGTTGGGAGCTTGATGTAACTAATTAAGTCCTCTATAGAAATTAGTTTTAACAAGTTCTGCCAGATGCTCTTATCGGAAATAGCTGCTTCGGGATTAGGAAAGTTGGGACAAAAATGAATAAAGTGGCAACTTAGCTACTTGTAGAGAAAGAGAAAAGAAGGCTTGTGTACTCTCTGCTGTCACATGAAGAGAAAGGAAGAAAAGGCTTTGAGCACTGAATTCATTTCAACAGCCTGGATGATGTACCTAGAATACCTGCTAGTGAGACAGAGAGAGAATATATGGATGTTAGCAAAACCCAGAGGGCTGCTTGAATGTGAGGGATCTCAGAAGTTTTGGACAAATTGGGGACTTTGATGTTAATTACCTTAGATGTTAATTTCTCTACAGTTTGCACTAAAATATAATCTTCGAGATTATCCATTTAACATGGCAATTGGTATCATACATGGAAGACAATTCTGTTTCTACTTAGCATTTTTATTCTGAAGGAATTTATGTTAGAGGACAAGGAAATATATTGTTAGGTGACTGTAAGTGTAGCTCTTTTTGATGTATCAGTGGTGGGAAAATAAGGTGGTAAAGAGGCCTAATAAGTCTACAAAGAGAAAGGTATTAGTAGAGATCTACTTCTGAATAGCCCGCAAAACCAAAGGTTTTTGTTTGGCTCAGGTGACTGTAGCAGGACTGCCACTTGGTGGCAGCATACTTAAAATGTGCCTACCGGTTTTTGAGTTGGGGTGATGAATAAAGTTCTTTTAAAAGTTGAAACTGTGAAATAAAGGTTATGAAGTGACAAAAAAGTTATAGCAATAGTGCTTGAATGGCTTAAACATGGCCAAGAAAATATAAAGTATCTCTTGTGTTACTAAGAATGAACACAGGGCCAGAAGATATATATATATATATATATATATATATAGTTATATTCTGTTCAGTTCTTGAAATTGTGTCTATTTATTTTGGGTTTCTGCCTTGAATTTTTATTTTGTATGTCTATAGCCCTTATATTAGTTATTTTTGAAGTTTTCATTTTCCTTCCTTTTGTGGGGAGCAGCTGGGGAGAAAAAGCCCCTTGAGTTATGATTAATTGATCTTTTGTAGACTAGGGAAATTATTCTCTTTTGGCTCTTTAATCACTGTATCACAAAATTAAGTGAGGAAAAACTATGGATATTTACTTTTCTTTACTCTAAAAAGGAAAAACATTTCTATGTCAGAGAGATGTTTTTTTGTTTGGTAGCTTCTTTTTATTGTTCTTAACATGAAAATCCATGAGCTGAACTAAGTGAACTACTGGCTTGTTTTATGCTTAGCTCAAAGAGTATTCTGTTGTTTCAGATTTGTCTAGTTCAGTAATGTGGGAAAAAAAAAATAAGGTCAATACTAACTGAACCAACGTATGGCACTGAGTCTGAATTTTGGGGAAAAAATATTTCAGTCTGACTTCACTGAAAATGTTAATATTTGTGTTTGCTGCATTTTACCCTAGTTTTGTCTTCTTAGTTTGGTAGATTTAAATTCCTCATAGGAAATTACACAAATGTAGGAAATATAAATATAGATTAAATATAAATTAAATATATTTAATTTATGATATCCTGAAATGATTTTATTTTTGCCCTATTTATTGAAACATACTTAGTGCCACTCAACTTTTTTCTGTACCATACCACACAATGATTTGTAATCCTAGATTTACCGTGCTCATCTAGTCCCTTCTAACAGGTGAGAACCTGAAGCACAGAATGTCAGTGCCTGGCTCACTGGCAGCTGCCTTCTTCAGGTGGCAAGAGGATCTGATTGAAAAAGTCTGTCCATGATTCAAAAATGGAATTATGATCTAGATCTAATAATTGGGTAACGATTTGTTATAAGAATGTCGTTGGTCTAGAGTGGCTTCTATATAACTATTGCACAATAAAATGAGAACCCGAAATCTCTGTCTGGTCATTTTCTGAGGTCAGGCCATTGTGCCTCAGTGACAAATATCCTCTAAAAACAGAAGGGTAAAATTATCATTTAAACCCAGTGCTGACTTGAGCTGCTTCTGCCCGTGGAGGAAGGTGGTGTAATTCACCTCAGCGGGACCAGGAGTATTGACGCTGTGCCCTTCCTGTAGTCAGTCCAAATGGGGGGCTAGAATGCGTGAGGCCTGGAGCAAATGTTGCAGGATGTACAGAAAGCTTTGGGTGTGCCCAAAGTTCAGCCTGGGGGTGGGGACTGTAGAGAGTAGACTTAGTCCGCAAAATGGAAGAATACTTTTGTTTTTTCCTTTGTTTTTGTTTTCTAGCAGCTAGAGGTCAGGGAGACAGGGAGAAGAGAGGAGAGTCATATAATGTGACATGAGATTTATTGACAGAGAGACCAAAATAGAGACAGAGAGAAATAGGGGTCAGACACTAAAATATACATTATTTGCAGTGCTGTGCTGTAAACATTCTTCATCACTCTGGATCTTCAGTGAAGTCCCCAACACATACACATTCTTTGTGAGAGTGGTTTTTAGTTTTTGTTTTAGTTTTGTAGCAGTCAAGAACAGTGCTGAGTTCTCTACCAGGGTTGATGTAAAACATGCAGAAAGGGGGCAGCCGTGGATGCGGGCTGTTGGGAGATGGAGGATGGTCAGCTCATAGAAGCTGGCAGTCAGCGCAGAAGTGGCCACTTAAACCCCAGAGAAAGTGCAGCCATAGTGGGGAGGACAGGAACTAGAACCCCTGAGCTTTAAGCTTAGGTAGATAATAAATAGGTAAATAGGTTATTTCTACAAGCATGTGACTGCCCTGTTAGGTACCATGCAGTGAAAGGAAAAGAATAGCACTCAGGCCCTTCCCTGAAGAGACCATGAGCTCAGCTGGGAAAGTCAGTAGATCTTGTATGTCATGGTAACAGTACCGCTTCTTATGTTTTGATACGGTAGAACAGTAAGTGCTAAAGCAGGGGCAGCTTGAAAAAAATTAAGAAGGTAGTATCTTTGCGGCTTTCTTCTAAGTAGAATTAGAGTCGGTGAAATTATGGAAAATTTTGTTCAGGGTCATGACCGAAGCACTGCATCTCTGTAGGACTTGCATCTTCCCCCACGCTCCTTAACACACTCTAGAACAGAACACTTGAGAATTAGCAGTAGCTTCACACTAAGGAAACAATGATGTGGAGCAACTACCATCTGGTATCAACCCAATAATGACACACACACACACACACACACACAAAGCTAACACTTGCTTGGAGCTTGGTTATCGAAGCATGTCACAGTCATCAATGCATTTAATGTTCACAAAAATATCTACGAAGCTCAAAGAGATACAGCAAACTATTAAAGATCACACAGCCAGTTGACACCTAAAATTTAATGGTCAGCCCTCTGGTTGGTCAGGCTATGTTGGTATTTTTGGGGTATAGAGAATGAACAAATCATTAAAATCTAAAACTTGGACTATCTAAAAGGAATTATGAATGCTTTGTGTCTGCAATGAGACTAGATAAATTTTGAAATCAAATTCATGGAGTATGATGAGAGGCTCTGAAAGTCTGTGAAGTAAATGTAAGGCAAATTCTTTTTGGGGGGTTTTATTTTTGAGCACCCCCCCCCCCAGACTGGTCTTTGGTGTCTCTTTGATGTTTTGTTCTCTCAAAGGCAGACCTAGTTGGGGGACAGTCTCTTCTTCTTTTGGAATCCTGCCCAAGTTATCAGACAGGCTTGGGTAGATCTTTTCCTTCAGGCTAAGGAGAGGCCTGGTTAGTGTGGTAACCAGCAACCCCTGCTTCACTAATAATAGTCTAATGGCTTAGTCACCCTGAAAGCACACTCTCCACCCTGCTTACAAATGTAAGAGAGGGGAAAGAAAAGCATTCGGTTAGAGATAAAGTGAAAACCCCATTTCAGCAAATGCCCTTACAGCTTCTCACATTCCACGGTACAGCCCTCACTGTACCATGTCATATATGTGACAGATATATGCTGGACATACACTCCATGCCAGACACTGTTTTCTAGCTGTTGGGGATGGGAATGGTAGGTAAAAAAGGTTTCTGCCTTCAGAGAGATAGTTTAGGGTTACCACAGACCGCAGTCCTGGAAGCAGATGCCCAGGGCAAGTACAGGTAGCGAGAGCTACATAGAGGAAAAGCGGACAGGGCTGTGGGAGTGAATGAGTGCGAGTGGGGCTAATTTGGATTAAATGGTCAGGGGGTCTGCAGAGATGAGATGAACTTTGTGAAAACTTGAATAAAAAGGAGACAGGGATGCAAACATCTGGGATCCAGTGGTCCAGGGATGGGCAACAGAAAGTGCCCTAAGGTAGGAGTGAGTTTGGTGTGTTCAAGGAACCCAAAGAAAGGCTGTGAATCAGAGAAAGTGGTTAAAATGAGACGGGAGAGGGCTAAGATGGGCCACAGAGAGTCTGATGTTCTAAAACTGCAGTAGGAAGCCATTGGAGGACTCCAGGCAGGGAGTATTACAATGGAACTACTCTTTCCTGAGATCAGTTTAGATGTAAATGCATGAAGAGATTGTGGTGTGTTCATGCAAGGGAATACACTGCACTAGAGCAAACAAATGAACTATAGATCCATACTAGTAACAACGGGGATGAAACTCAAAAATGTAATGTTAAGTGAAAGAAGTAAGTCACAGAAGAACATATGTAGCATTATTCCATTTACTTAAAGTCCGAAAGTAGGCAAAACTGAACCATAAATTTTGGGAGAGCACTTTGGGTTCACTAAAACATGAAAATACATAGCACCTTTCTTCGGTATATCCATGTATGTAAATGCATAGGAAAAGGACTGGGGTGATAAAACCCCCAAACTTATGACCAGGGGTACCCCAGATGAGCCAAATAGAATGGGTGGGAGGAGACGGGGTGGTCAAGAGGTACTTAAACCTTTCGTCATTTTTGAACTTTACACTGATAGTGCAGGTACCAGTTTCCTGTGGCTGCTGAAGCAAAGTACCACAAACTTGGTGGCTTAAGACCACACACATTTATTTTTCTCACGGTGCTGGAGGCCAGAAGCCTAAATCTGTTTCACGGGGCCAAACCCAGGGTGTTGGCAGGCCTGTCTCTCTCCGGAGACTCTGTTCCTTACTTCTTCCAGCTTCTAGGGGCTGCCTGCTTTCCCTAGCTTGTGTCTGCATCCCTCTGATCTCTGCCTGCTTCCATGGTCACATTCCCTTCTCTTCTGTGTGTGCCTCGTGACTCTCTGCTTTTCTCTTATAAGAAGAGGTGGGTATTTGAGGCCCACTCAGATAATCTAGGACCATCTCTTCACCTGAAGATCTGCAACTTCGTCACATCTGCAAGACCCTTTTTCCCAATTAAGTCACATTTACAGGCACAGTGTTAAGACATGGGAGTCTTTTGGGGGGCTATTTTTAGCCTCCCATGAGGCATTTATGTACTTGTTTACGTAATTTAAAAGAAAAAAGTTTTTGAAAAGCAGATGGAAAACAAAGCCCCTGGCTGCTGAAGATCACATAGCGGGTGCTTGCCCAGGTGAGGGGTGACAGTAGCCTGGGTTGGGAGGTGGCGGTAGAGATGCGAAGAGTGGAAGGAATTGAGATACGGTGTGGAACTCAGGTTTTGGGATGGCCCGTGGGCAGATGCAGAGGAAGAGGGACACAGGAAGAAACAAGGATGACGTAGGTTCATGGTTCGAGAAGCTGAGAGGTGTCATTTACTGAAGTGAGGAACAAGTGGGGAGGGGCAGTTTTAGAGAGACAATTGGGAGCTTCAGGTATAGCATATTTGTAATATGCAAAATATATTTTCCGCCTTTTAGAAAATGATCAGAATTACTGAACTGCGAGAATTTAGCATTTAAATAAATGGAGTGATTTCTCATTGTGGGTTATCAAGGCCTGGGAAGGAGGTTTAGTAAGATACAAGGAAGGCAAATGTTGAGTAGATAGTGCACAGAGCACAGGGTTGCTTCAGCACATTGAGCGACACAAAGAAGGGTAGACAATGGCAGCAAACGAAAAAGGGCTGGTCTTGGGCTCTGAGGCCTGTGGACACCTCCCGCGCAGCTGACCTCTGATACTTGCTCTTCACAGTGTCTGGAGCTCCTGTTCTGTGGTTTCTACCTGTGTAGAGAACACTGAGACAAAGGAGCATTCCATTCACCTCTTCTCACCTTACCCCCTAATAGCAATAACACCGCTTATAGAAAACAAATGGTTTTACTTTGCAAATTCTGTACTTTTCTCTGGCCTAGTAGGGGCTTTGGAGTCAGACAGATGAAGTCCCAGGTCTGGAGGCCAGCCCTGCCACTGACCACGTGACCCTGGGCTTGTTACCCAGTCTCTCCAGGCCTGCACTTCCTCGTGCAGTTGTTGTGAAGGTCAGCGTATGTGCTCAGTAAATATTTGATATTATTGCTATTACCAACTTGGCTTCATAGCCTTCGGATGTCTCCCTGAAGTTTACTTTTATTGGGAAATGCTAAAATGTAACATTTTCTTCATAATAAAAACAAGCCAAAACCAATTCAGATACCTATTCTCCTCCACCCTGTACAAAGGCTACCTTTAAAGAATGTTTGCAAATGAACAATTGTGGTATTCCTTCCAATGGCTTTGAACATTTTCTGTTTTGATAGGTATTCTTTCATTACTCGTCCAGATAACACTCAGCTGCAGTTATCTGGAAAACAATTGCAAAATAACCTCCCTGCTTTCATACAAGATCTCTAGATCCCTGAGGCGAAAATGGGGATAATTACTAAGGGGGATTGTCAGGGAGCAGTGACACCTAACCCTTCTCAAGGATTCCCTAGTGCAGACTTTGCAAACAAATCAACAGAGAGCTTGTGAAATTTCATGTGGCTTGAGTTTTCTTTGTTTCTAATGCTAAATAATGTCCTGATAATCTCTAGCCCCCAGCCTCTCTCCACCAGTTTTTTTTTAAGAAAGCAAATTTAGCAAACAGAGTCCATGCAGCTTCAGCTATCACTATCATATGAGTTACATAAAAAAGTCTGGTCTAAGTTTGCAAGCAAAGACAAACCCAAACTGAGTTTGGAAACATCTTATTTGTAAGCATTAAATAGATGAAATATATGACAGAGAGATGTTTAAAGATACAAGATATTGTCACAGAAGAAGAAAGAGCCATAACATCATGGACTTTTATTTCTGGGGTTTTCCCCCTCTTTGCTCTTCGAGTCAAATGAGATTTTTTTCCCCCCACAAATATGGTCATGTTACCAGTTTGGTACCTTCTCTCTCAGATGTTGTTTCCCTTCTCAGTTAAGAACACTGTCCTTCCCCTAGTCTTGCACTGAGGGCCACTGTGAAGATAGAAGGCTCCTCTAACAGGGAATTTCTTTCTTAAAATGAGCTCTAGTTTTGACCTTGGGAAGACCTAGGCTGGCCCCTTTTTCTCTCACACTTATTTCCCATGACAGCTCTGATGGAGTCCAAGAACTCAACATCCTTCAGGTCATAATTTAATTGTGTCTAAAGGAATAGAAGCCATAGACTTAGTTCATGGGGTCTCTAAATGCAGTGCCGGGACCAGCAACATCATTACCACCCAAGAACACCTTGGAAAGGCAAATTCTTGGGGCTTCTGGCTGGCTCAGTAAGTGGAGCATGAGATTCTTGATCTTGGGTTTATAAGTTCGAGGCCAAGATGTCCATCAACAGATGAGTGGATAAAGAAGATGTGGCATACACACACACACACACACACACACACACACACACACACACACAAAATGGAATACTAGGCAGTCATAAAAGGAAACGAAATCTTGTCGTTTGCAATGACGTGGATGGAACTAGAGGGTATTATGCTAAGCGAAATAATCAGAGAAAGAAATTATATGATCTCTTTGATATGAGGAATTTGAGGGGCAGAGCAGGGGGTCGTGGAGGTAGGGTGGGAAAAAAATGAAAGAAGATGGGATTGGGAAGGAGACAAACCATAAGGGACTCTTAATCTCACAAAACAAACTGAGGGTTACTGGGGGGTGAGGGGGTAGGGATAGGGTGACTGGGTAATGGACATTGGGGAGGGTTTCTGCTGTGGTCAGTGCTGTGAAATGTGTAAGCCTGATGATTCACAGACCTGTACCCCTGGGGAAAATAGTACATTATATGTTAGTAAAAAAATAATAAAAATAAAATACGAGAGAGCAAGAGAGAGGGAAAGAGAAAGAGAGGAAGGAAGGAAAGAGAGAAAGAAAAAGAAAGAGAGAAAGAGAGTGAAAGGAAGGGAGGGAGGGAGGCAGGAAGGAAAAGAAAGAGAGAAAGAGAATTCCTGGGCTCTTCCCCAGATCTCATGAATCAGAAACTCTAGGGTTGGAGCCACTCTGCTTTCACAATCCCTGCAGGTGATTTTGATACATGCTGAGGTTTGAGAGCCACAGGTCTAGTATAGTTCTTGCAAAAATTCAGATAAATTTAATCAAGTTACTTATTTTCACAATTCCTCCCAGTTCTATTTTTAGAGATATTCAAATTGGACAAGCAGAGTCAAATGCCAGGCAAAGTGTTTGATTCTGGCGGGTTCCTTAAGGCTGGCAGAAATGCCCCCCTCGGGGTCCGACCTCTCCATAAGACAAACATCTGGAAACTTTCTCTGTCTTTAGCCCGGGTGAGTGGGTGGTAGAAGGGAAAGTAACTATTCCTTTTCTGTTTGAAAATATTTAGCTTGAGTGATGTGAAGATTTCAGTAGATCTGTGACAAGATCAAAGACCATAAATTATTTAACAGTGGGTCTACTTTTGTGGAATTATTTAAAGTATCATAATTGCAGTTCAGCTTCCTAGCCTTCACTTCCAAGTCTGGAATTCTGTTGGGAGCTATCATAATCACTGAAGAGTATAATATTACAGGCTGGGTATAAAAATATCTTTTTAATGACTAGCTAATTAGTGAAATGTCTTGACCTGAGTGGAGACCAAATAGAAGACCATGTTTTTATGAAGGGGGAAAAGACTAATTTGTCACCACGTTATTATTCTTTGAATTAGCAACTCCTTAAAATGTCAGTTGATTAGATAAAATTTGTAATGTGGTGCATCGGTATAAGTAACAAAGGGCCACGTAGTGTACAGAAGTATCTTGGAACTTCTGTAGTTTTTTGGGGTCTTAATTTTAGCATGCATACTCTGAAAGTCAACCTCAGGTGATTCATTACAGTGATCCCATATGGATGGTTCCGAAGACTCTTCTTTCCTGACCAGGACAGTAAGACCAGGACTCATAGGTGCTCTCCTCTCTACCCCACTGGAAAAGGAAGGGGGAAAAAAAGAAAAGAAAAAAGAAAAGCTTTCTAAGACACGAGGCAGATGGGCCCCTTTACAATTTTCCCCTATAAATCAAATAATTAGCTGCTGCACCTATTTTCCAGTTTGTTATAACTTCTCTAGCATTTAACCTAAGGAGTCATAAATTGAGCTGTGTGGATTTATGTTTCAAAATAACATGTGTTCTGTTTATAGAAAAGGCAGAACAGGTTTTGCCAAGTTTGTAACTTCACAAGTTTAAAATTTTGAACTCAAAACTTGAAATTCTTGTGGTGTCAAGACTACTTGCAAAAGCAGCTGAGATTCTAAAGAGATGAGTCTTGACATCAATTAACTCTTTCTGAACCAGGGTCTTGTGAATTAATTTTAAACCAATCAACCACAGATGTACCACAGTTCCCTTGGAACACTTGCATTCAAAGTGAAGGGTCAAATACATCTAATTAACTCAGGCATTTGAGGCTTTATTGACTCTGTACTTACTTTGTAAAAACTTAGAAATAACTAATACACATGAAATGTGTCTCATGTTCAGTGGGCCAAGAACAAGAAAGTAAGAATTTATTTTACAGTCTATAAAATGCTGTTTGTATTATCTTTTAACCCACTGTGCCTATGCCTTGCACAAATTTATTCAAGGAAGATAATTCCAGATAAAATGTTCCAGATAAAAGCTGGAATATTTTGTTAAATTTTCCCCAAATAGTTAGACATTGTCAGGCAGATGGCTACTTGTTTCTTTGAGAAGATTGCCCCAGTATCTGCCCTGGGCCTGCAGATGTCCTGGTTCTGAGAATGAAGGGCCACTCCTGCCTGCCTTCCCTCTTATCCTGACACTCTTTTCCTTGACTAGCAGTAATTCCTCTGTTAGCCACAAGTGACCCCGGGAATCCAAACCCATGTGGGTCCTGTCGATCCTGAGGCAGTCAGAGTCAGTCACATGATTCTCATACCCATGTGAGATGATCACAGGCTCCCAGGAGAATAGGGACCTGGGTGTTTACCCAGTTCTTTCGGTCCATTTAAACTAGCTCAGAAAGATTATGCAGAGACTTTGAAAGCCTTTGGTGACTCATTCCCCAAGAAGGGCTTGGTTTCTTTCCCCCCAACTCTTTTACAACAGTAGCTCTGTACTAGGGCATCTTAACCTGCATTATCTCAATTAATCCCTCTGTTTACATATTTCAATCAGCTAATGGAGCCCAGATTTAGAACTAGGGATTTTGATTCTAAGTTTAACTTCCTGCTATGCTCTGTTGCCTCTTAATAAGTCCTAAATTCATAGCAACTACTATTTTGAGGGTGCCTCCCAGTTCAGGGGCACTTTCTCATATAGAACCTGATGAATGTTACCCTCACAAGGGCAACGTGAGGTGGGTGTATTAAATCTCTTTTACAGATTAGGAACTCAAGGCTTGAGAGGTTATGAACTACTTTCGTAAGATCACCCAGCTATGAGGTGAAGTTAGAATTTGATTCAGCTTGTTCTTATGGCTGTGGCAAAAACCATTTTCCTTCCATGTTTATATAATTTTCCTGATGCCTAACCCAAAGTTTATCTGCCATTATTACTTATTCTTGTTCTTTCTTCAGCAGATTCAAATGTTCATTGACTAAATGAATGAATTTCATATATTTATGCATATCAATTCATTATATCACATGTATAAAACGAGCTAATGCATTTACTTGCTTACAACAGTGCCTGGTGTGTAGTGTAGACTCAGTAAATATTAGTTACTTTCATTCATTTATTTATCATTTATTGAGTTCTTGCTCTGGGACCATCACTGAGAATTCCCTCTTGGGGAAACCAAATAAATAATATGTGTCAGCTTTAACTTCCCTAGCATTCCATTTGTCTCTTTTATCTCCTAGATTATATTCTTTATAGGGTGAGGGATATATCTGTATCATCCCCCTTTGTATGTCCAGTGCCCAGAATGGGGCTTGATGTATTTTAAGTACATGAAAAATATTTGTTGAACAAATAAATGAATGCTTAGACATTAGAGATTTGGTAAATTTATTTAATCATCTCAGTCTAGAAATTAAATCATATCATTCAGATCGGACCATCATGATTATTTTCTCTATTTTTTGGCTCTCTGGTGAACATCCCCTTCTTTCTGTGCTGTGTAGACACACACTCATCCTTGGCAAGGCTCAGGGTGGTGGCCTCCAGGCCTAAATCCCTAAAGTCCATTAGAGCCATGGGAAGCTGAGGTGGGGCCAAGTGTAGCTGGGGCTTAAGGAAGTCTACTCAGGGGTGGAAGGGCCTGCTTAGGGGTAATTTGTTTGTAGTTTCAGCCACTCCCTAAAGGCCCTGCTCCAGCCTCCCCAGTCCTGAGATGTGAGCTTCATTTCAGAAGTCTCCCAATGGTTGCTTTGTAGCCCCAGGTTAACAACCCCCCCCGCCCCCACCCGTCATGTTTCTCAATTTGGCCTCTCTGGAAGAGTGGTAGTGCTTTGACCCTTGTAGGTTGGCAAGTTGGTGGGGGTAGGGGTGGGTGTAGGATGTGGAGGGAAGAGGTATTTCTGAATGCTTTGAGATACTTTGCAACTGTTAGTTTCAAGTAAACTGAGCAGCCTGAGTGAAGGGTTGTTCACAGCTGCTGCCTTTGAGTATTGTAAGGCCTGGAGTCCAGCTCTCGCTTGTGTGCCTCCTTTTGTATGCTGCAGTCCTTGCCTGCAGGGCTTCAGCAAGTGTAGTGATGCGCTGCTGCCTAACTTCCACAGAAAATAAATCATAAAGGCAGAAATGAGCCCAGGGATTCCTCCTCAAGGGTAGCATGCAGCAGTGAGCATGGTTTAAGCAAGTGAGGGAGGTGTCAGCCTCACTGTACAGTTACAGCAGGTGGCACAGAGAAGGAAAGTGGCTAGTGCACCCTGGCTCAGGCCTGAGAGTAGGCCAAGGAACATACTCTCTAACCTTAGCGTTATAAGAGCTGCCATTTTTGACCACCTACTGTATGCCATGCCCTTTACGCAGACTGTGTCATTTAATCTTTTTGCCAATCCTATGGACTTTGAATTGAGAATACTTACCTTTTGTGCGAATGTTAGAATGGTTACCTTTTGTGTGATTTATTTTTTAAAGAGAAGCCAGTTAAACCTTGGTGAGGTTAAATTCCCTACAGATTATAAAGAAAAACCGGGATCTGAATTCACTTTTGACTCCAGTGCCCTGTTCTGAACCACGTTGCAATCCCACTTCATTTTTCATGCAGTTCTGCAGTAGAGCACCACCACTTGAAGCTAATGTAAGAGTTGAAGACAGGTATCTTTGTAGCTATCTTATTCTTCCATGTCTTCCTTCCTGAGAAAAACTGGCATTGGGCCATGTAGCCAAAGTGGCACAAACTGAAAATGGTAGAAAAGAGTTGTCATGTCTTATGTTCTCTCTAGGTTGGATTCTAACAGATCTCCATAGAAACTCTTATTATATATATGAGAAACAAAAGTAATGTTCCCTCTCCAGAACCCCCCAAGCTCCCAAAAGTTACCACATAAGAGTGAGAGCAGGAACATAGTAAACATGTTTCTCTGGATGGTCAGAGCAAAAGATACTTAAATTCTGAGCAGAGGGCTAGGCGAATTCTGATATACTGGTTTAATATAAAAGATCCCCAGATGGTATTGTGCTACTCCAGGCAATCAGAAACTGGATGACAACTCTTCTTTCATGGTTTAGCCATTTTACCATCACACTGACAACCTCATCTTCTGCATCTCAGGCTCTGGGGAAAATTAGAAAGCGCTTGCTTTCAGTCTTGTTTTTTGTTTTTTTGTTTGTTGAGAAAGAAATGTCTGATTACAGTTGAACTGACTGGAAAATGATTATGCAACCAGAAAATAATGTCAAATTTTGACCATTCCTTCTCTTTGTAGTTGGTTTAGCTTCCAGGTAATATAAATGTAAGGAGCAGTTCCATCAAGAAACTGAATTTCTATTAGGACAATACAAGAGAGAAGAAATTCTGAAATGTCCAGAGATGACACAAGACCCCCCATTTCAGGGGTTAGATGGAAAAGTAAGGAAGAGGGGACAGCATGGGTCTTCAGAGCCAGATATGGGTCCATACCTTAGTGTTGCTCTTTCTGCCTATAAGATTTGGTGAAGTTATTTAAATTCTCTGAACTTTAGTTTCCTCATCTGCAAAATGGAGAATACATACTATCCAGGGATATGATGATTATTAAATGACACAATGTACAGTGTAAAAGCCCTGAAATAAAGTGTATACTCAAGAAGTATTCTTTCTCTTTTTTTCCCTTTATTTCCTCTCTCCTATGGGAAGACCCATCTTTCTGTGTTAGAGGATAACCCTTGCAGGATGTATTAGTTTGCTAAGACTGCTGTAACAAAGTTCCTGAGGCTAGGAGACCATGACGGAGGCGTGGACAGGATTGGTTTCTTCTAGGACTATGGGGAAGTTGCATGCCTGTCCTCTAGCCTCTGGTAGTTTTTTGGCAATCCTTGGCATTCCTTGGCTTGTGGAAGCATCAGCCCAAACTCTGCCTTCATCTTCACATAGTATTTCCCTATGTCTGTCTTCAAAGTTCCTTTTTTTTTTTTTTAAGATTTTATTTATTTATTTGACAGAGAGAGATTACAAGTAGGCAGAGAGGCAGGCAAAGAGAGAGAGGAGGCTCAGCAGGGAGCCTGATGTGGGGCTCTATCCCAGGACCCTGAGATCATGACCTGAGCTGAAGGCAGAGGCTTTAACACACTGAGCCACCCAGGTACCCTCTTTTTATGAGGACGTACCCCCAAAGTTCCCCCTTTTTATGAGGACGCTAGTCGTAGTAAATTAGGGCCCACCTTAATGACCTCATTTTAACTTGAAAACCTCTGTGAAGACCCTGTCTCCAAAGAAGGTCGCATTCTGAGGTACTGGAGGTTAGGACTCCATACGAATTTGGAGGGAACACAATTCAACCTATAACAGAGGGCAAGTGAGTGTGATGCTAGTTGAAGTAACAAGAGTATAACATCTTGGAATCTGAATTTTCACCTGGGGATTTTGTCTGCGTTAGCTGTAGGCTGATTTAACTACATAGTGACTTCCTTTTTATCATGGCCCCTTTGGGGGAAATGGAGTTATGGCAACAACAGCAGGAAATATTTTTAGTGAGCTATAGGGACAAGCCTCATTCCTATAAGTATTAAGTCTGACTTTATACATACATTTTAAAATTGGGCAACCAGAGTGAATACTGCTTGTAGTGCTTATGAAGTTTGGAAGTTACATCTTCAGGTAGTGGAGATATTAAAAATAATTTGTTTTGGTAGAAATTTTTGGTTGAAATCATATAGTTACTTCCAATTCAGTCATAAAGTCATGGCAATTTATAGTTGACACTTTTTAATTGCTCACCGTGTAATAGGAACATTTATGCTATCTTGTTTGACTTTTAAAACTACTTGTAAGGTAGCTTTTTACAAGAAGGAAACTGAGACTCAGAGAGATTGAGAGACTTGTGAGTTGTGGGCACCCCTCTGACCTCAAGTGCTCTTTTTTTTTTTTTTTTTTAACCATAGTTGCCTTTACTGAAGGTCCTTTCCTGGGTGAGAGTCCAGGGGAAACGTGTTCAGATACAGTAGCACAGGAATTTAGCAAGCATCTCTGCCTTGATCAGAATTACAAGGCCTTTTGCATGTGGCAATATAGCCCATGGGAGACTATTTCAATTGCAACTAAGCCAATCTTAATCATCCATGGTTTGTCTACACAGTAGCATAATTGGCAGGAACACAGGGGCGTTGGTTACTCTGATTACAGTGACTTTGGGGACCATGACTGATCAGTTTAGACCAAAACTCCAGCCATGGTACTTCTGGAAACTTGCACCACCGTGGCGAATGAAGAAAGAGTCACAGTCAGAAACTGCATCCATCACACATACATTTTGTTTATTATCAGAGCCTGAATGGAGTGGTGGTTTTGACTTTCACAGTTATCATTACACCTAAGACAAGAGCTCCAGCCTCCTATTGTGTGAAACCATGCCTTGAGGGCCTTCAAGTCATCGCTTACTTTCCGAATAAGATTATCAGTGACAGGCTTGGTAGGTGCCCTTTAGATTTCCAGTTGAGGTGGTGGAGAAAGGGACTTCTCTTGTTCTAACGTCTATGGACAGTGTTGCTGCTGAGGACTCTTTTGTTACTTTCTAGAGCTTTCTGGGTTTCTCCATTGTTTTTAGACTTAAATGCATGAGATTCCCTTGATAAGTCCTTATCTCAGAAGGAGAATGCTGTAATAATTGGCAACTGAAGTTGGAGAAACTGTGTCATTTAGCACTGCAATGTTTGGAGTAGTCCACCTTGTCAATGTCCCTTCATTGAGACCCAAAGTTATTTTTTTATTTTTTACCTTTCTTAGATTTTAAATCTTAATGGGAACAAGTGACTTTAAAATTGGATAGAGCCTCAGAACTTATTGAAGGCCATAGGGACAATTTTTTGTTGTTTACTTCCCAAACATGGCAGTTGGCATTTTATGACATAGTTAAATGCCTCTGGTGTATATTATAGCCTCTGAGATTTGACAAAAGTACAAGATACAGGTGGTCACATGGGGTGTCTCAGGTACCACATAGACTCCTGCCATTTCTCCTTTCCTTGACTCAATCTCAGATTTGAGCTGACATTCCTAACTTGTGGCAGCTGCAAGGCCCAGATGTCCAGCTGGAGAAATGCAGCCTGTATCTTGTTCATCTGACAGACTTGTGAGTCTGGGACAAGGGAAGTTGGCAGCTGAGTTGTCGTTCCTTGTATTCCTTTGAGTTGGTCTTGAGTGGGGGTATGAGGAATATCCAGTCTGTTTCTTTCATATGCAGAAGATACAATAGAGAACAATAGAAATGAAACATCTGTTCAAATTCAGAAATGACTTCTCTGTTAGGTTAATGGTCAGTGGTGAAAAATTTGACTTAGCTAAAAAAAAAAAATTTTTTGACGTAGCTTTTCCCAAGTTATTGACTGTCCAAGTGGGAAAGAATAGCATTTAAATTAATGGGAAAACCCAAACCTAACTAATAAATATGATATAAACCAAAAAAGGAAAATGTGGGTGGTAAATATGACTATTTAGAACTGATAAATGATTTAAAATATTTCTTTATGAACTAAGTTAAGGCTTGAACTCTAGTTCATGCAAGAGGAGATTCATAGTCCTGGAAATCAGTCTCCAAAAAGGTGAAAATGTTTTCAACATTGAGACCTAATAGTACCCTTATATTCTACCAGATTTCACTGCCTTCACAATTCAATTTTACATGCTGCTAATAAGAGGGTATTTTCCATGTGCTGTTTATATAAGATTCAGATGCCTTTTTATAAAATATTTTTGAGTTCCTTACTGATTTGTGAGTCTGTTTATATCCTTATCAGCGACACTGAAATCTTTTATCTTTTTTAAACAAGGTGTTAATGACTGATAGCCAGGAGAATACTGGTTATGATTTAAAACAGCACTGCCCACTATGGTAGCCATTAGAAATATGTGATAATTTAAATTAAAATTAATTAAAATCGAATGTATTTGACAGTTCAGTTCAAGTGTAATGGACCAGTACAGATATCAAACCTTACTGTCAATGCAGAAAACTCTCCTGAACAGCTCTGATCTAGAAAGTTTCCTGCTCTCTTATCTAGAACCTTTGGAAAACTGCTTTCCTTTGCTAAAAATCAGCAGTTTTTAAGAGATTTCTGGCTCAGTCAAAAATAACAGAAAAGCAGGTCTGTATTGTCAGGTAAGAAAATACCAAATACCCTTTTCTTGTGGAAAACGTGATTCTTCATTGTGATTCAATTTTTGAATGGTAAGGCCACAGTTAGTTTGGGGCAATCTGTACTGATACAGAGAATTGGCATCTGTGAATCTTATACATAGTTCCCGCTACCCTAAACTAGAGGCTACGGAGCTTTTCTCTGAAAGGGTCAGATGATAGGTATTTTAGGTTTTGTGGCTCATTCCTATCTCTGTCTTCTCTCTTCAGCCCTCTTCAGCTCTGCCAGTGCCTTGCCAAAGCAGCCATCAGGAGCTGGCAAATAAATACATGTAGCTGTGTTCCAATAAAACTTTATTGACAAAAGTAGGCATAGGTGATGCTTTGCCCACACTTATCCTAGAATGCTTTTTATACTCTCTCATGTCTTAAAATTTGATCAAGAGACAATTAATATGTTGGCTGAGATAAACCAATGGTTGCTCATTAATCCTCACTATAGTACTGTGATTAAATTATAGACAGCCATCCATTTTAAACTTGCTGCCCTTGGGAATCTGCCCAGATAAATACATACATGCTAGCCTCCCTCTGATGTCTGTCTTTGACATCAGATGAATTATTTTATTTATAGTTCTGTATGTGCCATCTGTTCTTAGAGTGCCAATCTCTGAATAGCAAGAATATTATGAAAAAAATGGGCCTTGGAGGGAGTGCATGGGGTATTCAGCTGAGAATTTTTTGTTTCGTTGGTATTTGTTTTTGTTGTTATTATTATATCAAGGCCTATGTTACATGAAGATGCTCGTTAGACTAGTAAGACTAATTTTACTTTGAGATGCTTCAGAAAGAGACAAATTACTGCCCTACAAAAGTCACTTTTGTGTTCTTCATCATTCCCCTTGTGTATCAGTATTAGACGGTTCTGGGAGTGCCTGTCCTGCACCTCCTCCTTCAGCCCATCCAGTAATTTTGAAAGCACCTGACTCCCTGTGTTAAGTCTCTTCCTACTTCAAATACCCAGAGTATCTGTTTCCTCCACTGAATCTTGACTGATAAAGCAGTGTATATCACTTTTATAAATTTTGAAATGTGTCTAAATTAGTCACGTGTTTTGGAAGGCTATCTCTCTAAATGAATCTCTAGCTCCAGTTTTTGAACCCTAACTTTGCCATTTCCCCATCCTTTTTGAAGTGTTTTGGATGGTAATCCCCACCTACTTCCTAGACAGGGAATTCTTCACTGGGGAATGGCAGCCTGAATGGCTCAAGAGAGTCAATTGGGAACGTTACATCCTGTCCATACAAGCCTTGGACTGGATATGAATGATGAAATTGAATACTAAGGTTATGTGCTGTGACCCCCCCCTTAAAACTGGAGGAGACCACAATTCATTTGAAGCAACCACCTATCGATCTTCAGTAACATGTATCCAGTACATTTCTGTGACATACTTATGCAGTAAGCTTCAAAGCCTTTGCTATGTTTGCAAAATGCATTAAAGAGACAACTCATCACCTGACTTTTATGTTTTCAAATGAGTTTTCTCTACACAGGGATCCAGCTGGCTCACATGGGTCTTTCCTTTGACCTGCTTAACAATCCCCAAAATGCCATCCTGACCTCTTATTTGGATGCATCCTTTGTGCTCCTTGTGCAGACTTGTCCAGAAAGGATTTCCAGCCGGAGCATTTACATGATATTCACAACGAAACGCAGATAGCAGATAGCTTTTTCTTTTTAATTGTGATTCAGTGGAATGCCAACCAGAAGTTTAAAAAAAAAACACATTACAAAGCATAAAGCTTTATGATTAATTACCTTGGGTTCAGATATAATTTAAACATATTGACTTGTCTGAAATAAGTGCCAGACAGTGGAGCAGGGGAGACAGGAAGTGCCTGGGTGAGACTGCTGAAACAGGCTGGAAGGGAAGTCAAAGGGGGGTAAGGACACCATCATTTAACTGTTCTCCACAGCCAGGCAGAAAATGGCCACAACTGCTGATGGTCAGTGGAATCAAAGGGATAAATTATGGCTGAGCCTTGCCTTTGAAATTAACGGAAAGTTAGTCGATACTTCAACTTTGCACAATCCTAAAAAATTGGTTCTGAGACAACCCATTACAAATGATTTTTTTTTTCCCTCCTCATTCACATGATCTGTGCGGAGACTCCTGTGAGGGGCTAGAGCTGCTTTGCTAATTCTCAGCATCCTCATTTTGAACTGGAGGGGTTTCAGAGTTCCTTGCTTGGCTGGGGCCCCAAAGCTAGAGGTAGGGTGTCACTAGCAGTGGGGATGGGCTGCAAATTCCTCAGCATGAATGAAGCCTTAAGACCAGCATGATGGCCCTTTAATTTGGGGAACCAGGCTGCTCCGAGTGCTTTCTGTGGCTGGGCAATGAGAAAGAAGGAAACTGATTTCTTTGCAGCAAACTGGGACCAGATGCGTTTCTCTGTGTAGAAAGTTTAGAAATCCAACCAGCTGCTTTCAGTTTTTGATAATGGATTATGGTGTCGAGGGGCCTATCCTAACTTTGATACCCATGCATAGGAAAGCAGAATGTGAACGTTTGGGCTAACCTCACCAGTAGATTTTTAATACACACGGGACACACGTGATTCAGTGTTCCCTTGAAGCCAAGCGTAACTGTTTAATGCCATCTGGGTAACAGCGACGTCATCAGAGGAGGCCTGGTCACAGACTTCCATTCATCCTTTAGCTTGCCTTTATGGTCCTTGTGGTGGCTCCTCAATTCAGCACTGAGAGCTGAATTCCGATTCATATCCCTGAAGTTTCTGGGGAGCCTGGGATCTAGCCCACTGCTGTTCTCCCTCACACTGAGGCTCCTTGAAGCCTGCAGCTGTGCAAAAATTTCACACATACAGTGAGAAGAGCAGCATTTGCCTCTTGGCTGGCTTTTCAAATAAACTCCCCGTCCTGTCTCTGAAACTAAAACCCAAGCTCTAGACTGTGGGGGAGAAGGCATTTTTGTAGGTAAATTCACCCTTTCTGAGTGAAGTAGCAAAGGGAAGGAGGGAGGGGGGGGTCCATTCAGCTACTTGAGATCTCTGGCCAAGGCTGGGGTAATGATGAGCTTTTCATGAATTCTTTATGTCAAGACAGAGAGCCTAGAAAATCATATAGAATCCAGAGAAGATTCCAGAAGGATTTCAGGATCTGATTTCATAATGTAAAATAGAATTTGGCCATCTTACTTGATAAAATTATGGGGAAAGTCCTATATTAGTGTGTGTGTGTGTGTGTGTGTGTGTGTGTGTGTGTGTGTGTGTGTGTGTAAAGAGACTTATTTTAAGGATTGGCTCACATGATTATTGAAGCTGGCAAGTCTGACATCTGAAGGGTAGACTAGTAGGCTGGAGATCCCAGAGAAGAGATGATGTAGTTCAGGGGACCTCAGTCTGTTTCTTTTAAGGTCTTCAACTGACTAGACAAGACCCACTCACATTGTGGAGGGTAATCTGCTTTACTCAAGGTCTACTGATTTAAATGTTAATCTCATCTAAAAAAAAATACCTTCACAGCGACTCCAGACTGGTGTTTGACCAAATACCTGGCTTCTGTGGTCTAGCAAAGTTGATACATAAAATTAATCATCACAAGATCCAAGTCTGAGAATATTTATATTTGTTTTTCCCTAAAAGCCAAAAGAACTGGAGTGGTGTCCATAGTACACAAGGTGGCAAAACCAAATGCATTTATCATACATACATCCATATTTGCACGTGCGTGCACACACACACACATGAACACACACACGTACATACTTCCCTGTGTCCCCCAAGCTCATCCATGTAAGAGTATAGATGAGTTTCAGGGCAAAAGCAATCCATAAAGAAAGGAAATAAAAGATACACAGTCCCCTGTGTCCCGTACATTTCCTCTGTCTGGATAAGAAATGAAAAAATTAGCCCTGGAAACTCTCCATAACCTTTGCTCCTTCCTGTTGGAATTTCCTAAGGTGAAAGTCTGGTTTTTAAAAACTGTTGCAGCTTACATGTCACTGTGTCCAGGGAAGAAAGCTTTGTACAGTGATACTCCCTTTTGTTTAGGAAAGTCCTTGAGGATGATGGATCACCATAATGAGAATTCTCTTCAAAGAATTTTAACTTAATTTTAAAGTGTACCAGTGATCCTTATTCTAATGGGGAGAAAACCTTGCTTGAGAAATGACCAAGGTTGTGTTTTTGAAGATGCATATTTTTGTGGAATTGGATATTCTTTTATAGTAAAACTTAATAATAAACAAAAAGCTTTCTCTTCTTTTCAAGTATCTAAAAGAAAGCACAGCAAACACTTGGTGATCTTGAAGAGAAGCTACCTGACCATTTTCTTCCTGTGACTTTTGGTCAAGATCTGGACTGGTGTTTTGTAGCGCAACCTGTGGATATTTCCTCTTTGTCTAGAAGTAAGATACAAGACCAGGAGCTTATCTCCAACCCCTGGTGCGGTGATTTTTTTTTTTTTAATCTGGTTATAACTAAGTCACTACTTAGGCCATTTCTGTAGTATTTCGGCAGGGAATGGGACTATATGGCTTGTAAGGTTTCCTTCCAGGTCCAAACCATTGGTTCTGTTCTCAAATAGCTAGATTTCAACCTCCCTGCATTCCTGACAATTGCAGGATCCCATAGCCTTTACAATCAGAAGTAGACCTCTGAGTGAAGTCTAAAGGTGGGAGATGGCCACTCATTTCTTTCCTTCATATTAGAAAAAAATAAAACCCACAAATTGCCACCAAGCCACTGGCAAGTTTTCTCCTGAGGTTTGGCAAATAAAAATGCATAACACCGAGTTAAATTTGAATTTCAGATAAACAATAAATAGTTTCTTAATATAAATGTGTTCCATGTAATACTTGGGACATATTTGTGCTAAAAAATAGTCACTATTTATCTGAAATTCAAATTTCATGGGAAGTTCTATAATTTATATGGCATTCTTATCCTCGAAGAGTTCCATTTCAGCTTTACCCCAGGGTAGCTTGGGTCTCTTTTTATTGCCTGTCTACCAGGTCATTTTCCCATGACAGCATCTCTGCTTTCTACTATTCCACAGAGTTGCCTAGACTTTATCTCTACCTGGAATATTTAAATCACCAGTCTTCATTCTTAGTTTTTCCCCAAGATGCCAAGAGGATTTCAGAACAGTAGGGATTCTGTGTTCTGAAAAGAGACTGTAAATGCAAATGCATTCAGGAACCATTAGGCAATATAAATGTTTGAAGCAGGACAGGTGATTTCCAATAGATAAAGGTGAAGTCTGTGGCCAATAGCAGAGTGTAGGCCCTTCCAAAAGACATTTCCAAAAGCTTTAAATCAATCAGTATGCTAGCCAATCAAGCATGTCTACTCAGCTAGTGGCCTGTCATCTTGCATCTTCTGGTTTACGGTGAAGTACTTCCCAAATTCTTTTCCTTGGAACACTTGGGTCTTGCAGATATTAAAATGAGCTTGAAGAACATTGTGTATCCTCTCTTGGGTGTGAATGTAAAACTTCTGACTAGATCTAAGTTCCAAAAAGGCAGGAATGACATCTGTTATGTTATCTGTTTTAACCCCAGAGCTTAGCATATAGAAGCCTCTCAAATATTTATTGAATGAAAAAATGAAGAATGAAGTCTTAGTCACTTTCTATTCTCCACTCTCTCATTCACCATGAGAAACCAATATTTTAAATGTAGACTTTGGATGAAAATCAAGTTGTATAAGATTTTTAAAGATTCTTGTAGTTGAGGCAATTGAATTTAAGATATGATACCTAGATTTTGAACCCGGGTCTTGCTGGCTGAATCTGTCCCTGAGATGTATTTTGTTTGGCCAATGAAGTGTTTGAAAAAAAAATGTGAACTTTCATGCCTTGAGACAGACATGAGTTGATAGCTCACCAATGTCCTCACTACTCCCTATTGTCTCATTAGCTCTCTCCCCTTATATCACTTGCCTGGCCTCTAGAGGCATTTGAGTTTCAGCATCTGCTAGGGGATGGTTCATCAACTTTAAGAACACAGATTTTGTTGCAAAATGGTTGAAGATTTAGAGTCCCAGATCTTACACTCACTAACTGTATGACTTTGGACAAGTTATTTACCTAAGCCCCAGGCTCCTCATTTGCAAAAAGGATATGCTGATGACAAAAGTACTTACTGCATTAAACTGTTAAGAGTATCAAATGATATAATAAACGAGAATTGCTTACCATGCATCTGGCATGTAGTAAATGTCCTACAACCATTATTTGTACAACAATAATAGTTACTATTATTGTTGTTTTGGGTTTAAGTGTATGAAGGCCGAATTCTAGAATTAACAGAATGAGTTCCAAGAAGCCCAGAAATGAGAAGATGTTACTCTCTCATTTTCAAAGTCTAGAAAGAAGATGGATGATGAATAAATACACTTGCCTGTCATTTAGTTTTGCTCACTGCTATTTTCTAAGCATCTAGAAATGTGCCAAGCATATAGTGAATGCTTAATAGGTATTTAGTGAAATAAATGAATAAACTGTAGACTTTTGGATGGGTCTTATTATGGTCACAAAACCTCACAAATTCAAGTGTCTTGGCTTCTTCTAACTAAGCCCTTGGCTTGGGTAGTCAGGTCTCCGGGTGAAGATAGCACACTGCCTCAAAATGGGAATTAGAGCCACGCTCTGCCTATAAAATACCCAGGAAAGCCTCCAACAAGATCTCCATTGATCCTTGTAACCCCTTTTAGTAATCCCTCCTACTTTGAATCAGGTGTGATCTGTATGACCAATAGAATAGAGCAGGTAACAGTCTGTGACTTTTACAGCTCTGTCAAAAAAAGACATGTTGCAACTTATGTCTTGGTCTCTTGGATCCCTTGCTCCAGGGGGTGGCTGTGAAGATTTCCAGCTCTGTGGAGAGGAACTGATGCCTTCTGCCAATTGCCATCACCACTTCTAGCCACCTAAGGAGGTGCTTGGAATAAAAATTTCCAACCCCACTTAAGCTTTCAGGTGACAGAACTGAGGTTGACATCTTATGCAACTTCAGGAGGGACCTTGAGTCAGAACTGCTCAGCCAAGCCACACCTGAATTATTAACACAGAGAAACTGTGAGGGGTACCCAGAAAAATAGTAATTAGTGTTTTAAGCCACTAAATCTTGGGAATAATTTGTTATGCAGCAATAGATAACTAGTACAAAAGGGATTTGATTCTGACTTGTGTTTCAGATAGGTTATCATTGAAGTACAATGAATACTGACATAAAGTAGTTTTATGTGCATTATTGACAAGTATTTCATAGACCTTGTCACATTTGTCACTGCCCCCAAGTGGTCCCAAGATGCATGTGGCTTGTGCGGAGCAGCCCTACCATGCTGTTCTCAATTCCTGAAGGTAGTTCTTTAGATAATTGAGAGCATATGAAGGCCCCCAAGGAGTGATAACAATATTTCTGAACGAATGAGTCAAGGGATCAGGAAACACCATCAGGCACCTTCTATTTGCGAGACCTGTCTACTGGGGATAAAAAGAGCAATGAGTCATGCTCACTGTCTTCCATAATCCATGTGGGACAGAATACATACGTGAGGAGTTAATTAGCAATTCGTGGTAGTCAGTCTCTGGCTAGTACTGTGGTCCATTCTTTGACATATTTAGAGGGTCCTTGACAAGTAAGAGGACATTCAGGGGATGTGCTTTCTGAGAAAACAGGGGTCTTGAGCATGAAAGAGGGGTGCCCAAGCAAAATGAAGATGATTGCCTTCAAATATTTGAAGGACATCACAAGGAAACTAGGTAAACCTGCTCTGACTTGTTCTTGAGCACAGAACAAAGACCAGTAGTGAACTTAGAGAATGGTAGAGCATACTTCAACAATGAAATTTTTGTCAAAGCTGCCTCACATCACCAACGAATAGCAAGCAGTGGGTGATGCTGTAAAGGGGCTTGCTGCAATGTGTAAGAGGTTAGCTGACCTATGAGCTCCCCAGAACTCCATGACGTGAGGAGACTATGGCTAAAAATGGTAAGTAGACAGAAAAAAAACTCTGGTGTCACATGGCATAGTAGGAAAAGCATGAGCTTTGTAGGCAGAAGGGGTTTAACTCCTGAATTTACATGAAAAGCTATGTGAGGTTTTACCTGGTCATGAGCTCATTGTGAAAAGCAGACATAGTAAGATACCATGTGCCAAGCATGTGGTACATTAAGGAATTCATTTGGTGGTCACTCTTAATGTTTTACCATGAGATACACAGCAAAAATTTTTACATAACAAAAATCATAGCCAGGCTGGTCCTTTGGGCAGTTGGAGAAAGCTATGACTTTTAAAACTATTAAAAAAAAAATAGGGGGATCCCTGTGTTCTTCCTAGATCCTAAATCTACCTGCTATGCCACATTTGCAAAGACCTACTGATGCCTTCCATAAAATTGCCAACATACTTTGTAAGCATTGCCACCAACACACCTCCCTTCCATTGGTCCTTGGGTCAGAATATTCAGGTGGCACAGTCTTTCTACATAACCTACAGGGCTATTTTTCAATGGTATAGGAAGTGAAGAGAGACCAGAAGGGCCTGACTCCATGGCATGCTGAGCATGTGGCTTAGGTGTCATTATGGAGGTTGACGCACCTCAATCAGAACAGTGGCTTCAGATAGCCAGGAAGCCAGTGACCAACTTTCTCCAGCCTGTGAGCCGCTACCAGATACATTTACATCCAAAAAATCCAATCGCCTCTTTCCTCTGTTCAAAAGTAAGCATTGTTTTCACAGAATGCCTACTGACTTTGTTTTTCCTGTTAAGAGCCAAACACTTGTATACTGTAGCTTTGCCTTAGCTTTCCAGCTTTATTTTCAAATGTTCTCCATCTCATTCTGTGTTCCAGGTAAACAGAATTACTCATTATTCTTTCAGTGTACTTCATGCTCCTTAGCCTTCGAACCCTACTATTTCCTCTCATTTTGTTTTTTAAATTTAGATGTATAAAAGGTATGTGTACAGCTCAAAGATTAAAAAATGAATGACTGTGTATCCATCACGAAGGCTAAGAAATAGAAGCCCACTGAATGCCCGTCTATGCTTTCTTTTATCTGCTGTTTTCTCAGATGAGGAAACATTTGTTTCCCTCATTCCTTTGGACTTTTTCTTTTCTCTCCTTTTTTGGTAGTTATTTCACCTTCATCTGTGTTGCTGTAACCACATACACACACGCACACACACAGGCACCGACCAAGATGTGTAAGAAAAAGGGTAGTATTACTACTTTTTAAAAAAAAGATATTTATTTATTTATTTATTTATTTATTTATTTATTTATCTATCTATCTATCTATCTATCTATCTATCTATTGAGAGAGAGAAATAGTGAGAGAGGGAACACAAGCAAGGGGAGTGGGAGAGGGAGAAGCAGGTTTCCCGCCAAGCAGGGAGACCAATGCAGGGCTCGATCCCAGCATCCTGGGATCACGACCCAAGCCGAAGGCAGACGCTTAATGACGAGCCACCCAGGGGGCCCATATTACCACTTTCTGGTGGAGATCCCTGGAGAAGATAAGCTAAATAGAATTTCTGGGTCATGTCTGGTTTGAGCCCCTTCTGGGGGAAAGTCCCTGGGCAGGGCTGCTGTACAGTCAGAAGTATGGTGAGAGGGAGTGTTTATGGACTGAACAAAATTCATATGTCAAAGCCCTGACCCCCCAGTACCTCAGAATGTGACTGTATTTGGAGATAGGGCATTAAAGAGATGATAAAGTGAAGTCTTGAGGGCAGACCCTGATTCAGTCTGCCTGGTATTCTTACAAGAAGAGGAAATTTGGACACACAGAGATGTTAGGGATGTGCATGCACAGAGGAAGGGCCATGTGAGGACACAGTGAGAAGACAGCCATCTGCAAGCGAAGGAGAGAGGCCCCAGGAGAAACCAGACCTGTTGACACCTTGGTCTTGGATTTCTGGGTTTCAAAACTGTGAAAAAATAAATGTTCATTATTCAAGTCACACAGTCGGTGTACTTTTGTTATGACAGCCCTGGCAAACCTAGTACAGGAAAGGATGTTCTCTGTGTTCCGTCTGACCTTCAACTCTCAGGAGCAGGTCTTCTGTGCATGAAATGGGCTTCCTCATCTGGTCCAGTGCAGCAGGGCATGGAGAATGGAAACCCGACTTGTACAAATAAAGACAGGCCAAGTACAGGTAAGAGTCTGTGCCAGGTGCACCAAGGCACTCTGTCCTCAGATTAGAAAGAGAGTACAGTATTGTTGGAGACCTGGTGACAAAAGCCTTAATAGACCCTCTCCTTCAGTCAGACTTCTCTGACCTGGACAAGTCACCAGCTATTATCCTGGATTTCCTTTGTCATCCTCGTGAACGTTCTGGTTGGAAGCTGCTGGGCTCCGCTTTCTGTGCCTGGTGTTCTGAAATCTTCCAGTGCCATAGGTCTGTTTTTACTCTACGTGCTAAGTACTTAGTAAGCCTGTTGGCCGCACGGCTTATACTTATACCCTGTTGTTATGGGCCTTTTCTCTTGTTTTGTTGTTGGTTTCCTCTCATCTGTGTTCTTTCTTTCTGAAACTCTACTTACTAAGTTATACAACTCCCCGATTTGGCCTGTGATTGTCTTGTTTGTTTTCCAACTTTTTGTTTTCTTGCTCTATTTTCTAAGAGATTTCTTCCAACTTCGTATACCAGCTGTTACTTTGCATTTTAAAAATTTCTGCTTTTACATTTTTAATTTCCAAGGGCTCTTCTTTATTTTTAAAAAATTTCTTTTTTATAGCTTTCCAGATTTGCTTCCTAGATATACTGTCTTATCTCTCTAAGGATGCTGATTTTTTTTTTTGAAGTTTCTCTAGTGTTGTATGTGTGTACTTTGGTGTCTGCCTTTCATATTAGAAGCTTTCCTTAGATATCTGGTCATTCTCGCCTGTCTGTTCATGCCTCAGACCAGAGAACTGAACAGATGATAAAAATTCTGGGCATGTGTGTGTGGTTTGCCCACTTTAAACTTCATTGTAGAGTAATTATGCCTATTTGGGGAGAAAGGCCTGACATCAGTATATATATACTTTTTTCCTTGAGCTGATCAGATTCCCTTGAGAAGATTTTCCAGTCTCTTCCATGGCAGGTAAGAGTTTGGTTGCCATGTTCTGGGGTCTCAGCATCTGTACACATGTGGTTCTTTTGGCACTGTACCCTTGCCCTCAGCTGTCATGGTATCCCAATCCAGAGACCCTCTGTTACACCTTCTCCAGAGAAAATTCCTCCACACTTCTCACTCAACTGCAGAGGGAAAGCCTCCCAGCATCTTGGAGTGTGAGAAAAAATTAGGGATTATAATACATCTCAGAAAATAAAGCCAAAAATATTCATCAGCCAGCTTCTCCTAATCTTTTTACTTTAATCCTGCCTCCATCCCTAGTTCTAGAGGGATTTGATGCTGTTGTATGCTGTCCTATCTTTTGAGGATTTTGCTGTGTAAATGGGGTCAGTTCTCAGCTTTCCCCACTGCCCGTTGTCGGTTGTCGGCTGCTCCACCACTTACCCACTGTTCAGGTTTCAAATTTAGTTGCCATTGTCTCGTCTTCCTTGAGGTCTTTTGCAAAAGAAATTCTTTTATCTTGAGTTTTGGGGTTTCTGGAAGGAGCAAAATCAGATGAGTATTCCACCATATTAACCCACTAGTGTCCCTATATCCTGACTGTGTTCTCTCATCCTCTAGATTATTTCTGTCTCTTTTGGCTTTTAAATCTCAGCTATTGTAAAGGTCCAGCTCAAATGCCACCTCCTCTATAAAGCTGTTCCAAGTGTGGAAGGCCTTGCTGTCTTTCTTTTCTCACAGTACTTCTTTCTCTGATATTTTTCCCCTCTCCTGCCGTACACACTTAAAACAGGGTGACAGGTAAATAGAGAAATGGTTTATTGCTATTACATGATAACAGTTACATGATAACAGTTTTCAGACTTGCTGGTCACTGGATTATAACTTCCTGAGATTATGGGCAGAGCATTGTCCAGGTTCCAGGGTCTGGCGGCAGCTTCTTGTAAGTCCTCGGGCAAGTCAGTTAATCTCTCTCTACTTCAGTTTTCCTATCCTAAAATAAACCTACAAAATCAGGAGATGAAAATGGAACCTACAGAATTAGTCATAATGCAGAATCAAACAAAAAAACACAGGGAAGGAATACCTTCAGTGTGTATATCACCTGCTATTACTCTTATCATCATCATTTCCTTTTTCCTTCACAGTGTTTGGGGGGGGTTGTTTTGAAGCTCCAAGGATTTTATTGAATGTGGCAGGTACCATGGTAATGTAATATGCAGTAAGATATCAGTATTTTTTTTATGACTCATCTCTGTGCTCCCTGAAGAGCCCCACAGATTGCCATTCACATAGCAAGTGTCTGAGGAATATTGGTTGAATTGAATATAACATCTCAATATTTAAGGAGATTTTACATATGAAGACACAAGTGTACAGTCATGCATGTGTGCTTTGGTTGTTGAAAAGGTTGGTATGCTCCATCTGCTTCACAATATTGAATAAAAATACATCTGGCAATTTAGTCTGTTTCCTTCTGAACACCCTGCAAGTGTATGCTTTTGGCTCAAATGCTGTTGTCCTCCAGAGCTGGAGAAAGCAAAAAGTAGGATTTGGTGTAATCATGAGCAAGGTAGGATGAAATATTCTCTCATTGTTTTAGGAGCTTTTTAAGCCTTGAAGCATTAAAGACAATTTACAACTTTGGGAAACCGCCCTTTTGAATCATAATGATCCCAAATCTGTCTTACCCTCCCTTTTCTGTGTGTATAATGTTTAACATTGATGTTTGCCTGTCTACAAGGGTTATTTATGTGAACATGGGTAGCTTTGCTGCTTAGAAACCCATCAAGTCTTGCTGCTCACCCTTCACCTATGGTCTTGATTCAGAGTTTATGAAATCATAATCAATTGTCATGGAGATAATCGTGGTAATTCCAAGCTGAGCACAAGTTCAGGTAGGTGGAGCAGATGGACTTCTAAGCAACAAAGACTCTCTCATCATGTCAATGTTCTTAGTAGCAAAAACCACAGAAGGAGAGACATATAATGTAAAGACTGGTGCATCAGTCTCCACTGTATTTCCCAACATGATCCTTCTCAAAGTATTTCATGACAGATTTGTGACTTGTTGACATTGCTGGTGAGAGGTAGAGGAGGAAACCACAACAAAATGATCTCTCTTTTGAACAGCAGAATTCAAACAGGCAACTTTAAAGGGTTTGATTAGTGAGTTTGTGAAATACCTAGGTCTCTTGAGTTGTTAAATTGTACCACTTGGTTTTGTTTGCCTACCTTTTCTTCTTCCTATAATGCTCTAAATCAGTGCCTCTCAAACTTAAATGAACATGTGAATCACCTGGGGGTGTTATTAAATGACAGATTTGGAGTCAGCAGTCTGGGTTGCGGCTGGAATCTGCATTTCTAACAAGCTCATAGGTGATGCTGATGCTACTGGTCTTCATACCACACTGAGTGAATGAGGCCTTTGAAGGGAAATCCAAATTTTAAGTTAAAATAAGGATCTTATGGCTGACAAGCTTCCAGGAACACTTTCCCTCTGGTTAGCAATAACATTACTGCGTTTTCCAAATTCTAAGCCACATGATTCCTCACATTTTAACTTTTCTGATATTGGTATGTGGCAATCATGTTAAAGTCATTTTATAGCTCCTGAGCAGACAAGAAAGTTGTGACATATGAGTTATCTGAATATATGTGAAATTTGTGTTTGGTAGAATGCATTCATTTGTTACCTCAGTTATCTGCATGGGGGTCAAATTTTAACTTAACATTTGTTCACAATACTTTCATAACACACTTGGTTCTACATTGAATTTGTCTGGAAAACTTTAAAAAACGTTGGTGCCTGGGTCCCAGAGGTTCTAAGGCAATTGTTCTCCCCAGAAGATTCTCACATGTAGCAAACTTTGAGAAGCACTATGTTAAAATCCCTTCACAATGATCATGCTGTTACAGAACACTGAAACAATACATTGCTATGTGCATGTCAGGCCATGTAAGGCAGGAGAAATTGCCCTTATCTTTCAGAACAGATCACAGACTTTCAAAGCTTGTAGAAGCTGGTTGTCAGTTGAGCAGGACTCTCAGTCAGGTGGTGATCATCTGTCAATGGAAGCCACCCGACTTTGTTCCAGAGATGTTGTTTTATATCCAGTGATATATTAAAACTGTGAGTTTACCCAAGTTGAAAATGTAAGTGAAATCCTGGTGTTATTCGGTATGCCTCAAAATCATGCCCACGCTGAAGAGGCAGAGGTCAAAGTCATGAGCACAGGTTATAAAAAGCTGTATGTTGTGGTACTAAACATGGCTGCATATGGCCAAGGATGGGTCCCCAAATTTCTTTCACCCTCATGTGAAGAAAGCTTGGATTTAACTTAGACTGTGATACTAAATAAGAAAGGGCTCTTGCAGCAAGGGGGGTGCTTCATGAGTCAGCTGAAGACAAGGTTTCAGCTGCTGTCAATGGACTAGCTGAGCCCCCAGGAGCCCGCCCTGCAACACCCTCTTTGATTGTTTGGCCTGATCCTCCAGAGAATAATCTAGAAAAGGGCCCTAGTGAGGTAACATTCAAAACTGGAGGACCTGACTTGACAGTCACAACTCGTGTCTTTGGGTAAGATCTTTAGTCCTTATGGGATAGGGATGGCCAACATTGTGTCTCCTGGCCCCTGATTTGGTGGTCAGTTCAAGCCTGTGATCTAGGAGCCCTACCAGTCATTAGACTATTGCATATACAAGAAGGAAGAAAACTGGTTCCAGTATGTCCTTAACACCCACACACCAACCCCTGGAAGAGGGGTTAGCTCTAGAGGGGGAGGGCTTGGAATGAACTTGTTTGCCAGGTAGGCTAAGCCCTGGGAAGAATATAAGCAGCTCCAGGAGGAGGAAGTATTGAGAAGATTCCCTCAAGAAGGGGAAAGAAATTGGCTTGACAGGTTGGTCTAACTGAGACCCATGGTCAGCAACTCCACCTTGAATATGACCCATGGCTGGGCTGGACCTCAGACGGAACTGGTTCCTAGAGAGACCCTCACGGCTGAGTCATCGATGGGGGATGGGGGTCTCTAGCCTCAGCAAAGACATGTGTGTAGATTCTGTGAGTGAACTGTACCATGTGCCCCTGGCTACAGCAGGGTTCACCAGCAGCCACACTGGACAGATCACATAAAAGCTGATGACTTCCCACCTCAAGAGCCTGACCCTATGTAAGGGCAACTTTTCCTCTTGTGCTCTGCTAATTGTCTACTTTTTCAGACTTCAGTTTTGCAATTATGACTGTTTTCTTTCCAATCACCAATTTCTCCCAATTTAGATTATTCCTATTAGCATATTAAAAACCTTGATATCATGTCTTTATTTTTTTTTAAAGATTTTTATTTATTTATTTGACAGAGGGAGAGAGAGACAGCAAGAGAGGAAACACAAGCAGGGGGAGTGGGAGAGGGAGAAGCAGGCTTCCCCGCAGGAAGCCTGATGCAGGGCTCAGTCCCAGGACCCTGGGATCATGACCTGAGCCAAAGGCAGACGCCTAACAACTGAGCCACCCAGGTGCCCCGATATCATGTCTTTAAAAAACAATGATAAAACTCTTTTCCCATCAAAATTTCCCCAAAATACTTCCTAAAATTAGTTTTCTACCTCTCATTCTTTCTTTAAATTAACCAAGCATTCCACCACTCTAAAATGGCTATTACAGGAGTCAAAATGACTTTTTATTAATAATTAGTGTCTTCATTTCACTTTCAACAGTTTTTTGACACGATGGGCCACACTTTCTTGAAATCCTTTCTCTGGATCACCCTAATCTCACAAGGTTTTCCTTCTGCCTCCCTGTTCTGTTCTCTTTATTCCTCTCAAATTCCAAATCCCTATGTGTCGAAATGCCTAGGAGCTTTGTCTTCGGCCATTTTCTCTTTTCACTGACCTCTTTAGTGATCCCATCAAGTCCCTGGAGTATAAATCCAAACCATTGCAAACTGAAATTCCTGAGCTTCAGACTTCCACATGCAATGGTCCACTCAGTACCTCCGTTTGGATATCCATGAGACATCCCAAAACTAATGGCCAAGAAATGGTCAGTCCTAAAGCTACTCCACCATCCCTACTCCTTGTTTTTCCCATCTTTGCTTATTGCATTACCACACTCCCTGTTGCTCAGGCTTGAAATCTTGAGGTTAATTCGTTTCTGCTGTCACATCATCTACAGTAAGCCCACCAGCTCCCGCTCAAGACATCTCCTGAATCAGAACACATTTTTTCATTTCCACTTCCACAATCCTGGTCTAAGGCACCCTTAGCCTAAACAATTGCAGTGGCCTCCTGATGGGTCTCCCCGCCTCTACTTTGCCCCCTGCTTCCCTCTCCTCCTTTCACAGGGCAGCTGGGGTATTTTCTAAAACATAAATTAGATGACACCATTCCTTTCTTTAAAACCCTTCCATGCTTTCCAGTAGCCTCAAACTCTGTATAATCCAAATTCCTTGCCGTGGTTTGTAATACTTGGCATAACCTGGTTTTGGCTTACCTCTCACTTTTTGTTTTGTCTTTGTATTTGGTATTTGTCTAGAAATAATTTTTATGTTCTTTTACGTGCAATTTTTTATACCATTATATTTTAGATGAATGTCTTGAAAATAGGGTATGATTAGATTTTTAAAAAAATCCATCTACTGAACACTGTTAAAACTCATTTATTGTAGGGGCACCTGTGTAGCTCAGTTGGTTAAGCATCTGCCTTCGGCTCAGGTGGTGATCCCAGGGTCCAAGGATTGAGCCCCACATCTGACTCCCTGCTCTGCAGAGAAGCCTGCTTCTCCCTCTCCCTCTGCCTCTCCCCTCTGCTTGTGCTCTCTTTCTCAAATAAATAAAATCTTTTTAAAAAACTAATTTACTGTATTTCTTGCCATTCAGTATATTTGGATTAATTTCTACAGTCTCGGGTTTTGCTTTTTTTTTTTCTTTGGATTTTATTTATTTGAGAAAGTGCAGAGGAGGGGGGGAGGGGCAGAGGGAGAGGAAGAAGCAGACTCCCCACTGAGCAGGGGATCCCACGTGGGGCTCGATCCCAGGACCCTGAGATCATGACCCAAGCTGAAGACAGATGCTTAACCTACTAAAGCACCTAGGTGCCTTATGTTTTGCTTTTTATTTACCCTAATTTTTCTGTGCATATATTTCTTCTTTGAGTTCTTTTTGTTTGTTTCATCCCTCCACCCCCTTTCTTGTCTGGAAGCTATCTATTTTTATCTGGTGACATTAATGTGTTTCAAAAGTAAAGTTTATTTAGGTAAATTTACTCTTTTTAGGTATACAGTTCTATTAATTCTGATAAATGTAAACACTCATATGACCATCACCACATCAAGATATAGAATATTTCTATCATCCTCAAAATTACCTCATGATCTTTTGTAGTCAGCTCTCTTGTTCATGTCCACCCCTAGCTATGATTGATAGGTTTCCTTTACCTATAATTTTACCTATTCAAAAATGTTATGTAAATGGAATTACAGAGAATGTTACCTTTTGAGTTTGACTTCTTTCACTTAGCATAATACGCTTGTGATTCATACATATTGCATATATCTGTAGTTCCCTTTTATTGACGAGTAGTATTCCATTGTATAGATATACTACTGTTGTTTATCCATCCACCAGCTCATGGACGTTTAGATTATTTCTAGTTTGGGGTGATTTTGAATAAGGCTGATATGAATACTTGCACACAGATTTATATATTCACGTGTGTTTTCCTTTCTCTTGGTTAAAAACCTAGGAATAAGATTGGTTGGTTATGGGGTACCTGGGCTCAGTCGCTTAAGCATCTGCCTTCAGTTCAGGTCTTGATCCCAGGGTCCTGGGACTGAGCCCTGCGTTGCCCTCCTTGCTCAGCAGGAAGCCTGCTTCTCCCTCTCCTTCTGCCTGCCGCTCCCCCTGCTTGTGTCTCTTCCTCTGTCAAATAAATAAATATAACATCTTTAAAAAAAAGATTGCTTGGTTGTATAGTAAGTACAAGTTTAAGAATATAAGAAGCTTGTAAACTTTTTAAAATTGGCTTCCTATTGTGCATTTCCATGCTCAATGAATCAGAAGTTCCAATTCTCTGCTTCCTTGTCGGCACTTAGTATTTTTAGGGCTTACGTTTTTTGACATTCTAATAAGTATAGTGTATTTTATTATGATTTTAATTTGCCTGTCCCTGATGACTAGTGATACTGAGCAACTTTTTAATGTGTTAATTCCTACCCCTATATTTTTTCTGATAAAATGCATTCCATACATTTTTTATAAAGATTTTATTTATTTATTTGACACAGAGAGAGAGATCACAAGCAGGCAGAGAGAGGGGAGGAAGCAGGCTCCCCACTGAGCAGGGAGCCTCAATCCCAGAGCCCTGAGATCATGACCTGAGCCGAAGGCAGAGGCTTCAACCCACTGAGCCACCCAGGCGCCTGCATCCCATATATTTTGATATGTTTTTATTTAATTCAATTCTAGATATTTTCTTTTTTATTTATTATTTTTTTTAAGATTTTATTTATTTATTTGACAGAGAGAGAGAGAGATTACAAGTAGGCAGAGAGGCAGGCAGAGAGAGAGGAGGAAGCAGGCTGCCCACCGAGCAGGGAGCCTGATGCAGGGCTAGATCCCAGGACCCCAAGATCATGACCTGAGCCGAAGGCAGAGGATTTAACCCACTGAGCCACCCAGGCACCCCTCAATTCTAGATATTTTCTAATTTCTCTTGTGACTTCCACATGGAAGCATTTGTTATTTAGAAGTATATTGTTTAATGTCCAAATATTTGGGAATTTTCTGAATTTCTTTTATTGGCTTATTGGTTTCTAGTTTAATTTCACTGTGGTCACAGAATGTATATTATACAATTTCAATTATACAATTACATTTGTTGAGGTTTGTTTTAATGCCCAGAGTATGGTTTATCTTGGTGAATGTTCCCTGTTTACTTGGATATTTATTCTGCTTCTTATACTCGAGGATTCATTTCTGCCATCAATCCTAGAAAATTCTCTCATCAAAAATTTATTCTCTCACATTAGTATGGCTGTAATCAAAGAGTCCGATAATAGTAAGTATTGGCAAGGCTGTGGAGAAATTGGAACCCTCATATGCTGCTGTTTGGAATGTGAAATGGTCTAGCCACTTCGGGAAACAGTTGGGCAGTTCCTCAAATGATTAACCGTAGAGTTACCACGTGACTCAGAAATTCCACTCCTAAGTATATGCCCAAGAGAAATGAAAACATATGTCCACACAAAAACTTGTACATGAGTATTTATAGCATCATTGTTCATAATAGCCAAAAAATGAAAATAACTGAAATGTCCATTGACTGATGAGTAAACAAGGTGTGGTATAATTCAAACAATGGAATATTACTGGCTATAAAAAGGAAGGAAATACTGATACATGATATGATATCATATCATGAATCATATGGATGTACCTTGAAAACATGTTAATCTATAGAGGCAGAAAGCAGATTAATGGTTACTTAGAGCTGGGGGTGGAGTAGAGTAGGGTGGATAGGGAGGTGATAGCTAAAGGATATGGGGTTTCTTTTTTTTTAAGATTTTATTTATTTATTATTAGAGAGTGCATGCATGGGTGGGGGAGAGAGCAGGAGCAGGGGCAGAGGGAGAAGGAAAAGCAGATTCCTCACTGAGGAGGAGCCTTATGCGGGACTTGATCCTGGGATCCTAAGATCATGACCTCAGCTGAAGGCAGACACTTAACCCACTGAGCCACCCAGGCACCCTTAGAGTTTATTTTTCAAGTGATGAAAATGTTCTAAAATTGACTATGATGGTTGCATATATTTTATGCATATATGAAAAATCACTGATTATATACTTTAAATGAGTAAATTGTCTAGTATGTGAGTTATATTTCAATAAAGCTGTTGCAGAAAATAATTCGCCCCCTTCCTTTCTAGTCTCTCCTTCTGGAACTACAAATAGATATATAAGAAATCAGTTACAACATACTACTGGTTATATCTTTATAATAAGAACATTAATAATAGTTTAATATTTGAATTTGATTCATAGTTCATATTTGTAATTCTACAATTATCAGTAAAATTTCTTTTATAGTATTTAAAAAATAAAACATGTTCACAAATTGCATTTAGTTATTCTGTCTTTTTAGACTCTTTTAATCTAGAAGAATCCCATCTCCTTTTGTTGTTTTTTTTTTTGATATTGACCTTTTTGAATAATCCAGATCATTTGTTAATAGGAGATCATCCTTTGAGCATCTAATGTTAATTAACCTTTCTCTTTTTAAATTTTTTTCAAATTGATCATTTGAAATGCTTGTTCTTTGTTCATTTTTTCTGTTTCAGTTTTAACTTGTTTAAATATTTTGTGGATAGTTCTTTTATATTCTGTATTAGGAATTTCATCATCTGAGATTCTTAGAAGTCTAAATGGTTGTTTGTTGTTTCTGGTGGCTCTTACTGTAGCTTGATTCCTTAGGAATTTAGTAATTTTTAATCAAGAGCTCCTATTTCATTGAAGTAGGATCCTGAGGGACCTAAATTGAAGGTACATTCCTTTAAGAAAATTTGTATTTCCTTTTACAGGAATCTAAGGGGACAGATATAGGGTCATTTTAATTTAATTTCTCAGCTTGAGTTTTCCTTACTATCCAAGATAGAATAAATTTGAACCCCAGACTATTCTCCAAATGGAATTGCAATTGAGAGATAAAAGTTTTCACTATGGCTCCTTTACCTAGCCTTTTTCCCCATCTAGCCTATTTTTTCACTGAGGAGTGGAGGCCTCATCATCTTCTCCCCTATCTGTGTGTGCCCAATGTAGTCTGTTTCCCCATGTGATCATTAATTCCCAAAGCTCTAGACTCCTAATAACATTTGCCCCAGGGCAGACCCAGCTTCCCCATTAGCTCACCACTCCGGTTTCAGTTCACTAGGCAGCTTTTCACCCATGTGGATCTACCTTACTTTCATGCAATTTCAGCTATGCATTAAAAAATATGTTGTAATTGATTCAGCACTAGGGGTTCTGCAGCAGGAGGATTTTCAGAGTAGCTGATCTGCCACACTGCTAGAAGCAAAATTCCCTACCTAACTCTGTGACCTCATCTCCCTTGAGTCTTCCCTTTTTCCCTGGGCTCCGGCCACATTGGCCTTCTTTCTGTAACTCAAACACATAAAACCCACAGATGTCTCAGAGCCTTTTCACCTGTTATTTGTTTTCCTTAAAAGGTTCTTTCCTTTAATTCACATGGTTGCACTTTATCACCATTCAGGTCTCAGGTTAAGTGTTCCATCTTCAGATTCTTCCCTAATTACTCTGTTGCTTTCTCTCACCTTAGCTTAATGTCTTCTACATAGAACTTTCCAGAACCTAAAATAAGTTTGTTTATTGATTTATGTTTTGTTTTCTAGAATGCAAACTGTTTAAGGACAGGGGACCTTGTTCTGGGAAAGTGCTTGGCACATACAGACACTCTGAAAGTAAATATTTGTTGACTGGTTCGGTAATATCCTTTTTTTTTTCTTTTCTTTTCTTTTCTTTTTTCTTTTCTCCCTTTTCTCTATCTTCTGCTAAGATACCTCCCTATGATCTCTTTTAGCTTGGAAACCAGGACCATTTTCATAGTGACAATAGCCAGCCTACTATAGCTGGGTCACCATGGAAATGCCATCCTGTGTATTACAAAGGGGAAATACTCAAACTGTGTGTGTGTGTGTGTGTGTGTGTGTGTGTGTGTAAATATGTAAATATGTTCTACATGTAGAAAATGTGTACCTGTACAACTCACACCCACAATTCCTTGAATCATAAAAAAAAACAAAAACTATGATATAACCTCTGCCTTGGCACCCCAGGGAAGCCTTAGAGAAGAGATACAGTGGAATGATCTCTTCTTTTTCTTCTTTTTTTGGCAGACTAATTTTTTTCATAAGGAATATTACCTTTTTGCTGTTGAAATATAATTGACATACAACATTATAAGGTATATATTGATTTGACCATTCTAAACATTATTCAGTGCTTACCATAGTAAGTGTAGTCACCATCTGTCACCATGTAACATTATTATAGTCTTATTGACTATATTCCCTATGCTGTATTTTTTAAATCTCTGTGACTTATTTATTTTGTAACTGGAAATTCATACCTCTTAATCCCCTTTATTTCATCCAGACCCCCATCTGCCTCCCCTCTGGCAGCATAAGTTCTCTGTATTTATGTCTATTTTTTGTTTGCTTACTCATTTTTTAGGTTCCACATGTAAGTGAAATCATCTGATATTTGTCTTTCTCTGACTTATTTCACTTAGCATTATACCCTCTAGGTGCATTCATGTTGTCACAAATGGCAAGATCTCATTCTTTTTATGGCTTAGTAGTATTCCATTGTAGTACACATACCACCTCTTCATTATCCATTTGTCTATGGGTGGACACTTAGGTTGCTTCCATATCTTGGCTATTGTAAAGAATGCTGCTATAATTATAGGGGTGCATATGTCTTTTTGAATTAGTGTCTTTGTTTTCTTTGGGTAAATACCCAGTAGCGGAATTACAGGATCATACAGTACTTTTATTTTTAAGTTTTTGAGGACCCTCCATGTTGTTTTCTGCAGTGGCTGCACAGTTAACATTCCCACCAACAGTGCATGAGGGTTTTCTCTTCACATTCTCACCAACATTTGTTATTTCCTACCTTTCTGATTTTAGGAATTCTTACTGGTGTGAGGTGACATTGCATTGTGGTTTTGATTTGCATTTCTCTGATGATGAGTGATGTTGAGCATCTTTTCATGTGTCTGTTGGCCACCTGTATGTCACCTTTGGGAAAATGACTATTCAAGTCTTCTGCCCATTATTTTAACTTATTTGTTTGGTTTTTTGGTGTTGAGCTGTGTGAGTTCTTCTTATTTTGGATATTAACTCCTTATCAGGTATATCTTTGCAAATATTTTCTCTTATTCAGTAGGTTGCCTTTTTGTTTGTTGATGGTTTCCTTTGCTTTGCAGAAGCTTCTTATTTTGATGTAGTCCCAATAGTTTATTTTTGCTTTTGTTTCCCTTGCCTGAGAAGACATATCCATAAATATGTTGCTAAGGGCAATGTCTAAGAGATTACTGCCTATGCTCTCTTCTAGGATTTTTATGGTTTCAGGTCTTACATTTAGGTCTCTCATCCATTTTGAATTTATTTTCATGTGTGGTGTAAGAAAGTGGTCCAGTTTATTCTTTTTTGCATGCTGCTGTCCATTTTTCCTAGCACCATTTGTTGAAGAGACAGTCTTTTCCCATTGGCTATTCTTGAATGTTCTTTTCTTTAATTCATAGTTCACTGCCATTGGATAGTTTTTAAGAGCTCTGTAGCTATGACTACAAGGGAATATCCAAGTTTCTGCCAATGCTCAAAACACTGGAAAGGGTCATTCTGTTGTAGGCAAGCAATCAACTCACTTATGGAAGTTTCTTTGAAACTTACAAGTTTGTTTGTTTGTTTTACTATGAACAAATAAATGGTTCTCCTTACACTGAAAGTGCTAAATATTTTTTGCAGATGCAATATGTTGACCATCAAAAGACTAAGTGCCCAAGGATTCTGAGTTAGGATAGATATCTTATATCTTATACGGGGATGTATAAGGGATAGATATCTCATATCTTATACAGGGATGATACTAAAAACATTTAACAACCATCATGGTGTGGATGCTGGCTACAGCATGAGAGCAGAAAGTCTCCTGCCCTGCCAGGTCAGGTTGGCGGGGAGGCATCAGTGAATTCAAAGCAGCTGCTATTCAATAACTGGTATGGATGTGTTTCAGTGTTTTAACAACCAGTATGTATTAGCCAAATATTAGCCTTGATCTTATGGGATTGTGGATGGTCTGAGCTTCTACTAGAAATCATCTAGTCCTGAGGTTTTCATATGTATTCTTAACCTATGGATATTAATAAGCTATAGTTTATTTGTGAACAATTCTTAAGACTTTCAAACAATGCCTTTTAGTCTCTTTTCCATACATTAGAATTGGTTTCATTGATGCATAATCATGAATTTTAGACAACTTAGCTGTTTATATCTCTTTCTCAGAAGCCTGTCTGCTTTCAAACACCTTTTAAAAATGAGTGGCTTTGGAGAATTATCTCTGCAGAGAATCTCCCATCTGTTAAGTGAACCACTACAATCTCTTTTCTATTTCCCCATTATGGGTGAACATAAGCACAGTTAATCCAGAGCTTTGATTTAGCCATAAGTTTTAGTTTAGCCTTCTGCTTCTTGAAGTCTTTTACTAGAACAGCACATAAATTCATGTGAAGGCTATTCTCTTTTTACCTTTCTCCTGACCACATGGGGGAGGGGTTGCTGTGACCATACAGTGGAAAGAGCCTGAATTTTAGTGTCCAAAGACTTTTGGAAAAGACGAAAGAGGCAGTTTCTAGCAAGCACCTGTAATATATGGTAGTTGTTCAAAAATGTTTAAGTGGCCAGGGAAAGGTCACCCAAGAGGAAATGAAAGAAGGCAGATGCTCTTAATAATTTACAGCCTGAAAAATCAGACTGAGAACTCAGTATCCATGAACACTCAGTCTTTTGATGGAACCCAAGGTACGGCAGTTATGTTGTTGTACTGTGCATAGTTTATCCAGATATAAAGTCCCAGTACCTTTCCTGGGATCTTCCCAAAACACTTAGGATTCCGATTATACGATTTCCAAAAATGTGGCCAATACATGGAATTGTTTGACAACCATTATCAAAAGGAAATAAAAATATTTTTAATAACTGGAACTTCATTTAAAAAAAAAACACTTTTATTTCGTCAAGTGTCATGAGAGGAGCTGGAGATAAATTTGGGATTTTGCAGCAGGAAAGAAACAATTAACTGAAATACGGCATTTGCAGTAAGAGGAACAGCAGCTGAAGTTTGGGAGGGGGTGTGCTAAGAAAAGGGCAGGAAAGAAAAACTGTCTTACAAATGAGATTTCTTTAGCTTCCAGAAATAGAGAAAGTAGTTTACATACTCCTGCACATCTGTGTAGACTTGCAAAATGTGCTTTGCCTAATTCTTAGGTTGTACTGTTTATGCTATTGGTATGCAAAAGACCAATGTCATTTTAATATTTATGGTGTTAACAAACTCCTCCCGTCCCAGCCTCTGCTTATAATGGTGGATCAGGACAAGCACTAGAATTTCAAAGATCATTGAATTTAGAGTCAGAAGGGATTCTAGATATCAACTCCTATTCTTTGGAAATAAAAAAAAAAAAAGATCTCTTTCCCAGCTTCGGCAGAAAATGCTTTCTTTTTATAGGCAATGTAAGTAAGATGGTCACAAATCATATTGAAAGAAAAATTCCCCATTGGAAACTACAGAATTCTATGTCGAACACTGAACTTAGATAGTCAGATCCAAATATGATGCCAGGTTATCTTAAGTATGTTCTGCAGAAGAAAAAACCTTCTCCCAGAAGGAATGTCCCGCCCAGATTTTTCCCACACTGCTTTTGTTATTGTGGCTTTTCTCAAAGGTTCAAGTACTGCCTCAGTTTTGAGATCTTATCCCACTTCTCCACCTCCCCTCAGGATGAGTTGATTGCCCTCCATGTTCAATTATGTGTGCACATTCTCCTGGTTAGCTCCTGTTCAGTGCAGTTCTTCACTCCACATCTTTCCTGCAGATCTTAAAAACCCTTTCCCTTGACCCAGGGTGTCTGTGGCAGCAAAGCTCAATTACTTGGCCTCTGCTGCAGAGTGTCCCATAGCCCTTTCTGGGGATGAAGTCTGCTGTGGTCTCTCCTGTCTCCCCATCTCCATGACCATCGGAACATGTAACTGGCTCGCTGCCTCTGTAAATGTGGGATGAAGTATAACCAAGGCTGCTACTCTATTCAAAAAGAGGGCATTGCTTACTCTCTTGAGTTTTTCTGTTATTTCTTAGGTGTAGCTACAGTTCCTATTTCATTTTAAAATAACTTTCTTTAAAAAAGGAACATATACTTATCCACTTAATGCATTTGCCAGTTCATTTCACTTTTGGTCCAACAATTATTTCTAACAATCTGAAGGAGCCTGTATTGGCTGCTCAGAAAGAAGTGTATGTGCCATGAAAGCTGTCTTCGGGAGTAAATGAAGAGTCGAGGATCTTTGAGGAACTGTGACGGCACAGCCTCAGCTCACCACTTAGCAACTCCAGGCTGCATCTGAGGCTGGACGACATCATGCACTTGGCTGTCTGCTCCTTTGCACATGTTTGAGGGGTACACATTTTCACAGGGCTCCTCTCTGATCCTGATTCCTTTTTTTCTCTGTGATCCCCCTTGGTGTTTGATCTGGGAATAGTTTGAAAATGAATGAGAAAAGCAGCAAAGCAAGTAGGTGTTTCTTTTTCCTTCTTTCCCCTTCACTCTCTTGTTCTCTGCTCCCTTTGTCTTGTGTCTCAACTTTCTCTTCTCTTGTGTCTCAACTTTCCCCTCTGTTCAAAATGGAAAGCCCATCCCAAGAGGGCTGAGAGGGAGGCAGGGCACCAAGTGGGGAAGGTCATTTCACTGGCCTCAAATTCGCGTAGGACAAACTCAGAAGTTCCCTCCCCAGGGTCTGAAAGAAGTGTGCTGTGCTTCATTTAAAAAAAAAAAGAAAGAGAGAAAGAAAGAAAAAGAAAGAGATCCCTAATTATTTTGCAAAGGAAAAAATTTACTTTGTGAAATACAAATGTATACAATATATGAAAATTTTTAATTTCTTTTTTATTTAATATATTCCAAGCCTCTCCTCTCCCTAAAAAAAGGAAGACAGTAGGTTGGAAGAAAGAAGAGAAAGGAAGACAGGAAGATTTGGGCAGAGACCAGCCCCTTCTCTACTCTGAGAGGCCCTGCTTCTGGAGTAATGGGAACAGGGAAGGATTGGCTGACTCAGTGGTCCTCCTGGCTCCACCGTGACTGGCCTGGGACCTGGAAAATGAGCCTTGCCATGCTCAAGATTCAGGTGATAGACTGGAGGTCTGTATGGTCTCCTCCAGAGGCAGCAACTTTCTGTGATTCTGACAGACCCTTTGAGGCAGGGATGTGTTTAAAGTTAGGGCTTCACACTCCAGATTTTCATGGAAAAGGGAAAAAAAAAAAGACCCGATGGTTTTTCCCTGCCTTGCCCTGGAGATGCTTAGAGAGAAAGCATTTGTCAAACATCACTTAAGCAGCCAGGTTTAGCAACATGGCTAAGGCTACCAGGAGTGAAGCCAAGCCTGGGAAGGAGGACTTAACTAAATTCTCTGGCAGAGGCCTGGGAGACAAGGTCTTTTAAGAAGTATTGTCTGTATCAGGAATTGAAATGAGCTGGAGAGGCTGGTGAAAGCAGGATTTCTCATGACAAATGCAGATGTGACCAGCAGGGGGTTTGCCTACAGGAAGAATACAGAAGGAGGTCCTTGGAGAGGCATCCATCATACCCACAAACACTTCCTTAAAAGCTACCTTTAAATAATGGAAAATGCATGTTAATGTATGTAGACAGTGGAAGTCTGGGATAGCCTCCTATTGTACAGTATATGGAGTAATAACTGAGCCTCACTGGCCACTGAGAGGTGAGATATCTGCAGGGACTGAAGCTTACTATGAAATCCTGGCTTGCTCCTCACTTTGTCCATCATAGCTATTGTGACAGTGAATAATTTCCCATTCTCCCCTCAGGGTTTCCTAATTCTACACCTTTTATACATTCAATCAGTTGTGGTTTCAAAATTCTACGAAGTCTTCCTTGCCATCAACATGAGTTAGGTGGCATGCCTTGGAACTCAGAATGTGGGAGGTGAGCAGGTTCAGGCAAGGGGTATCACAGTGGCTGGGTTGGTATCATCTGAAAAGCAAAATTTTGTGCAGCATATTCCAGTAGACTTTCTACTAATATTCTTCTAAATTAAGTTGTCCATCTGGAAGTCCAAAGTCAGAACAAAACGTTGGTGTTCCTGAGCAAGAAGGACTGATAGCGTCTTTGTATCACTGTGATCCCACTTAGGAGAGTGTCTTGCCTGTTGGAAATCATGTACTGAACCAGAGGATATTTTGTATTCCCTTTAAGGATGATGATTTAAGCATTCAGCCCTATTCCTTAAGCCAGCCAGTGCAGACAGAAGGAAAAAATTATATTTAGATGTTTCACTTATATAGGGCTTACTGTGTGGGAGGCACTTTACCCACCTTATCCCCTCTTTTCCCCTAAAGAACTTCTATGAGGTATACACAGTTATTTTCTTCATCTGACAGGTGAGAGTACTAAAGGTTTCTCATACAGCTCGCAGGGTGCAGAATCAGAACTCAGATTCTGGCCTGACTGTAGAACATTTGCTCCAACTATCATACACTACCACTCCAACTTTGAATTCTGCTACTCCTTTAGTGGGAAAAAAAAAAAAAAGATGGAGAGTGAGAACAGAGGATCAGATCACCAGAGCCCAGGATTGAGAACCCACCTGAAATTCTACCTCTAGGATATCTGATAAGGAAATTAAATGGCTCATTGGTCACTTAAGGTTGTGAGTCAGTTCTTCAGGGAATTTGTTTTTGAGAAGGATGCTCACCAGGCCATCAGCCACTCTGAGTGGTACAATCAATCTCTAAAAGTCGCCAGGTTAACTATCCCTACTGGGCCTTCAGCGATATAATAGCATCAGGCATCAGAAAAACATGTGGTCATCACCCATCCAGAATCAGTCCCCATGGAAGGAGAAGCTTTGAGTAGATAAGAAGAAGGAATTCTTGGGCAAAGGGCTGGTCTGGGTAACCATCAAAGACTGGGGAATCTCCACCTTCAGATCTCTAAGAAGGGGTAGGATACCATCTGTTTGGCATAAGACTGAAGGCCAGGGGTCAGGTACTCATGTTTGTTCCCTTCCTGTTAGTTCTAGAATGTCTTATCAAAAACCTCCCATTTGTGAAATCCCTTAGGAAAGTTTTATTCTTGTTCAAGAGCCACCAGTGGCTGCATATAACTCCCTCATTCATTGTGACATTATGTTGGCTACTTGCCTGAGTGTATTTTTGGCTTCACATAGATTGTAAGGGGCTGGAGGACAGGGGTCATTTCTTAAATTCTTTTGTAATCATTCTTCCCCAAAGCCTAATCTTCATTCATTTAACAAATATTTACTGAGTGCCAACTTTGCGTCAGGCGCTGAGTTTATAAAGCAGAATAAGGTTCAGTTCCAGTCATTAGCTTACATCTATGACACACAGCAACTAAGTGGGATACACTGATTAGCGTTAAGTATATAGAGCTCTTATGGTGGAAAGCATCGTTTTATATTATGCACAGAGTAGATGCTCAATGAAGTGTTTGTTAGATGAATGAAATATACGCTTATGAAATAAAACAAACAATGAAAGAAATGCCATCCTGCGGATTATTGTGGCAGAAAGTGTTCATTTTGGGTAGAGGACAAAAACCTGCATGTTTGTATCCCACTTATCCTGTGCCTTATAAAGTACTAAAGTTAAAAGGTTAAAAGGGGCTTTATGTCATTTAATCGGACCCCCACATTTTTACCAAGGAAAAAACTAAGACCCAGAGAGATTGACTTGCCTCAGTTTACATCATCACAACAGAAGCTGCATTTTCTCCTTCCTCACCAGCTCTTTCTTTCAGACAACGTGAACTCAAAGGACCACAGGCTAATGCAGCATCCTTAATGACCCTAGTTATTGCCTTGATTGAGCTTTTCCTAATCAAAGCACAGCCCTTGTAGTAGGGAATTTCCAAAAAGCTGCCTGAGGCTGCTGATCAACAATTCATTTTTAGCATTTCTTTTTAAATCGCTCTAAGTTGTTGCACCTGGGTCACAGTGACAGCTGAGTAAGGGGGCTGAGCAGCAACGTTCAGGGCACCAGGTTGGTGAGCCCCCTCTGCCATGTATATGCATGAGCTCACCATTTGCATAAAGTGAAAAAGCATCACTCCCATTAATCACCGCATTCATCTTAATAATTAGTGGCAATAATGTTGAAGAGCGGTGGTCTCCACATCGATCTCCGAGGCACCATGGGCTATTTCTGTTGCAGATGAATGATCATCAAGAGTGACAAGTTGATGTCTTTGGATCGACCACCCCAGTTCCACGTGCTTTACAGCCTGGCAGCTGGTCAGGAAGCTCGGGTGATCTGTGGGGCTAATGCTGTCCCTCTAACAAGGCCAGTAAAAAGGAGTGATGTGACACCTGGGAGGGGGCTTGAGGAAAAGTCTCTGACCACTTTAAGGGGCCCTCTTTCAGCCATATGCATAGTAAACTAGCCGTAACTGCAAAGCAAGAGGCTATTTGTCATAAAGATTATGACTCCATGGTTAAGCACTTGAAAGGCTACCACTTGCTCTCAGACCTTCTCCATAAAAGATTGGCTTGGGGTCTGTAATTTGCCAATACTTCTGGGTCAAGAGAAAGCCGTTTCAGATCAGAAATGTAATAGAATGTTTTAAGGCCAGTGGTACAGTGCCAGAAAGGATGGAAGTATTAATAATTTTCATGGGTTTTTTTTTTTTAAAAAAGGCCCTATCAGGTTAAAAAAAAAAAAGAAAGAGAAGAAAAGAAAGAAAAAACAAGTCACAAAGGAATCTACTGGAAGATTTGAAGAGAAACTACAAAGGACTTCATTAATATAAAAGGGAAGATTAGTCAGAGAACAAAAGAATAAGGAAGGAGGCAGGGAATGGAGAGAGGGAAGGAATTATAATAATGTGAGACATGGGAGCCTGGTGGGTAAAAACTAGGGAAGAATTAAAACAAAGACTCCTCAACTTTCTAGATCCACAAGATCATCCTGGATATCTCCCTCTGTGACAAGATGAAGACAAAGTGTGTGAGTGATAGGGAAATTCCAGTTTTAGATGTAAATGTTTAAAAAAGTAACAAAATTTCTCCTGAGGTCTCGGTTAGCAAAGCCATAAGTGCAGTGTTAGGGTTGATTTGGGGAATTTGATAGTACTTTTTCTTTTGCTTTCTTAGCATGTATTCACTGGTAAAGGTTTGAAACTACCTTTGTGAACTCTCATTCTGCCTTCATTAGAAAGTGAAGTTTATATTATCTACCAAAAAATTGATAAAAAGCTCCTGAGGAGAGTGCAGTTGTATCCAATTGCTATTTGTTTTAAAACTTAGGTATTTTTTTAAAAAATATAACTGTCTTCTTCCCTCTCCCCAAAGACATAAAGTGAACACTCTGCATCCCCTCCAATGCTTATTGGGTCTCTGCACTGCCATATTCACTATGACAGGGTCAACACACTGAATTTGGTCAGCATGTGCACTGCCTGCTCAACTTTGGGACAAGATAGATGACTCGAAACTGAGGACTTTGGGAATTTTTTTATTGTTGTTGCTATTTTTCTTTCCCCCTCTTTGTAGCGTTATCTGGTTTTGGTATCTAAAGAGAGGCTCTGTTACAGCTCTGTGCTGGATTTTGGGGGGAAAGGAAGGTTCCAACTGTAAAATATCTAATAAACATGTGTGTGAATAAACTCCAGGGCTGACACATCCTCTTAAGTTCATGAAGATCGGGTCTTATACAATCCTTTAGACCAATTCCCATTCCTCCTTGGAGATAAAGGTTGCTGAAATGAAAAGGTTTCTTATCTACAGGTTTGGAAGCAGGTCGAGGATTCTGGGATATGAACGATACCATTCTTCAAGAGCCCTTACTGTGTTGTAGCAGGAGGGAAAAGGAGGTATATACTAAGTGATGGCAGAACCTAGCATCTCTGACCCCAAAAATTATAGCACCTGAGCCAACAAAGGAAGAACACAATGGGGGGCATTGATCTGTCCATTTAGATCTTGGAGTAGGTTGACCTTCCTCAGCCAAAATAGCCACGTCGCTAGGGCATGGAGTGCTTGCCATGCATCTTCCGGGTAGGCCTGGCATTTTGCAAGGCTAGATTTTTCCCTTCGGACCCTCCTGTTCAGTGTGTCTTGCTGTGCCTAGTTCCTTTGCCCTACCTTTCCATGTCTGGATGTGCACGGGTGTTTTTAATTGGATTCTCTGAAATGCATTTCTGACACTGATTTGGTTACATTATATTCTATTCTGTTATCAAACAAATTTGCTGTCAAACAAAAGATCAATGTTATTGTGATGTCCTACTTGATGGATTAAATAGGGTATTATTCAACTCTTATTAAACAATCAAGAAAAACACACAGGGACATGCTTTCATTCGCAGCTGCTAACAAATACATTGCATGTGATCTGTGATTAGGAAACAAAGCAGGAGCAGTTATTTTCAGATTAATTAAACAAACAAGTAGGATTTAGGGACCAGGATTTTTAAAACCCAGTACAATTCTTTGAAACATGTTTGGAAAAGGACATAATTTACTTTAACTACATGAGTGAACACTTAAGAATATAAAATCTTTCAGTGACGCAATTCTGGATTAATTGCCCGGAACTATCACAGTGCCATAAACAAAACCGTTCTAGGGATGGACCTCTCAGAAGACTTTTTTTTTCCTTGTGAGTAAATGTCCATTTAGAGAGCTTTTCTAAATTTAGAAGCAATGTTCATCAATCATTTATAATAAGCGCCAAGTAACTCCACTCAGCTGCCTGCCCAAGACGCACCCCCTTTGTGGAGAGCGCTCCCCTCAGAGTGCTTGCATTGCTAGCCTGGCATTCACTCCATTACCAGGGCCTGACCTTTGTGTTTCTCAGACTTTGCTCTCAAGATGCCCAGAGAAAGCAAATATTAAATCAGTAGAAATCTCTCTCTTATCTCAGCCTGCCTGGCTCTATATTATCTTTAGCCCCCTCACCCCCACCCCCATCTCCCAGCTTTACATACAGTTGGCTACATTTTGGCTCCTTCTGTCTGATGCTGTTTCCGCTAATGGCTGAAGAAATGGAACATTACACCATTTAACGTGTGTGGGTCACATTAATCACAGAAAATTCTTTTAATGTCTCAGAAGTAACTGTCAAACTGGACATACTGAATCTATTTAAACTAAAGCATGCCATTTTTTATCTACAGTGATCTTTAATTCCCATAAAAGGGTCAAGAAAATGTGATTAAGTGACAGTTTTAAAATGTACTATAATATTAAATAGCTTGATTAAGTGACAACTATAAAATGTAATACAATATTAAGTATCTGGCTATGTCCCAAAAGAACTTTAAAGTATTTTTGAACGGTTTGGGAATTCACTAACCCATAATGGGTTACTAAGGATTTTTTTTTTTTTTGGTGGGGACATAAAAATAGTTGAATTTAAAACACACACGTAAAAAAACAAAAAACAAAAACTCACAGCATTACAGATAACAGAATTGTAGTCTCTCTTTGGTTAGAATTGTAGTCTGTCTTTAGAGCACTAAGGACCGGGCTTTTGGCAATAAGGGATGCTCATTTTAGGATTCTGGATTTACCAATGCTTGACTGGAATTGTAATGCCTCTAACATAAAGAATAGAATCAAAAGCATTTGTAGCAGAGAAACCTCACAGCTGGATGGAAAGGCCACAAGTTAGTCACTGACCTCTCGGGCTACCTCCAAAGGGGCTGATCCTCACTCCCTGGGTGCCTAGCTTACCTTGTATATTATATCTTGGCTCCTATGGGGGGGGGGGCATAGTAGGAAATGCCAGCTCAGCTTGGCTGAGCTCAAATCCTCCAGCTAGCCAGTTCTCTCCAGTAGAATAAGACAGTGGAGATGCAGAAATATAAGTTGGGGACCATATAAGGATCCTTGCTGTGCCTGGACTTTAATGGAGGCACTATCTGGGGGCTGAAGGTGGAAGGGGACAGTTCTATGCAATGTCTAGGATAAAAGTTTGGGCCAGGTGCCCAGGTCAAATGAGTAAAGAATTTTATGCCATTGTTCAGACAGTTTAGTATCTCTCGGGCCCTGAATATTTGGTCATATCTTAGCTTGGGTTCCCCTAGAAAGCATAACTTGAAGCAAAGGCTTCTGTGCTATGATGCTATTAGAGGATTCAGCCCTGGGGAGGAGGAGGGAAAAAGAGAGTGAGGCAGAGAGAGCCAATATAAGGATGTCTTATCCTTTTGGCTGCTACTGATTGCTCAATCTTGATTTTGTGGGACTGTCCCCTAGGAAACCATCTAAACTGCATAACCATATAGTCTGTCTAGAGGAAAAGGGGAAAGACTTTATCTGCCAGCTCCCTCAGGTGAAATGTTTTCTCCATTGTACCTCAACTCATCACTGCTGGTTGCATTTGAGGAGGGTTCATGGCAGGCTGTTAAGGCATCCTGTACCTATACAGCAACAGAGAATTCCCAGAGCAGGAAGTGAGGTAGGTCAGGTGGAGTCATGTGATGTCAGTTGGAGCTCATGAAAAGCTGGTTGCTTTAGTGGCATCTGGAATAAGGAGAGTCTGAAAGGGTCTGAAGTGGCACATAGGAGGGTCCCTATCCAGATCAGAATCAGATAGAGGCACTCTTCATGTAGTCAGATTCACCAGAACATTTCTGTGTGTCACTGCTGAAAGAACATCAGTTGAATTTTGAAGTGTCTTCCTGGCTTTGTAAGCTCCTCTCTAACCCCAGGGAAATTCTGGGCTGGGTAGCATGGACAAGTACAGTCTGCACCTCTAAAAATGTGTCAGGTAGATACTAAGTTTTGGTGATGGTTAGCAAGTGGCTATGCCTAGAATTGCAGATATAGGCCACATGCCCCATAAGAGCCTCCCTGTGTCCCATCAAAAAAAGAGCTGATTCTGACTTTTAAGGGCACTCCGCAAGAAAAAGATGGAAAACTGTATTAAATATCACTGCGGGTCCCACAGTGACAGAGACAAATGGCCATGACACATTTGTGTAGGCTCACTCACTTTCAGGGTGATGATGAAGCTTCATCTGGAAGATTTGCTCATCTGTCTAATAAATCAGCAAGGAAACTTTCCCTGATATTTACTTGGGATTTTCTTTCCTGTCTTCATTTCATTCCATTCCTCCAGTTGCTCACCCTCGTACCAGGCTACATAAATCTCCTCTCCTTCTTCTGCCCCTTTGTCAACCATTAGCCTGCTCCCCCTCTGTCATTGTTTCACCAGACCATAGATGTAACTCTTCTAATCTTCCCTGATAAATCAGGCTCTTGGAATCACTCCTTGTTGCTCCCTCAAACTCCCTGGAGCTGGGATATAGGGCTCTGAGCGTCTGGTGCAGACATTTCTTTTATAATGGGCCCTGAAAGGTTGTCAGCTGCAGATAATTAGGATCTCACTTCCCGCCATCGAGCTGCATATATCTTCCATGCAAAGAACCCCCATCACCTTCAAAAGAATTAACACATGCATTGGAGATATACGAGGGGGCTGGGTGACCGGAGGATGGGGCCATCTCTTCTGAAGGCCAGAACTCCTTCATGTTTCCTGTGAGAGAGAAGCACTTTCTCTCAGGAGAACCTGCTCCTTCTCACACTATTTTTTGATAAAAATCTCATGCCTTGAGTCTGGATTGTGCAACACGAGTAGTGAGCAGAATATCTTTGAAAGTAAATTATTTTGTAGTAGTGTTATGCCTTTACGCTCTACCATATTCCGTCTCTCTGTCTTCCTGTTGAACTAAACTAAGATTAGTCTTGTGATGAAAACTCAAGTTTGTTTTGTGTGTAGGTTTTATGTTTACGTAACTCTGGTGATAACTGGCCCATATCACTGTTAGATGTACTGTTCAGTCTTTCTTTAACAATTGCTGAGAGATATCAGGGATGTAGTGTCAGAAATACTGAACAGAGTGTCAGCCCTGAATGCAGCCTGGCACAGATTAAATTCTTATTAGCAAATGAACCATGAGAACTTAGGGCCTACCTTGTTTGGAGGTGGGGATATTATTCAGGGGGGAGGGAGAAATCAAGTAGGATGGGTATGAGACTCTCTCCCCACACTTCTGTTAGAGCAGTTTTTTTTTCTTGTCCATGCTGTATATTCAGATTGCATGTAATTTTGTATTTTTAAAAAGATGGAATTAAGTTTGAAAACTTCTGATTCCATTGCCTTGTCCATGAGGAAAGAGCCCCAGAGATGTTATGGGCTCATAGCTTGTTAGTGCTGTAAGCAAAAGGGAGAGTATAGGACCCCCAATCCGTGGGTTTTTCATCTTTCCCTATCACTGTGCTGCATCATAATCTTCATAATGTTCTTGAGTATTGTATTGGGATCATTAGGAAATAGACAGGCCTATATATTCCCAGGCTAATGTTGATGATAAAGTACTATTCGTGGTCTGAGATGCTCTCACTGACCTGAGTGAATTTTCTGGTGGTGGGGACAGATGTGCACTGAGTCACCCTCACAATTGCTATCATCTGAGAAATGATTGGTGAGTCTCAGGGGTGTGATCTTTGACCATGAATCTCAACAAAGGAACTAATGCCTTGAGGGAGAAGGCACATTTTGGGCTAAGCCTCATCAGAGTCACTACTAGGGCTAACTAAAGAATTTTAGAGTTAGACAGGATCACAGCCATCCCCTAGCCAAACCCATTCCTTTTAAAGGAAAGGACAGTGAGGCTGAGAAAAACCAAGTGGTTTTCTCACACAAAAGAGGAGTGAGTTCAGGACTGGTGGGCAACAGTCATTGATTCTTTTAGGTATTGATTCTTGTTTCCTGGATGGAAGGAGCTAGAGCTTGATTTGTCTGCTGTCTTTCTTCCCTTTCCACTGGGACCAGTCCAAGACAGTGATGTGGGTAAAGGTGTCTGCTCTGCAGACTAAAACTCTCTTTGGGCTAGCTGTTCCAAGGTCTGGAGGGGAGAGAGAGTGGGGCATTGCAGGAAGTTACCAGGTCTGTTTGCTTCTCAGCCCAGTCTGTGTCCCTCCATGGATCTTATCCATAGTAAAAATGGTGGTCCAGCCCCAACATGTTAACTCATTTTTCTTATTTCATTTGATTCAGAACTTGGGTAAGGAAGAATCTCCACATCCTATTTTCTGGAACTTATATTGCCATCAGTCTGCTGGCTGGCATCTCCATGAATCTAAACTAACTTCCCTGTGGAGAATGGAGCCAGCTGGAATCATTCTTAATAAGAAGCCCAGTGGTTGGCATCGTTCGTTGAAATGGGTGAAGACGAAAGTTATAGTGGGTTTTGACTGAGATCCTTTTTCTAAGCAGGGTTTTTAAAAACATTTCTTAAGAGCAAAACTTGAAACAAATGGGAGGCCTTTTTCCCACCAGGACTTAAAATACCAACATATGTATAAAGAATCTATTCAGTTTGATAAGTCAGCTCAAAGTGACCAGGAAATAACAAGAAGCCAGGCATGGAAACCAGCATCTGGTGTTTGGAGAACATTAAATACCATCTGTACATGGGTTGTTCTCCAAAATCCTTAAGTTCTAAAACATTTCTCCTCCCCTTCTGTTTTTTTCTTTCTTGTCAGATATTCACTTATTTTTAGAGATTTAGAGGGCTTTCTCTGATTAGGTAAGGGGTGTTGCATAAAAAAGCAAAAAGGGGGGTCTGCATAATAAGAAAATATGTTGGCTGAAGTTTGGTTTGACATGGGAGGGAAGCTCTGGAGAGTTTGAGAATAGATACTCATTAATTAGGGTGAAGTTATCGCTGAGAAAGCCACATTGCTGTAGTAAGAAAGTAATTTATTGAGGAAGGTAATGGTTTTAAATAAGTGTCCTTTACTAGAAGGGTACTAATAACACCTACATCCCTGAGTTGATGCCAGGGTAACACGAGATAATTATGGTTAACACTTCATGAACTGGAAAATGCTATGAAAATAGAACATAAGATTAAGAGAAGTTGTTCAAAATCCTAAAAACACCACAGCTTCCTGACAGAGTAGATAATAGATGTTGGCATGTTGTAGGATATATATTCTGTGAACTGATTCACCAGAGTTCTCTTGATTTGCTTTCCTCTTTATAACTTGATAGAAAATAGAAAGCATGGATACAGCTCACTCTGAGGGTAGGCACCACCTCCAAGTGGCTGTTAGCTAAAGAAAGTAAACTTACTGAAAAGCAAACAATATACCTGCCACTCATTGCATAGTGCCCAGCCTTCCACCATCCTGAGTGTCTCCTTAAGCCCTGGAAGATGGGAGGGGCTCCCTCTAAATGGGAATGGCCGAAGGTCACCAGCACCTGCCACCCTGAGGTTTCTGCCCAGCAGAGGAAAAAACTAAAGAAGAAGCTGAATGGTAGGAATGAGTGTGGGAGATCTCACTCAGCTTGGTACCCATATTAGATCAGGGCTGTTTTTTTGGGGGCGGGGGGGGTGGCTTTAGTTTCTTGCCTATAAACTAGCTTGGTGTTGGTTATAACTGAAATAAGTTATTATTAACTCTTAACAAAGATAGAGCGCCTCTCAGAGTTCAGCTGTTTGTTCACCAGTATTTCTTGAGCACCTAGTATGTGTTGGTCTCTAGATAGGAGTTGGGGAAGACATAGCTGTGCAGGAGAACAAGCCCCATGGCAGGTGCCATTTCAAACCAAAGCATGATTTGCTTCTCACAAACCCTAAAGGGAACTGTTCTGGGGTTCTCCTTAAGTAGCATGATCTGTATGGCTTGATTCTGACATCTAAGGCAGGCTAGAATTTTTCACTTTTTGCTTGTTATCCCATTTATTCTTTAAGCTCTTTTTGTTTTTTTAAATCAAAGAAATTTTTTTACTTTGTAGGGCCATTTTAACTTGTTACTAGCAAGCATCTGGCCTGGGTGTTTTCCATTAGGATGAAAATTCAGGAGGCTACAGAAGAAAATACCTACAACTGAGCAGTGAGGGAGCCACTTCATTTCCCCCCCGTCAGACAATGTGTCTTGCATTTCTCTAGTGTAAATAAAATGATGATTCAAAGAATGTTCCCCATTAATGAGTATCTGATTTAGAATAAAATAAAATCCATGCTGGGAAGTTGATGAGCTTGATTTTGCTGAATTGCTTCTAGCATGCAACTCATATTTATTGGTCCTTTGCCTTTGACAAGTGTCACCAATCGTCTGCTGTTCTTTCTGCTGCATGGAAAGGGAGAGGGCTTGCAGGTTGATTTTAGTTTCGTGTAACTGGAGGTGACACTTGAAAGCTCAGAGCTATTGAAAAGGTAGGTGATTATTAAAATGTAATGTGTTTCTGTTTTCCTGATTATGACCCCCCGGTCTTGCAATTTGCTGCCAAGTGTGTTCTAAAGCTGGAACACAGGTGGTGATGTGTCTTCCCAGCTTCAGGAGAGTTTTAGATCATATTAACCACCTACTTGTTCACTTTTCCTAATTGTTTCCAACAGTAGACATGCTGAAAAATTAAGATACAGGGAGAGAGAAATGGAAGGTTATCTACGGTGCCTTTAATGAAGGAGGAGGAAATGGCGGGAGGGGGGGAGGGAAGGGAAGGAAAGAGAAAATAGCACATAATTAATCAGAAATAACACTTGAAAACAATTGCTGTGGAAGAGTATTTCCCTGAAAAGCAATAGAGTCCATTCTGAGCACATAACTCCACTTGCATTAACTATGCATTAAAATTAGTGGCAATTTACTTCTGCATATTCTCTTTTGGTTCCTAGTTAGGTTCAACTTGCTACGCCAATGTGCTTATGCGATGGAATGACTGGATGTATTATAGAGCCCAGGAATCATGGTCAAGTTAGAAAACAGTTTGGAGATAAATGATGGGTGACCTGAGCAAGTGCTAAGACCCACAATCATCAGGACACCAACATCTGAAAGAGTAGATGGAAATGACCAGTTAATTCTCCTAAGCTGAGGCAATTTAAAGAGCAGGAGCTCTGTAGCCTGTTTGCTGCTTAAAGTTTCTTTGCCTGTGCAAGCTTCTGTTTTCCCATCTATAAAGTGGGTCTAATACCTATGTGAAAGTAGTAAGTAAATAGGATAATGTTTCTAAGCACTTACAATAATTCCCAGCATACTGTGCATGCAAGGTGTAGAAAATTTGTACTTTTGGTTATAGGCTCTCTACAAGGACTATTTTTAAAAAATCTGCCCTTTGGTATTTCTTCAGCAGATAATTCAGAAGTTTAAATTAGGGTAAGTTCGGGCGCCTGGGTGGCTCAGTGGGTTAAAGCCTCTGCTTTCGGCTCAGGTCATGATCTCAGGGTCCTGGGATCGAGGCCCGCATCGGGCTCCCTGCTCAGCGGGGAGCCTGCTTCCTCCTCTCTCTCTGCCTGCCTCTCTGCCTACTTGTGATCTCTCTCACTGTCAAATAAATAAATAAAATCTTTAAAAAAAAAAATAAAATAAAATAAATTAGGGTAAGTTCTAAGCAGGAACATATTCTGCTACATCATAGGCTGTGTCTGGAGGGACAAACAAAAGAATTCATATCCCAAGCCTCCTGACTTTATGGCTGTTTTCTGTTCTTACTCTTATGGGCTATTCATTTGGTAATTGATTTATGTTCATAAATCCCAGACCCATCACCCCTTCCCAACGCCCCTGCAAAGCAGTGTTGAATTAAAGGCTACCAAGTCATTATCCCTTCTTCTGAATTGGGCAAGGTATGTACAGAGTTAAGCCCTTCTCTGAAATGCAGATAGAAGTTAGGGGTGAATGACTGCAGACCTAAAGAATGCACATCTCTCCCTCCAGGTTCAGGTCAGATGTCTTTCTCATCCACAGAGGACACAGGTCCCTTAGGAGGCTCTTCTGCAGATCTGGGTGGCAAGTGTGGTGTCCTTTTGGTTTTCACGTGCATTTCCCTGGACAGCTCAGCCCTCCCCAGCTCTACACTGTGACTGTGCCGCAGGCTGGGTTGGGAATCCTAGGAAAAGAACGTTAGACAGGCTCCAGGAGGGAACTCGGGTACAACAAAAGCCACCCCCTCCATGAAATTGGATCCATCTCTGCCCCTGTGGGGCCAAGTGGCAGTTGAACGTGCTTATAAATGACATAAATCACTTGCAGAACCTCAAGAAACAATTAACTCGGGTTGAAAATAGCTGCTAAGGTTTCAGCTCCTTGTGTGTTTATGTCCCTTTGCTTCGGCTTTTAGTTTTGAAAAAGGGAGGATTAAGATTGTTTTGAGGGCCAAACTGCAAAGAAGGGCCAGTCTTTAGCTGTGGCATCTGTTTCACATTCCATGCAATTTGAATACTCACAGGTTTGCATTCTTAAAATAATTGTATAATTATTTTTAAAAAGGTTAAGGAGTCCTTCTGAGACATCAGCCTGGCAGTATGGAGTGGATCAGTTGGTTCCAATACAGAGAAGGGAATAGACAGATAGATGATAGAGATAGACAGGCAGACAGATAGACGAAAGCCTCAAAGAATCTTCTAGAAAGAAACCATGCTAGCAGCAAAGACTTTCTATGTTTCTTTAGATCCACCCACAGCCCTGTGGCTGCCTCACTTTACATTTGGTGAGGCATCAATCACTCAGCCAATGTGGAGCACAGGAAGAGTTCAGGAAAATGTTGAGGGCTGGAGAGTGTTTCATAAAGAACCATGCTAAGAGCCATTGCCTTCCTTTTTTTTAAAGAATAAGTTTTTTTAATTATAAAACCTATGTAAGTTCATGGAAGAGAATTTAGAAAATACAAGAAATATTTTAAAACATTAAAATCCTCTCTAGCTCTACTCCGTGACATTTTGATGTGTTTCTTTTCAGTGGGAAAGACGTCATACACCACTGTAGCAGGGAGGGAGCCAGAAGTGGGTCAGAACTTGGGAGGACTGGTTGAGGCTCCAGATGGGGAGGCCCTACTTCCTGGTTAATCAGTAGAGACTTCTCAAGGTTGGAGCCCCAGGGGGCTCTCTGCTCTGTCCCTTCATCCAGAGGAGGATACGTAGACTGCATTCTTCCCAGAGGCCCACTCCTTAAGTTCTTCAACTCTTTATGAGCAGCTGCAGTTGCCCCAGAGGTGGGGGGAAGCAAATCTAATATCAACCCTGTTTTGTTTCTTTGTTTTCCTCTCTTGGAACCCTGCAGGATCTTGTCTTTCTGTACTCTTTGCTCTCTATTTGGCATCACCTAAAAAGCCCTTCTTTTACAGAGGGAGGAATACTTTGATAGAGCACAGAACTGGGAAGCAGGGCTTCTGGTTTTCCCTCCCACTATGTGATCTTGAGCAACTTGGCAGCAACAGTGGTACAGGTTTGAATATCAGATTGTGGTGGAAGCCTCTGAGTGACTTCAGGCTCACCCTGAGCCAAAATACTAAGGCAGCGTGAATGGGTCTCATGAGTGAATGAATGAATGAATGAATATCCTGACTTTGGATTCCACAGAGAAGAGACTTGAAAAACAGTACAAGGAAATCCTTCATCATGTTCTATCTAGCATCAATAGTCCAAAAAAGGGAAGAGGGTGTTTTAGTCTGCTCAAGCTGCTATAATTAAATACCATAGACTAGGTAGCTTAGACAAGAGAAATTTATTTCTTACAGATGTGGAGATTGGAAAGTCCAAGATCAAGGCGCTAGCAGATTTGATGTTGGGTGAGGGCCTTCCTCGTGTCTTGTAGATAGCTACCTTCTCCTTGTGTGCTTACATGGCCTTCCCTTAGTGTTTGCTTGTGGGGAGAAAGATCTCTCTCCCTCTTCTTATAGAGACACTAATCTCATCAAGAGGATCCTACCTGGGAGACATACTCTAAACCTAATTAACCCCCAGAGGTTCCACCTCCAAATACCAATGCACTGGGGAATAGAGCTTCATAAAAATTTTGGGTGGACAAAGACAGTCAACCCATAACAGAGTGTAATGAATCAGAGAATGTCAATAGAGCATTGAGACTCAACTGCCATGCCTGTATGGGTTACCTAACTTTCTGGAGTCTTTTTATGTAAGTCAACAAAGTAGTAATACCTACCTTAAGGATTGTCCTGAACGTAAAGTGACATGACTAATGTTCCACACTTGGCATCAAGAGTCCCACTTGGCACTTGGCTAACAAATGTTCAGTCAAGATGACTGACGTTACTTCTGATACTACTACTGATTTCAGTGCTTCTATTTCTCCTTCCCAAAGGAAGGTTAAATACTAGTCATGGTAGAGTTCAAAGTACCTCAAGAGTTTCAGGGCTTTTTTTTTTTTAGAGTGGTCATTTCCATTTGTGTTTTCACTTATAAAATGCAACAACTCCACAGATTGCAAAAAAACAAATGCAAGTCAGTTCCAGCTTCTCTCCTTGCCATGGGAGAGCACTTCCTGGAATGTCAACTGAGTTGGACTTCTGAGTCGTACTAATGCCTTATGGCAAGCCTAAATCACTCGTTCTTTTTTTTTTTTTTAAGATTTTATTTATTTATTTGAGAGAGATAGAGTGAGAGAGAGCATGACAGGGGAGAAGGTCAGAGGGAGAAGCAGACTCCCCATGGAGCTGGGAGCCCAATGTGGGACTCGATTCCGAGACCCCGGGATCATGACCTGAGCCAAAGGCAGTCGCTTAACCAACTGAGCCACCCAGGTGCCTGAATCCCTCATTCTTATCATTGGTTTGTTTTGTTTTGTTTTGTTTTAGAAAGAGAGTGCGCTGCCATGAGCTGAGTCAGGAAGGGTCAGAGGCAGAGGGATAGAGATAATCCTCAGCAGGCTCCATGCCCAGTGTGGAGCCAGATACAGGGCTCGATCTCACAACCCTAAGATCATGACGTGAACCAAAGGCAAGAGTCAGATGTTTGACTGACCCACCCAGGCACCCCTCTTATCACTTATTTTATAGGGTGAGAGTTGATTATAGTCCTCAAGTGAAGGAGAGCATTGGAGCCTGGCTGCTTACTACATAGAATGTAATTTACAAAAGGGATCTATGTAAAAAGCAATAAAGAAACCCCTTCTCTTCTTGCAGGAGTGTTTCACTAATGTTTCTGTGGTCATGTTTTTATGAGTTGAGCTGCTATGGTAGGTTTTAGTGTTTGTTTTGTTTTGGTGTTTTTACTTAAGGGAAAGTTTGGCTCTTTAATTATTATCATGTACTCATGTAATTATTAATTACCATGTACTGGATGGTTAGAGATCTCTTGATTATCAATAAACTTTACCTTAGTTATATCTGTCCTTAATTGGAATTGACACAGTGTTCAATCTTGTAAACTTCACAGAAATGACGAAGAAATCTACTTCAATTCGTATGAAATTTTCAAGGTATACTGGGAAAGACTTTTTTTTTTATTGTGGTATAGTTCCTTCCCGAAATGGCTTAAAGAACTCCTACTTCTATCATATTGAAACTAGAATAGACTTCCACTAACAGTACATTTGCATTTATGTCATTGGGTTATGGGAATTTGTAGATGAAAATATTACCTGAATTGTCACTACCAACCATACTTTGTCACCCTTGGTTGATTTGAAGGGAAAAAATAAAAAGTATTCCAACAGTTAAGCCATGAGTTAGAAAGAGACCAAAGGAATGAGTTGTGTTGAGTTAGCATATTTTATGACTTCCTTGATCATCTCTTACCAGATTAGATGAGGACTTACATAACCAGGAAAAAACATTTTCAGAATACTGTTTTCACTTTGTGTGTGTGCTTTTTTTTTTTTTTTTTTTTAAAAAAAAACCACTAATCTGTCAAACCAAGTTGGGCTCTACCACTAGGAACAAGGTTACTGGATCTGAGCCATTCCTGATTAGGAGAGAAGGTCAGGTGGGTAGACATGTTCCCATCAGTCACTGACAAATACATTCCTCTTAAGGTGGTAGTGTAACCAGAGAGCCATTAGGCCATGCCTCTAGAGCCTCCTGGCATTGGTTATGCACCTGTACCTCCTGTCAAGTTTCCAAGGTCACAAAGAAGGGGAAACAGGAATTCTGATCTGACCTTCACAAATGCTGAAGTGCTATCACTTGCTATTTTGACACCAGTTTGTCAGGTTGTTCTTGATGTATAAGTGCATCAGAATCACCTGGGTGATATGTTAAAAAAAAAAAGGAGAGTCCCTTGTTCCCCACAAGAGATTTTGATTTAGCAAATCTGAGGCAGGGCCTAGCATTCGCAGTTGTAATAAGAACTTGGAGTGTTTTTTATGTGTATGGTACCTTGACCACACTTTTGGAAACATCAGCCTAACACAGTGGTTCTGAAACTTGCATGTGTATCAGAAGTCCCTAATGTGTTTGAAGCACGTGGTGTGTTGGTTAAAGCACTGATTAATAGGTTCCCCTTCCCCCTCCATTTCTAATTCAGTAAGTCTGCCTTGGAGCCCAAGAACTTGCATTTCTAACAAGTTCTCAGGTGAGGCTGTTCCTGCTTTGAGAATCCGTGGCCTGCTAAAACGTAGAGTACATTTTGAAAAAAACCTGTTGGTTAAGAAGGCTGGTTACTCTTTGAGAAAAGGGAAAAAAAATCAAATGGACCTTTATGCCGGGTATCTACTAGGAAAAAGCGCCTAGCACAGTGAAATAATATTTTATCCTGGTAATTCTTTATTTTATTTGTATATTTTACAGATGAGGAATCCAAAGGATAGAGCAGTTATTACCTTGTTAAAGGTCACATAGCTGGCTAAATATTTAAAAAAAATTTTTTTCCCTTTGAGTTCCTGTAGTTATACCTGCAGCAATTTGGAGTAACCATTGGCCCAGTAAGGAGACTGCTTTTTGCTACTATCCAGCTCAGCTCAGACTTACCCAGCCCAGTCGTGAAAGGAAATGGCATTCATGCCGCACATTTTCTGCAATCACAGAACATCTCTTCTAGAAAGATGGCTGGATTTCATTGCTTACATTTACCATTTCAGGGGCCAAAAAGCTCCCCCAGTATAGAACCACCGCACAATGAGCAACTCAGTCATAAGGTATTGATTTCATTTGTTTATTTATTAATCCATCAGTCCATTTAAATATTTACTGAGAAGGACTGTATTTGCAGAGTATTGTGCAAGGCACTGATACAATATACAGTTCTAGAGTGAAGCCAGTAAATCCGAATTTGTGTGCTTCCCTCTCCACTGGTCAGTGTTGCATTTCTGGGTAGGTCCCTTCATTTCTCTGGATCTCAGTCTCCCTACTGGCATATTTAGTGAGTGAAACTGGGGCACATCTGAGGTTTCTTTACTTTGGAACACTTCTTAATTTATAATCTAACCCTACATGTGCCTAACCCACAAGGTACCTGCCTAACCCTTGAGTTGTGGGATGTATGTGTTCATGGGGAACATGGTAGAAATAAAAGGAAGTAGAAGTAGAAGGAAGAGTCCCTGTCTTTGAGAACTGGAAAATCAAAATGTGTACACATGACATCATAGGAGAATATTACAATTCAGCATCTAACCCCAGGGGGAAGTCAGGTAGTTCATCTTACGGTGAGAGAGGTGGTCAAGGGTGGTGGGATAGGAACTAGGGAGTGAGGAATGGTGTGGGTTTGGTGAGTGGAAAGGGAAGGGGAACAAATTTGGCAAATGTATAACCTCAGAAGCATGAATTTTCATGATTTTATACCCCCTCATAGTCCAGAGTTCTCTTTTCTGTGATGGTCACGTCATCAGACACATCTGGGGCTGGGTGAGCCGTCTGCTTGTGGGTAGTGTTGCCAGGTTTAGCAAATGAAAATACAGGATGCTCAGTGAAATTTGAATTTCAAACCAGTAACGTGATTTTTAAAAATATAAGTATGTCCCAAATATTGTGTGAGACTCTACATATACTTAAAATTTATGCACTGTTCATCTGAAATTCACATTTTAACTGGGCATCATGGAGAATGTCTCAGAATCTGGGGGTGCCCATAAACAGTGGGGGACAGCAGTCTCGTTATTAGCATGTTGGCAGTTCCTAACTCCTTGACAAATGCCTCACTCAGAATGCCTAAATAAAGTTCTCTCTGCCCAGAGAGCAGAAAGAATGCAGCTTCTCTTCCTTCCGCTGCCCACCCTCTTTTCAGGCGAGAGTTGAAAAGCAAACTTGGAATCTTCCGCTCCCATGAGTCTGCTTGCACCAGGATTAACAGACAGCATCTGGCAGAATTAGATTCCTCTAGATCTTCTTTCCCCAAGGCCTTGGACACTCTCTGCTTGCTTTCTCTTGCCTCACTCTTATTCTGCAGCTCAAACAGTAAGAGTGAGAGCAGCTTAAGGAGTATCATTCTGCCCATGGTAGAGATTGACTGAGCTATTTTTTTGTAATTAATTGTTTTCTTTAAGAAAAAGAGCCCCTAGCTTCCTGTCCTTGTAACCCTGCACATCAGGTCAGGTTGGGGTGAGCTTTATTTCCCCATCTCTCTGTATATGTATCTTTGTTCTCATCTCTACATTTGTTTGTTTGTTTATTATTATGTTAGTCACCATACAGTGCCTCATTAGTTTTTGACGTAGTGTTCCATGATTCATTAACACCCAGTGCTCCATGCAATACGTGCCCTCCTTAATACCCACTACTGGGCTACGCTTTTGAGTCCATTGCCTCGATGAATTTGGTTTTTCTTGTTGGGTGGGCTGTCCTCAAGGACACCTGCAATCTTGAGGCACATTAAGCAGCCTGGACAGGAAAATCCCTGTTTGTATCCTCTTCCGCGTAATGAAATTAAAGGGTTCCTTTGGGACATAAGATAATATCTAAGCTTGCTTTCTTCAAGTGATCCAGAGTCTCTCATGGGCAGACAAGCACCATTCATTAATTTATTCCTTCAACATCTCTTCAGGGCCTACCTTGTGCCATAGTAAATGTCTTCAAAATGAAACTATGCCCATTGTTGCTCAGGAGGTCTACCATTCAAACCTTTAATCTACCGTCGTGCCCTAGGGTATGATGGAGTGTGGCCCATCTTATTGCAATCAGATAGGGCAGCCTGGGAGAGGCCAGGACTGAACTTTGCCTGACTACCAGAATGGACCAAATGACAGGAACTCCAGTTTGCTGGGCAAAATATGGCATTGGAAAACAAGGCAATAGCAGGTTGTGATGGATAGGACAAGTTATCAAGGTGGAGAAGGCCCTGTAATCCAGGGAAGTCTTTTAGCAGGTAGGCTCCAGCTGTAGACTCAGGTCCAGAAATAGGACCTCTGTTGACAGGAAGAGAAGCCAGAAGGGCTGTGGGCGGGGCCGAATGGGCCTCTGGTGGGGGGGAAACAACCTCAGACGGAGACGCAGTTACCTGACTTAGCGCGCCGAGGGGCCTGGGTCTCAGAAATAAGAAAATGCTCTACCTTGGCAACACAGGGACACAGGTTAGGAGCCACAGTAGAAGAGAGTGATTTGGGGTAATCAGTCTTGAGTTAGAGCTGCTTAAACTAAACTTCTCCAAGATCAGCGTTGTTCCTTTGGGTTCCATGAAGCTGAGGCAGCAGGCGTGGTTTAGCAGCACATTTAATACTTCATTCAGATTGGAGAAGCAGACAGAGAGTTCCTGTTTACAGAGGCTCTGGCTTTTTCTGTAAACAGGGACTTCAGCTTGGTCCCCTAGTAAAGGAAGAAAACTAGGACCCTAGAAGAAACCACCGAAGCCTGATGCAAGTTGAGTTACAATACAGATAGGATAGGTGTTTGCCACCCTGTGCAGGGTCCTGTTCTCCCCAGGGTGCAGTGGTTTTTGCACAGTCGGGGGCTGGGTAGAAAAACTCACCATTGGTACGATCCCTCAGAGGAGTATGGGAAGATTTTGCCGTCCTAGGCCTGTGGGCCAAGCAGGCCGTAGCAGGGAAGTAGCAATGAAGCAGAGTGCCAGCAGGTACTTCTCCTCCCTGAACTCCTGGAGTCATAACGGGAAGAAGCCAGCTGTGTCCTCGTGACAAGTGTTTTCAAGCTCTCTAGAGCACAGAGTCATCCAAGCACAAAGATCAGTCTGCGCTTGAGTGCAGGTAAAGCAGAAATGCCGGCTGCCCAGCAGTAGCCTGAAGGGCTGGATGAAAGATGCAGGAGAAGGACAGCAGAAGTCCACATTGGCCAGAGAGGGCGAGGGGCCAGTGGTGCTGGAGGAAGCTCCACAGATTCAGAGGCCGTCGTTTGCAAGAGTGCTCACCATGTTCACCATGTTTACCGAGAGAGCGAGGACCTATGGTAGGCCCTGGTCTCCCTAGCCCTTGCCCTGCCTACTCTGTCCCCCACAAATGTCACACAGTAAGCCCTGGGTCAGAAGAGGATCTCAGCTGTTACACTGTCTCAGGAGTTGGATGATATTTTTAAAGGCCCCGAAATAGATATTTATAAGTGAGGCTTCTCTTTGGGGCTACATGTTCCAACTTACCTGGCTTATAAAGATTATAAAAAATGTATCTGAAGTGTTCTACATATTGATCCACATCCTAGGCCAAATAGCTATACCAGGTAAACACCCTGGCCTGGCCCACCCCAAGATGATGGCTGGGTTCTGGAGCTCTGGAATTACAAGGTTACAGATTTTTCAGTGTAAAATTCTGAAAGTCAGGGACATGGTTCTTTATCTTCTTATGCTCGGCTGGAAGGAGTTAATGCAATGTCAAAAGATGCTTAGACTGAAGAGAGTATTATGATAATAATCCTGAACACTTGCCTGAGACCTTTGACTTTTCAAATATATAAGGACATCTGTTATTTCTGCTTGGTTCTCAACAATTCCATGGAGAAAGTCAGATCACTATTACTATCTCAGTTGTTTGTGTGAAGAAACTGAAGCCCAGAGGGGCTGAGTGACTTGCCTGAGGCCACGCAGCTAGGATTCAGGTAAGCCAACAGTTCAGTGCTCTTCTTAGCGGACCATAAAGGCTCCTACAAGCAAAGGTATGTTCCAGTCTCTTGGTGGGTTGCTTGTTCACATTGTTCTTCACATTCTTCTCCCACAGTCATTTTGAATATGTGAGCAGAGTTGTTGACCTCATGTTCTCGATTGAAACCCCTAGAGCTGGTCTCCCCAAGGATTTTGTTTCTGGAGCCTCTTCACTCTTTTTCATCTCATTCACAGCTTTAATCCCGGACAAGCACCCTTAATTTTCATTTAAGCTCTTACTCTATGTAAGAAACTATTATTAGTTCTTTACCAATTCTAAGTCCTTTGTTCCTCATAATAACCCCGTGAAGGAAAAACTACAATCATCTTCATTTTATGAGTTTAAACCAAGGCCAGAGCCATGAAGCAGTGACCTAAGATCCCAGTCAGGAGGTGGCAGAGACAGCATTTGATTTAACTTGGCAGTGTTCAGAGTCCGTTTTCTTAATCACTATCCTGTGTCAACTCTTTTAATCTACATCAGTGATTTTCAAACTGTAGTGTACATCAGAATCTCTGGAGGGTATGTTAAAACCCAGGTTTTTCTCAAATTCTGATTCAGTAGATGTAGGGTTGGGAGACCTGAGAATTTGCATTTTGGACAAGTAATAATGCTGTGCTGCTGATGGGGAGCCCACAGTCTGAGAACCACTGATCTAGGATCTTCAGTGCAGCCTCTTGAGAATTAAGTGGGGAAGTGTTGGAAAAATAAAGACTCCAGGGCTCCATTCCCAGATATTTTTATTTACCAGTCTTTGGAAGAGGGACTGGGAATCTGTAGCTTTACAAAGCTCCATTGCTGTGCAGCCAGATTAATCTCCTGGTGACTCAGTTTTCCATCTAGAAAATTAGCTGAAGAATTAGTCTACCTACACAAGGTTATTGACTAGTGCAAATCAGGCAAACAATGTGAGAGTGCTTTGCAAGGATAGAAGTTTTAATTAGAAGCACTTTCTTTATTATGGTTGTTTAGCAGTTTGTGGAGGATTTTTGTAGTTGGACCAGCCTGATTTTCATTTTCAGCCATTTGTTTTCACTTGTGCATCCTTACCTCTAAAATGAGAGTAGTAGTTTTTTATAGACTCTTGTAAATAATACTTCTATTGTGTCTAGCACATAGTAAGTGCTCAGTAAAGCGTAACTTTACTTTAAAAATAGTGCATCATTTTTTACTGTCCTTTCTTTCATGCTGATAGCTGTGTTTATAAAACTTGTCCATTTAATGCACTTTGAAAGACCTCTTCCTTCTAAAAAGCCAATCTGTTCCTTGAACTAGTCCAGCTCTTTATTTGCTTCATTATATGTTAGCCAGTCCTCTTTTGAGCATCTCTAAATGTTCATACATTATCTGACTTCAGGATCTTATTCCTTGTTTTGTTTATCTAATTTTAGAAAAGAACAGTAACTAATATATATGTCTCCATTTAGAGTTTTACTGAACACTTTTACATTCTCTCATTGGATGCTGTGGAATTTGGTGATGGTGATGATGATTCCTTTTTGCAAGTGGGACAAAGAAATTACAGAGAAAGAGAAGTGATCTGCATTAGCTCTTCCAAATTCTAAATGTCAGAGGTAGGGCTAGATTCAGTTTAGACTCCAGGCCTGTGCTAGACAACATAGAGGAGTGTTTTATCTGTAGCATGTATTTCATGCGTTTTGGACATTTTCCCACTCCACTCTCCCCACAATAGTGTTGGGATTTTTGAGTTGAATTCCAATAAATTTATCAATTGCTTTTTGCAGTATTGAAACTTTCTACCCAAGAACATAGTTTGCTTTACCAGCTACCCAAGTCTTCTATATCCTGTGGTCAAGCTCACAGTTTTCCTTACTCATGGTATGTGCATCTTTTACTTTTAGGTAGTCTATATTTTTCTACTTATTTGGATGGGCTCATCTTTCCATTTTATTTTCCTGCTAATTATTGTTGATGTTTAGGAAATCTATTTATTTTGTAAGTTTATTGACTTTTTATAGGTTTATGGATTTTGATTACTGTTCATAAACAGTCACTTTAGCTACTTCTGAACTCTGTTAGAAGTAATCAGTTTTTCATTAGATTTTCTTGGGCTTTATAGGCAGAAAAAGTCATATAATTTTTAATAATGAAATTTCTTACCCTTCCCAACAATTCAATCTAAACTATTTTTTCTTATTGTATTAGCATAGATACTTGTGTAGAATTTAGACTATGAGGAAGCGAGCTTAGGTTAATTGGTTTTTGTTGTTGTTGTTTTTTTGTTTTGAGAGAGAGAGAGAGCATGCACACATGCGTGTAAGCAGGGGGTGGGGAGGAAGAGGGAGAGAGAGTGAGAGAATCTTAAGCAGGCTCCATGCCCAGAGCAACATGGGGCTCAATATCACGACCCTGAGATCATGACCTGAGCCAAAATCAAGAGTTGGATGCTTCACTGACTGAGACACCCAGGCACCCCTTTGGTTTCCTTTTTGTCGGGAAGACTCAGTATGTTCTGAAGACTAAGCCACATGAATCAAGTTAACTTTCATGTCTTGCAACAGTCTCGAATACAAAAATTTTTGAAAAGTTTTCTTGCTTTGATAGGTTTCATAATGTATGGTTTGGGTATATTATTTAAGTTTATTCAATATTAACTAGAAACAAAGAGGGTGTAGTTCCCACATGTAAGTGGCCAGCCATTCACTGGCTTGACTGCAGAAAAGCAAGCAAAAGTTATTTCTGGAGCAGTAAAGTAAAATATGCTGACACTGACTATGGTCGAGCTGACCTATTTTTTCATGATAATAATTGGTATGATTTTCATAAACTTTAAAGGATCATGACTTTGTAGCACTTTGTTTTCTAGAGTCTTTGGGACAGGACTTAAGATTGTCAAGCTTAAGAATATTTCTGTCGATAAGAAATATTTTAACATGTAAATATTTACATCAAAACATAGAAATTAAAACTTCAAAAAATTTAAAGGAGATTAGAGTTTTTATTTTAAAGGAGATCAGAGTTTAAATGAGGAAACTGAGGCCCAGAGAGCTAGAATAACTTGCAGAATATGTAGGAATGGCAGAAGAGAACTAGAAGTCATATTTTTCAACTCTGTATTCATCCATATTCAGGCAATATCTAAAATATGTCTTGTAGGTAATTACCATTTTGTTGATTCAAAATATGGTTAATTGCACTAATGGTCCTCAGGCTTACTAGATCCTCAAAACTTCAAACAGTCAGTATTTCATAGATCATTGTACTTTATACCTTTTTTTTAAAAGATTTATTTATTTGAGAGAGAGAGAGGAAGGAGGAAAGAAGACGGAGAGAGAGTCTTAAGCAGACTCTGAGCTGAGTGCAGAGCCCAACGTGGGGTTCAATCACATGACTCTGAGATCATGACCTGAACTGAAACCAAGAGTTGGAAGCTTAACCAACTGTGCTACCCAGGCCCCCCTGTGCTTTATACTTTTAAAGTTTCCAAGGGCACTCCTCTAGGATTAGACTTCAGCCCATGCCTTTCCAGATCATGCCAGTCTACATCTACTACTCTAGAGAATGCAGATGCAGGAAGGACTATCTCATTTGTCTACATAGGGCACAGAATGTGTGACGAAGAGGAACAACCCCCTCTGTTCCAAGTCACAGGCAGGGAGCCAACCATTAGGTTAGTTCTGATTGTTAATGCTTAGTGGAAACATGATAGTGTTACAAGTATAATTATTAGTTACCTTTGGAAACTCCTAACCAGTCTGTAAAACAAACCAAAGATCTTCCACTTCTACCCCTATTAGATCAAAAAGTGGTTGCCAGAACTATATTTTATTTAAAAATCCTTATAGCAGACATTGTAGGTTGGCTCACTCCAACTTTCTTCTAGTTTTCTTAGTTTTTCTCTACCATGCAGGCTGGAAGACTGAAGACTAGATTTGCCAGACTCCTTTGTAGCTAGGATACAGACAAATAGCCTTGGTTCTACTCATTAGAGCCATCTCATTTATGACTTGGAGAAATAAGAGGAAGCAGTTATGCAAAGAGAAATTGAATCTTCTGGTTACAAAGACTTCTCAGATAGCAATGATACAGCTCTTGGATTCCAATCTTAAGGGAAGTTAGTGCCTAGAGATGGGCAGTGGTCTTTCACTGTGACATTTCTGGAGTGTAACTGGGTCTTAATCCTGGCGGTTTGGGTTCTGATTATATAATGAACAAGCCTGGTTCCCTGATTATCCTGAAGATTCTATGATCTTCTTAGTATCCTATAATATCCCTTCTGCCTAAATCAACTAGACTAGTCTTTCTTGATTGCAACTGAGAATCACAATTTATATAATTTTAAAAACTAATGTAAAGTATATCTATATAACATTTTTGTATATACAGAACACTACTGTATATATATAAATAGTAACATTATTACGTATCTAGCCTATTGTGTACCTGATACTCTTCTAGACACTTTGCATGTATAAACTTACCTAATTTTCACCTCTATTCCTAGGAGTTTAGTACGTTATCCCTATTTTACTGATGAGAAAACACAAATGGAGAGAGGATAAAATAACTAAGATCACAGAGCAGGCAAGGGAGAGAAGTTCAGACTTAAACCAAGGCAGTCTGGCTCTGTAAGCCATGACCTGACTCCATGGAGCTCTGCTGCCCTGCCAATCTAATCAAATAGGTATTATTTTTATTAGCATTTTACAGATGTAGAAGTGAGGTACATTCAGAGAGGTTTACTGACCATAATTACACAGCTAGTAGGCGACGGGCATAAGTGGGCCCAAGATCGCCAGACTCTACATTGAGGGATCTTATGGCTACACTCCAGTGCTGGTCAGACTTCCACTGTATTATCTGTCCATTCATTTACTTAGCCCGTCACTCATCCATCACTCCATTCATCCAGCTGTATTTTTATTCTGAAACTACTCTGGTCTCTTCTGTTTCTGGAAGAATATGGAGCTTTTGGTTCCAGAGCCTCTTCCTATAATGCACTAAGACTCACACCTCATTTCCTTTGGGGTCCTATAGAGGTGTAGCATGGCCCATAAAAAACACCATCTCTGCTCATATCTCATGATTTTTGCAAATTAATGATCTAAGTAAAATGGACCATTGCCTTTAAAAGTGTGCAATAAAAAATGATAATAAATGCCAGGCTGAGGATCATAATGGAAAAACAACTGTTTGGGGTATTTTGCTATGGTACAGTTCCCCAGCCTGAGTGCTTTACGTGGAGTTGGCTAGATTTTTTTGGGTTCCATGTTCAATGCCTCGAGTCTTTACACATGGCTGCATGCAGAATAAGAACTGCCTGTGAAGTCAGAACAGGCTTACAGGTGAGGCCTGCCAATAGGCATATCAATTAGATAGTGACCCAGAAATTCTTGGAAGAGTGATTTTTGACCTCTCTTCTGTCTCCTTGAGGGTTCCTTCCCTTCCTTCCCACCTTCCGTGACTTCTTGGTAGAAAACTGGAAAAGCTGGGATTTTTGCCCAGGAAGGTTTAGGAAAACAAAAGTTAACTGCTGTAGCATTGCGAAATAAATTGCTCTGTGAAGCAAAAGAAAAATCAAAGATCTTGGGAGAAAAATGAAGCCACAGTTTCAATTATAACTGTTAACAGGTTTAGATCCAATTTTGGGCCAAAGTGTCATCCAGACAGATGTTCTTACAATTTGGTTTCCATAATAAATGTTGTACTTGTGAAAATATTTTAATGACATCTCAGCACTTTAGTAGGCCTCAAATTCTAGAGGATTTTCCAGGTCAGTCAAGGACCATTTGCACCATCTCACCCAGTGACCTCTTTCATTCTGCTGGGGCTTATGGAGAACATTAAATTTGCAGATGCAATTATTGCATAATAAAGTATTGATTTCCTAAGAAACCCTATAATGTTTTCTTCTTAATAATTAGCATTTACAAGGAACACATCCAAGAACTTATATAGAGGATTAACCACCTATTGCCACTTGAATGAGACACTTAGTACTTTACTTAAGAAATAAACAGTATTAGAAAATAGCTTCGTTTTTCAGAACTGCAGATCAGTTGCACATCCCTTATGAAAGTTCCCACAGTGTCTTAGTTGAGATTTTAAAATAGTTTTGATGTATGTATGAGCCGTTTGGAAAATTTCATTTCAAGGCAAATTGAATTATTTTTTGGCAGCTGATAAAGAGTGTAGTTTTGTTTGGCGGTGTGATAGCTCACTTGCTGAACTATCTCCTATGGACGGTTCTCATCTGTTAGGGCATCAGAAACAAGAACAATGCACAATTATAAAATGAAAGTCCCTCTAAAGTCAAAGAAATGTACAAGTACAATTTAAAGATAATTTCTCCTGTGTAGACAACTGAGGTTATTTAATAATCCAAGTGAACACAGGCTATGATGACTGGATATATTCATGAGAGGAAGGAGAAGATTTATAAATAACTCATCTGAACAAGATGTTTTTCCACGTGTTTCTGGTTTGCTTCTGTTGAAATTAGGGAAGTGCTTTCATGTTCTTCATATGGCCTGCTGAAATTGTCTCCTGAATGTGTTGAAGTTAGCTTTGGGGGAACTTCAGACACCAGGGTTACTGAATCTTGAGAAATAGTGTGCTAACATCAATATGGCACCAGCCAGCCTGGCCTCCCATGTCTAATTACACCACTGATGAGCCCTGCTACTTAAAAATATCGCCTGTCTTTAGCTGTATGTTTTAACTCTACTGTCTGTGCAGCAAGTTGGCATTGGCCTTGAAATCAGGGAGACTGTGGTACCACTTATTCCTTCTGTATCTCTCAGAGGAGAGTAGGAGCATTCATTCAATCAAACGAAAGATTTTGTTGAGCTCCTCTTACATCCTCAACCTTGTGTTGAGTAGTATGTAGAGCCAGGGTTGGAAAGGAGACAACTCTTGTCCTCAGGTCACTGACAATCACTGATCATACAAAACTGTATAGGTAGAACTTTTGCTCATGCTCTTCTCTTTGCCTGAAAGGCCTTTGCCTTTATCTCTTCAGCCACCTAACTTGAATCATCTTTTAAGATGTAGCTCAAATCTTCTTCTTTCTAGGAAGCTTTCTCCAAACCTAATGCTCATTACTTCACTATTTTCCAGATTATGTTAAAGTTATTCTTCCATGATTCTGGCTCAGTTATTAGAATCTGGTTCTCCCCAGTAAGGATTGTCTGTGTTCCTTTTCATATCCCAGGACTTAACGACTACCTTAATGGTATTGGATAAACACCCAACATGGAGTTATGTCTTTCTTCTCTGTCCACACAATTCTCCTAATGATAGGGTGCATGTAACTACCTCAAATTATAATTATTTAGCTATGTGTCATCTCTTCTAAGAGACTGAAGAGTTAGTGGCCCTTTGCAGCAAAATGACACATGTCTAAACTATTCTCTACTACTTATTGGCCAAGGGGTTGGGGTATTTTATTGAGAAAATGATATTTACTTCATAGAATTGTTAGGAAATTTAAATGACGTGGAAAGTGCCTAACAGTGTTTGACATACCTCATATATTCAATAAATGTTATTTTCTCAGTACAATATCTTGAATTGTATACTTTGCACATAGTAGATATTAAAAAATAGTGGATGAAAAGATATGAAGCCAAATTAATTATATAGGCAAGTAATAGTATGGAATTTCAGAGAAACATGGTCATTGTGGGAGCTGTAGTACTCAACAAATACTTTGTTCATAAAGGGAGAGCTGAATGAACACTGAAGGCTGCATAGAATTTCCAGTGATTACAAATTAAGAAAACTAACTGCTATTTATTGAGCATTTATTTTGTGCCAGGCACTATGCAAACCACCCCGTGTGTCTCATTTAATCTTCACAATAACCCTATAAGATAAGTATTTATTATAATTACTATCACTTTATGAGGAGGAAACTGAAGTTTTGAGAGGTTGACTTAAGTTTTCTAGTTTATATAAGTATTATATATTAGTCAACTATTATTACACTAATGCTATATAATAAGCCACACCAGAACTCAGTGTCTTGAAATGGTAATCATTTACTCTCATGCTTATGGATCTGTAGGTTAGTTATCACTCACCTGAGCTAGGCTGGTCTCTAGGTTCTGGCCTCTAGGCCCTGGCCTCTAGCTGTTAAACCTGCCATGTCTTCCTTGGACTGTGGCTCTGTGGAGCATGGGGTCTGCTTCATATGACTCATTCTGGGGCTGAGGCTAAAGGAACCACCATTAACTAGGACACGTTCTTCTCATGAGGTATCAGGGCACAAAAGGGCAAGCCAAACTATAAGTACCTTTTAGTCTCATGTGCCAGTATCTCATTGGCCAGAACAAGTTTCACAGCCAACCCCAGAGTTAAAGTGCAGTGTAGTAAGGAAGTCCGTAGTACCCAATGTGAGGTCATGGCAAGGGTGTGGGTGTGTCTTTCTGGTGTAAGAGAGTGAAGAACCGGGACCTGTAATTCAGTTCCAGAAGTAATAACTGGCAGAGCCAGTATCTAATCCATGCCTATTTAATTTCAGAACATAACATTTTTTTCTTTATCATGTACCATTTCCAAAGAGAAGAACTGGGCTTCCGGTGGAGACAGCACACACAAACTGTGTTCCGAGGAGAATGAGAAGCACTCAGCCTAGAGCAAGGAGAGTAGTGAAAGCCCTGTAGTGGCCAGAATGCAAAAAAGCCCTGAAAGCAGTAACAGCAATGCATAATTTAGTAAAAACTCATGATTTTATTAGTAGGCCAGTCCTGAGAATCTGAGAGATCCCTAGGTGATACAGCAAATATTTGTTTTGAATTTCAAAGTGTCACCTGCTACCCATGTTCTCTGCTAACCTCTACAGTCCATCTGTGCAGATTAGTAAAAGGTTCCCTATATCAGTGTCCCAGCCAGAAAGAGATGACAGAGTCAAAAGGGTTTAATTGAACAGAATGGAATACAAGGACTATTTACAGAGGTGTGGCCAAGGAAAAGGGTACCCACAAAGGTTGATGAGACACCCAGGGACTAGCAACTGTGAAAGCCATTATTGCCCCTAGGCCTAAAGAAACAAGGGAGGGAACAGTGTTATTGGAGCCCAGTGAGAGCTAGAGTGAGGACAAAGAGTTACTCAGCAGGACCACAGCCACTGTCAGAGCCCTGGTGGGGCAGAGAGGGAGCATGGAGCTTGAAATACACCTTGGTATCTTGTCTTCATCTCCTGAAGCCAATTTCTCCAGACAAGGCCCTGCTGCCTTGGACTTCTCTGGACCCTGTGTAGTTCCTCAGATGACGGTCAAACCTCTTATGGTCTGCCTAGGATCAGATCCCCTGTTTTTTGTTTTTTGTTTTTAATTTTATTTATTTATTTGACACAGAGAGAGAGATCAGATCACAAGGAGGCAGAGAGGCAGGCAGAGAGAGAGAGAGAGGAGGAAGCAGGCTCCCCGCCAAGCGGGGCGCCCAAAGCGGGCCTCAATCCCAGGATCCTGAGATCATGACCTGAGCTGAAGGCAGAGGCTTTAACCCACTGAGCCACCCAGGTGCCCAGATCCCCTGTTTTTATCACAGATTAGATCATAGCTCCAAGGACCTACAGTGCATCTAAATATCAAGGAAGAGCCTCCATCTGTCTCTGCTGGTTTTGTACCCAGATCACACAAGATTCTCCATGGTCAGGGAGTGAATAAGTATATCTTTCTTCTGATATTACAGGGCCATGGGCTTAAGAGGTTTGAGGAGGGAGGAGTCCAATTCATACCTACAAAATGATCATTTCAGATAGCCTTAAGTCTTCACTGATTTACACAAACAAGACAGCCTGGCTTTTCTGGGAGTGATTGCATACTTGCCAGTGTTCTCAGGCTCCCAAGATCTTTGAAAGGTAGGAGTATCCCCACCTGTCCTCATTTTTCTCATTGCTTCTGAAAACTCTGCCCCTGGCTGGGCCCCTTGGTATGCAGGACTGTCTGGCTGAATCTCATTCTTTGCAGCAACAACGAAAAAGTCAGCTGGGTAGCTGTACTGTGGGCTATTTGTAAGAATATACTTTTCCTTGAACATTCTAATTATACTTACTTAATTATTTATTCAGTCTAATGTGGATAGCTTCCTGTCATGTACCAATTACTGAGGACATTACCATTACCTGGGACTGACCAGAGCTAGTGTCTCCTCATTCACAAGTAGAACTATAAACTGGCTATTCTTGTTCCCTGTTGCCCTGGTCTGTACCACTACTAGATTTAATGGGAAAATCTGAAAATCCAAACTTGGTAGCAACCTCATTTTCAAGGCCAGCCCTAAGGCCTTTAAAAAAAGGTCACTGGCTTAGATACATTTCATACACCTCATTCTCTGGGCTAGAGGGGAAATGGCTTTTGGCTCACCTGGTAGACAAAGTGCCTCTGGGCTCTTCTGGGCTTAGTTCACTTCTTGGTTAAGGGAGGCACTTGATAATCTCTGGCCTAGAGTGAGATCCTGGGACTAAATGCTATAGTCCTTGCTAAGAGATGACCAAGAGGGCCTGGCCACCTGACCTGACAGCTCACACTTGTACCCCAGTGCCCCTAAAATAAGAGTTGAATTCTGATCCATGACCATCTGGTTATACTTAGTTATGTAGAAGGGTAATTAATGCCACTTAATGTAAAATGAAAACAGAATTTCTGCAACTGCCAGCTTTCTCCAGCTCAGCCAATACTATGTGCTGATTTCATTTATAAGCAATATTTTCTTTTTCATCATGCTGATTGCAGAAAGAAAATCACTCTAAGAAAGAGAAACAGAGATCAAACTTCAACTGACAACACACAAAAAACAAAATTTTAGATTGCAAGTATTGATTTCCATCTAGCATCATGCCAATTGCTCCATAAAGTGAAAGCCCTCCTGACATCTTAGTCAGTGGTCAGTTTGAATGCATCAGGCCTCTGAGCTCTGCTGGACCCCAGCTAAGGATCTTGGCTGGGCATCATGTTCCCTATTTCTTCAACTTATTCCTTACCTTCACTCCATATTCTCTGCTGAATGTCTGAGAAAAGCTTCCTGGAAATAAGTGGAAGTTTTGGTTCTCTAGTCATTCAGTCATTGCTTTGGTTTCATTAGCAAGGGCCTGGCTGCCCCCATAGGCATTTTCCTACATTCCATCAACTATGCTTGGGTGTGAGATCTATGAGTTAGCAAGACCTGGGTGGAGCATGGTGTGTTGGGCCTCAATGAAAGGCATTGCAGTCTGCAGAAATCTTCAGAGTCCAAGCAAAGGCATTTAATGCTTGGAAAATAAAGAGTTTTCCCAAACCTTGCTTTATAATAATAGAGAAGATAATGAGTTTTTACATAAGGCTATGGTAAGGATGAATTTGATTTTTGTTCTGAGCCAAGCTGCTAACTAGTGTGTGTGGTTTAGCGTTAGGGAGAGACTTGCACAGCTGTAGATCCACACGTGCTAATTGAAGTCAATACTGTCTCTGAAAATAGATGAGAGCTAACCAGACACCATATTTAGTTATGAAATAGCCACTTCTAGTCAAAATTCCAGATCCAGCTCCTAGCTCTTTTGAATAGTTTTTAATACATCAGTTTCCCAGAAGTAGTTCACTTTCTGCAGTGATGACACAGAACGAGGGAAGATGATAAAAAATCATTGATCTTACTCCATCCTTCAGCATCTTTGCTCTACTCCCTGTACCCTTTGAAGCCAATGGGGGCTTCCCTATCCAAACAGAAGCATTGGGGTGGGATAATAGACTGGAAATCAGGCCATCCCTTGAAATGGAACACCACCAATAAATAAATTAAACTCTTTGTCGATGCACATTTTCCAAAAGTACTGGAACTCTCTAAAGAGTGCAATTAGAGAACTCTGTTCTTCAACAATTGAATTTCCCACATCTTGCTTTAACTTTCAAGACATATGAAAATGCTAATGTCTATTGTTTATATAGAGAGAAATGTGGGAAAATTCCAAAGCGGGTTCCAGAAAAATAACAACCCCCCCAAAATGACCTCCACCCTGTTCCCCAGCCCCCTGCACCCCAGTGTTGCATCATTAACATTGTACCTTTACAGCCTTAATAATAGATTACATTCCAACCTTCATCATCTGGGTCCCCACACCCACACAGGGCAGAGCCAAAGCAGTCTCTCAGAGCAGCTGTGACATCAGGAGATTCATGCAGGGGGAGTTGTGGATTTTCTCAGTAGTTATTTCCACATCAAAGGAGGATCTCCCCTGTCTTCATGAATGTGTGCTCTACCAGAGGATTTAACTATACTTATGCAATACCTAAAACGAGGTCCCGCCCCAGGCAAAATAGATAAATTTCCTCTTCTGTGCTCTCCCGTCCTCTTTTGCCTGTAGTACTGCTTCTCTTTCCCTACCAGCCCCCAGCAGCACCTTCTTGTTAATTTTTATCTTAGCCATATCCCTGTACTTACAAAAACTTTGCCTCTGTGCTTCCACCCTGACTCTCTTCCCTCAAACAAAACAGACTTTTTCTCAGTTCTGTTTTCTTGGTTCTTGTTCCTTTCAATGCATCTGATTAACTGACTTAAACTAAAGTTTAAAGGGCTAAAAATGAATATCAAAGTAGTAATTCAGCCAAGTAACCTGTATAAGAGACTGAAATTTTTTATTGTTTTAGCTACTAGCATAATCTGTCGGGGGAAATTTCATCATTTGGGGAAAATAACTGAGCTGTTCGGGGTAGAAGATGAGACCTGAGGGCAACAGTTACAAAGGGAGTGCACATTTTTCAAAAGCCCCTTAAAGCACTGTGTCTGAGAGACTAAAAGAAACCTATGTTTGATTCCTGTGAGAGAAGGGGAAAGAAAACAGACGGGTAGAGAAGTGCAGTGAAGGGAAGAGGATATGGCAAGAGCTTGAGTCCTTTACGGGATAACTTTCCAAGCTTCTACGTGGGAATGGGGCAAAGCAGATTTTAGGAATGAGAGCCTCTAATACTTAGTTTAAAATCATGCTCATTGTTGCAAAGCAAACTTCCTTTACAGTTCCTCCAAAACTTCGTTTACATCTGTCAGATACACAAATACTTTTTGTGAATGTATTTGTGAGTGTGTGTAAAATAAAAAGGGTTTTACATTTTCATCAATGAGGTACATGCAGAAGTAAGAGTTCATAGGCTAAAGTAACCTTGAGAATAAAAAGCTGCTTTCTCTACTAGGAATTTATAGAAATATTTGGGAGGATTTGCCCTTCCAAAGAGTGTGCAATTGTGGATTTTACCCAATATCATCATGCTCTAAAGGAGCAGGCAGAGCAGCTAATATCTGATGAATATTTGTAGCCCAGTGAAGTGCAAGGGCGCATAGTAGAATTTGCTGATGGAGAAAGGAGGAAGGGAGCAGAAGCTTCCCCAGAGGGTGGATCAAGACTGTATGGCTTATTAAGACCATCCCCTTTGGGACAAGAAAGAGAAAAGAGATCTGGGGCTTCTGAAGCCGTAAGTGGAAGCTAGGGAAGAGTCCATGTGGTATGAGATGGGACAGCCCCCGTCATTCGGCCCAAATCTGTGCAAAGAATTGACTTTATGCAATATAGACTGGAGAGGAGGATTCTGCCTTGGTGGCAACACATACTAGAGCCAGTATGAGACTTTTTTTTTGGCAAGAGCAGCAACATGGTGGACCAGGTAAGGTAGAACTGGCTGAAACAACCAGGCAAAGGCACAAGAGCAGGGAAAGATAACAAGTGAGACAGTTTTCAGGGTTTTCCCTCTGCTCCTGAGTCAGCAGTGAATAGGATCTGGAAGAAGCTGGATTTTCCTGTCATTGACAAACGAGAGGAGGAGATACCTAGTCTGTTACAGAAAAACATGTCTTTAGGTATAACGCAGAGGGGAAAAGACCTGTTATATCAACAAATTGTAATGCAAAAGAAAAATTTCAAAACAATGTGGTCTCTTCTACTACACCCATTTATGGGTCGACCTCCATGTGCCAGGTATATGGGTGAATATTCACTATACTTTATTTCTAGGCTTCACAACAACTCAAAGAGGTAGTTATATTTTACAGATGTGGAAACAGAGGCTTCAAAAGGTTAAAGAATATCTATCCCCAAGGTCAAGGGCTAGGAGGATCAGGGGCAAGGGAACTGCAGTCTTTATTGATTTGGCTGCAGAGTTGATTGTCTTGTGGCAGGAGTCAGCAATCTACAGTGGTGGCCAATGGTCTGTCTGTTTATGCTCTGTGAGCTAAGAGTGGCTTTTACCTTTGAAAGGAGTATTTTAAAGAAAGAAGTATATAAGACAAATAGCTTATATCTCCCACAAAATCTAAAATAATTACTATTTGGCCCTTTGCAGAAAAAGTTTACCAATCTCTGTTTTATGACATAAACCTACTTTTCCTCCTCTGAGTCAGGGTGACTCTGAATACGACCACTGATAAATGTGACCACTACCTCTGCCTATTGACATGGAAGCTCAGGTACTCCTGGTACTTGATCCTTTTTTAAAACCTTTGCTGGACCATCAGCCAAGATGGCTGTCAGCTAAGACCTTAAAACATTAAAACACAATTTGTGTCAAATGCCACAGAAATGATAGGATTACAAAAGCAGAGGCTTTGTCTGGAGCGAGTTTATCACCTGGAGACTGTGAGTCACTAAGGAGTCTAGCACTAAGCTTAGAGGTATGGGACTTCTTGAAATTCTGCACAGATTTTGTGTGTATGAACAAAAATGCATTTTCCCCCCGGGAGTAGACACTAATTTACCTCTCATTCTCAAAGAGGTGGTTACTTCTCAAAGGTTATGAACCCTGCTTCTGGAGCTCATGATGGTTTGAAAATATAGAATATCAGAACTGGGGAGAACATTAAGATTAACCCCAACATTCAGACCTAGGCCCCTTTCAAAGACTGTTCTCTTTCCCTAAAGATTCCATCCACATCTATGACTGCCTTTATAATCTAGACACATATTCCAGTGATCTAGATTCTACAGCCGGTGCCTTCTTCGGAACTTCCCTTCAATGTCCCAGCTGAGTAAGTGCCAAAAGAAAACTTCTGATCTTTCTCTCATACCTAATGTTGTTCAGTGTTCCCATCTGTGTGTACCAGAGCCTGAGGAGTCATTCTTGATTCTCACTCTACATCATCACTCTTCCCCATATCCATTTCATCATCAAATCCCATTGTAATTTACTTTCTGGATGTCTTCTAAATCTGCCCACTCTCCCTTTGTATCTCTTCATTGTTCTAGACCCAAGTGCCGTCATCTTTGATTATATACTTGGGCTACCACTTTCATCACCAACCCTCACGAGATCATTCTCCATGTTACTTCCAGAATGTCACAGGTTGGGTTTCCAAGGAAGCCAACTTGAGATGGAGATGGGAATGCAAGCAGTTGATTGGGCAGTGATTCTTGTGGAAAGGAAGGGAGGAGAAATAACCTTTGGCTGAGGGAGAAGTTGAGCCGCAGTGACGTCTCAACCGAAACCTTGACCAAAACTGTAGGGATTTCAGAAGATGGGACAAGCTGTCCCAAGGAGGGAGGAGTAGATTGGGCTTTTATACCCCTGTACTGGTCAGGATGTGAGCCCTAGTAGCCCTTGTATACTGTAGCTCTGTAGTTTAGACAGTTCCTGAAGGGAGGTGACAGCTGTGGACTATCTCTGGCAAGAGTTTCAGCACTGGGGTAATAGATTCTTCATTAGCAAGGGGAATTTGTGTGGGACAGGGAACTTTTAAATTCTGATTGTATCATTCTTTTGTTCCAAACTTCTCAATGACCTTTTAATGCTCTTAGAAAAAGCCAAATCCTCAAAGCTACACATGGTCTGACTCCCACCTGTCCTTTCCAGACTCACCTCCATCCCACTCAGCTTTGCTCTCTGGGCTCCAGCCACACTGGCCTCTTTTCAGTCCCTCATATTTATCTTGCTTCCTCCTACCACTGACCTTTGCACATACTATTTCCTATTTTGCAGTTGTTCCCTCTACTTCTCCTTTGCCTGGTAGAGTCTTTAAATCTCACCTCATCACCTCTTCCTGATCTCCTTGACAAGGTCACTCCCCTATTAAGTACTCTCACAGCACATATTCTTTTGTGCAGAAGCACGTGTATCACTTGCAATTTTTGCATTTGTTTTTGTTTTTTTGTTTGTTTGTTTATTCCTTAGTCAGCTGTGTCTGTCTTTAGAGGGGTTACTTCATGAGGAAAAGGCTGTACCTATTTTTTGGTCACCATTGAATTCCTAGGGTATCTCATAGTTTCTGACCCATGGTGAGTGTTTAGAAAATACTGACTGACTGAAAAGTGCATAAGTGCCCTTGTTTGGTGGATTAGGACACCAAAGATTGAAGAAACCACATGGACCTGCTCAGAGTCAAACAGCTGCCTAGTGTCAGAAAAGGAAATTTAAAGTCATATGTATTATTTGCATATTATTTGGAGATTTTGTGACTTATTTATAGGCAAGTTTACAACTAAAATTTGATACTTCTTCTGCCTTCTGCTCTTTTCTTGAACTGGACCATTGATTTTTCTCTTCCTAGTGTTTACCCATATTGGTTGTGGTTTTCATTTACATAGTCAAAGAAAAACCTCAAATGGATGGATGAATTAAATCCAATGAGATACGACTTAAAAAAAATCCTTTTAACCCTATGTAACACCAAATACCCAGTTGACAAATTCTTTCTCTTTTCATCCAGTTGTTTTAACATGATGGAGTTGTAATCTTATTTTGTCCAAATGTCCCACCCCCAAGTCCATACTATGGCAGAGTGAGAAAAATAGGCAGAAAAAAGGAGGTTGGCCCACAAGGTACCTTATATTTCTGGGCTCAAGTTTAGAGAACAATGATTTGGAATCCTGGGTCATAATTCACCAGTCAGGCTACATATGCAAATGAGAACATCCTGACTTGTTCAAAAGAGTTCCGTAAATAATATTATTCATCTCCTAGAAGCAAGCCATATTTTTACTGGACTTTTTACTTCAGCCCTGCATTACTAATGAGAATATATATTTTTAAAATTCTGTTATTTATTTCCTTCTGCTTAATATTTCAATCAAACATACATTTACTGTATTAATCACAGAACATGATAGTTTTAAAACCTCAGAAATCATTTTAATTGAATACCTCATGTCTGTTTAACCTAAAGTTAATAAAACCTTTTTTTTAACATCATTGTATCCAGTTTTAATTTCTTGCTGTAGGACATCACCCCTCCCTCCTTAAATCTTTTTTCAGAGCCAGTCTTATAAAATATATATATATTTTTATTTGCAAGTCAAAGTTAGATTCTTTTTATGTAAGCAAAGCTAACCTGTTATTTACTTAAAATCAGGGCAATAACCAGTAAAATGGGCAATTGTACCCAATGGTGAAAATTTATGATGTATCAACTGAAAGTATATTTTGAAATGAGAAATCCTCAGCTGATGATAGTCATTTTCAGACATGAACACAATTGGATGAGTAGCCTGTTATAAGACCTTTATGTATCTGCATCAGTGGGAGTTCTGGGGATAGGCAATTGCCCATGGCACCAAATGGCATTTCTTTCGTTAATTTGGCTAGAGATAGCATAGAGTGCAATGATTATAGATTTGAGTACTCAAGGGATGGAACTCCATGGAAATCATTTGTTCTACACATCTTCGATGTTTCCACTCCTTCCCATCTACTTTTAGAGCTGTATATTGTTCCTGGTCTATAGATAATAGGTAACGAGTGACTCTTCAGTTACTACTTTGATTAGAATTCTTTAGCTCCATGTTCATGTTGTAAAGTGAAGGTAGAAGTGAGTTAAGACGAGATGCCTGGGTGGCTCAGTCTGTGGAGCATCTGCCTTCAGCTCAGGTCATGATCCCAGGGTCCTGGCATCGAGCCCTGTTTTGAGCTCCCTGCTCAGCAGGGAATCTGCTCCTCCCTGTGCCCTCCCCCAGCTCATGCTCTCTCTCACTCATTCTCTCTCTCTCTCTCAAATAAATGTATAAAATCTTTAAAAAAAGAAAATTTTGTCTCAGAAACATTTGGTTTACATTCCCTTGGGGCTTCATATAGTGGGGTTCGATTAGCTGGAGTTGTCTATCTTTTAAATTTTGTGTCCAGCACTGCCTAACAGAGGGATTACCTTCTAACATGAACACATGATTTGCCTGACCAACCATGTGCCAAGTCAAAAAACCCATTACTTTTGGAGAATAATATCAAAATATCATGTAGGTAGGGTGACTGTATCATTCATTTACCAAACTGGGACGCGATCAGCATGAAGGAGGAATCACTATTGAGTCAAGGCAACAAATGTAAACCTCAAGCATCCGTGGAAAAGCAGCACAACTGGTAGTTCTATCTATAGTGTACCTAGAGGGCCTACTTCTTTTTTCTTCTATGGGAATTTTCCATGAACTTCTCTGCAAAGAGTTAATTCATGTTCTGTGCTCATAAGCCCAGTCTGACCCAGGATTCTTAGATCTATCAGATCATTTCCACTTGCATTGGGAAGTTCCTAAAACTCCAAGAAATGACCTAATCCATAATAAAAATTTTTAAAAATCCACCTTTAAGTCCTTCTGGCACAGCCCTACTCATGGTCTCGCAATCCTAGAAAACTCTAGCCTCAGAGTAGTGATGGCAAGTCATCGCAGTCAGCTGTCTGCATGGCTGCATGACAGCTCATCCAGGGCCCACAGCATCTTTTACCTATCCACAATCCTAGCTTTGCCCGTTTTAGATTGTTTTCCATTTTCCTGAGCCTCTTATCTGGCATCTGTCTGTAAGGGTGCCAGGATTCCCAAGATAAGACATCACAGAAAAGTGTCAGCCGTTTTTTATATTTTGAGACTTACTCCCTAAGACAGGAATTAGAAGCCACCTTGAGGAAGGATACAGCCAGTGGCGTGTGGACTTCTTTGTCACATTGCAGGTCAGTCTGTTCTTGAAGAGACAAATTTTGGCAAACAATCTGTTTATGACTGCCTTTCCTAGAGTTATGCAATCTTGGTATCAGACCCAGAGGTCAAATAATGCAGTCTTGAATATTTTTTTTTTGAGGGAGACATTGTTTAGGAATTTTTCTTCCTGAGAGAGTTCATTGTTTGGAAGTGACCCGAGAGGATGAGTTATTGGACAACTCTTCTGTCATGGACCAGTGGGCAGAGTAAAAACAGTGCTCCTGTTACCTATGGACATTCACAAAGACGAGTGCAATAAGGTGTAGATAATTAACCTGTTCATAATCCAAATAGGAGACAAATCTCATCAGCCTGGAGCCCTGGGCAGAGGGAATGTGCTTTTCTAAACCAAGCTGTGAAAGCAGGGAGGAGATTAGAGGGGTAAAATCTTGGCCAATATTTTACATGATTCTCAACCCAAAGAAATCCCAGACCATCAAAGGGCTTTCTCTTGTGGTACATATCTATCTTGATAGAAATAGTAGAAACTTCATAGTATTGAACATAAGGTAATTAAGTCATTATGTCCGTGAACTACTTCTGAGCAATAGGTACCAGGGGTGCGTTGAATGTGTAACATAGGAGGTGATATGATACAGTGCTGTGGGTGATCTTTTTGAGCTGGTACATTAAGCTGCAAATAACTCTTTCCATGAAAAGAGACTTAAAATGTACCTTCCAGTACTATATAACAGAGAAGACACTGAATAAGGTAAAAAGAAAGCAAATTTTTAAAAAGATAGGGTTTAAGAGACATAGATCTAAAGTGTCATGCCACAATTTTTATTAACAAGTACCCAAGCTGTATCTAATCTTTTGCAGAGCATCTTGGAGGGAAGTAGAATTTTTCATAGTTATGTATACAATTGGTAAAGTTTTAGTGCTTAAAATGTGGCAAAGGCAGACAGAAAAAAAACATTATTTTTTTTCTGTGCTTAGTAAGAGAGTTGTAGTAAAAGAAAAAAAAAAAGCACCAAAAATAGCCCTATCAATGGCAAAATTTTGGAATAATATAGTAGATGGAGAAGAGCCTAAAAAAGGATTCCTGGGGCGCCTGGGTGGCTCAGTGGGTTAATGCCTCTGCTTTCGGCTCAGGTCATGATCTCANAGTGGCAAATGCAGACAGAAAAAAAACATTATTTTTTTTTCTGTGCTTAGCAAGAGAGTTGTAGTAAAAGAAAAAAAAAGCACCAAAAATAGCCCTATCAATGGCAAAAATTTGGAATAATATAGTAGATGGAGAAGAGCCTAAAAAAGGATTCCTGTAGTCACATTTCGTTAAAGGTTATCACTAGTTCTTTAATGAACAGGAAGTGGAGGTTGGAATCAAGATTCTTTTTACTTTATATAAATATTNAAAAAAAAAAGGATTCCTGTAGTCACATTTCGTTAAAGGTTATCACTAGTTCTTTAATGAACAGGAAGTGGAGGTTGGAATCAAGATTCTTTTTACTTTATATAAATATTTGCATATTGTTCTTACCACTATTATTTAGTTATTCTCAAGCAATTTTATTTTTATCTTCACTGAGGCCCATGTAAATGATCAGTCCGGGTTTTTCTAAACATACCAGAAATGGAGAAATCCTGTCTGAATCTGGTGTCCAGAATATACACAATAAGGTAGCTTATAGTCTTTAGAGAACTGAGTCGGGTATAGATTTATTAAGGGAAAATCCAGTTCAGTCTTCTTCCCTGTAGGGAAAGACCTAGGTCTTTCCTACTAAGTCTTCCTATCAGTCTCCTTTACTAGTCATGCAAAACACTTCGCTTCTGACACTTCTGGTCACTAGATTTGTGGAACTATTTCCCCATACCAAGCAATCCTTTGCAACACCAGCTGGGTGTCCTGTAGTTTAACTTGGTTCTGATACTTTCTACCAGGGATAGCCACAGATCCCACAGGTTAAGGATTCAGTCCCACAGGACTGCCCCTGCACCCCTCTAGACTTCAGTCAAAGTCCAGATTATCACCTGTGTTTTTGATCAACTGAAGCTATTAGATTAGAGTTTCCAGTGACTCCTCCTTGGGTTCAGTTGATTTGTTAGAGCAGCTCACAGAACTCAGGGAGACACAGTTATCAGTTTATTAAAGGCTATGATAAAGTATACGGATAAATAGCCAGATGACGAGATACATAATGTAAGGTCTGGGAGAGTCACAGTGCAGGAGCTTCTGTCCCCATGGAGTTGTTGTGTGTCAGCCTCCTGGTATGGATGTGTTCACCAACCTGGAAGCTCTGCAGACTCTCTACTTTGGGATTTTAAGGAAGTTTCATCTTATAGGCATGACCACTTTTTAATTCCCTTTTCAGCGCCTCTCCTCTCTCTGGAGTATAAGAGCTAGGGTTAAAAATTCCAAGCTTCCAGTCATGGTTTGGTCTTTCTGGTGGCCAGCCCCCATTTAGGAGTCATCTGGGAACCCACCCACAGTCACCCCATTAGAACAAATGATGCCCTTAGTACTCTTATCATTTAGGAAATTGTAAGGATTTAGGAACTCTGTGCCAAGAAGAAGGGGCAGAGACATATATATATTTTTTTCTATTATCTCACAATATTACAAAGGCATTAGGTCCCTGAAATGAAAGGTGATGTCCTATCTCCTCCTTCTTTCCCATCCATACTTTCTACCCTACAGACACAAAGAGATATCATCACAATCTGTTTTGACCCACAACAGTCATCAGGAAGTTTCTTTTGGTTTTTTTTTCCCCCACATTTAATGTTAGTAGGAATTCTAAAAAGACTTGGCAATATTTACATTAATGTGAAATTTAATTATTTTCAACTGTTTCACATTTCTGTTGTTAACGTCAATCTTCTGAGGAGGTCAGAAAAGGCACTGCAATTCTTATTTGATAGGATTCTAAGGCCTGTGGTGGCATGATGTCTAGTCAATGGCAGAACCAAAGCTATTACTCAGGTCTCTTGACTCTCACACTCTTCTGGACACCATGTTACACTGTCTACATTGGGGCAAAAGCAAAGTTTCTCCTTTCGTTTTTGCTCCTGGAAGAAAGAGGCATACAAAGCTATCATTAGTGATGGGAAAAACAGAAGACTTGGATGGTAGCTACTGGTAGCCAAGTTAGCCAAACTTATGAAGATAAGACCACCTGAATCATCTGGCGTGTTGCCTAGTGACATTACAGAGCATCCCCCCCCAAAAAAATATACTGGCACAAAAAAATTACTCAGAGAAATAATAAAGAGCAATCCAATATAAATAGTAACAATGTGTATGACAATGAGGAGGGATATGTGGGGCAGCACAGAGAAGATTGGAATAGGCTTGAGAAAACCAGTATTTTATTTGTGACTATATCATTTACTAGCTTGCAGATTGTGAGCAAAACATTTAATCTCTCTGTGCCTCAGTTTCCCTGTGTGTGAAACTTGCTGTACTCCTCACTGGGTCTTTCAGAATTGGAGGAGATAATGAACATAATTTTCATATTTCTGAAGTGCTAGACAAAAGGTAAGACAAAGGTAAGAAAGCATTACACACAGTAGGTACTTAACAAACATTTATTGAACTAAGAAGGCTATTTCAACTGGAATGGATTATCACTATGCATAATGATTCCTAAGGTTATGTGCCAGTAATTATTGCTTTAATGGAAATGGCTAAGTGAATTAACCTGCTGCCAGAATTATGGATCCAATAACATTTTAGAAAATTGTTATTATTCTTCAGCCCTGAGATATCTGGGTATGGAATGCAGTAACAAACATGCAAATTCTGGCCAACAGCCTGGGTGTTTTTGCCACTTGATAAAATTGGAATGCTTGAGTACAGTTTTTCCATTTGAAAGACACATTACAAAAATCTACCAAGACAAGTTAAGTATGTGTCTCTGGCAAAGGAATTAAACAAATGTAGAGAGTGAGAAACATCAATGCAATGCTAGCTATTTTAGTGCTCTATTATCACCCACAGAGATTGTTAATGCAGTACGAAAATTCCACGATTATAAATTCCAGCTATATGGTCTGCCTTGTAGGCTATCATAGTCTGTATTGCTAAGAACAGATTAATCTGAATTTTTTAAAACTTACTAACCAGCCATCATAAACTTCCATTTAATATGTGTGTGCATGCATATATATATGTAAATGTATATTACATACATAAGTAAATAAGAATCAGCTGCTATAGTAAAGAGCTATTGCTCTTCACGTAATCCTGTAATTTCACCAACAATTAACTCTGTCCCAGAGAACATTTTGTCTGTAAGTGGCTTCCTGTGGGTGTCGAATTGCTTTGCTTTTAACCTCTGTGCAGTTTTTTTCTGCTTTGCTCTGTTGCTTTGTGAAGAAAAAAAAAAAAAAGATGTCACCCAATGTTATTGCCTGCTCAGACAAACCTTGGGACCAAATCTCTGGTTTCTTAAAAACTTTCTTAGGTGCTTCACCCTCTGGACATTTCTGCCCACAAAAAATATTTTTTGGACACTTCTGTGGACACTTCTGTGTTTGAGGAGACTAGTTTCTCATGGGGCATAGTTAATGAGTTTTATAATCTGAAAGTGTGTCTCCATCATCCAGCCTGGGTCAGGTTGTTGCAATGTCTGGAGGAAGTTTAGAGGCATTCTGACTGTGAGTGGCTCCTGGGTAACTGGACTCAGCCACTTGGGCTGCACCCACAGGCCCACTTCCTTTCTCTTTCTTCATCCTGGGCAGTGGCTTTCAAATGCCAACTTGTACAACAAAATGGGAAAATAAAGGCAATTTCGTAAACTTTTTTGAATTGAATTGGAGTAAAATACGTGTAACATGAAATTTATCATTTTATTTTTTAATGGTACAGTGCAGTGCTATTAAGTATATTCCTTATTGTACAACCATCACCACCATCTGTCTCCAAAACTTTTTCATCTTACCCAGTTGAAATTCCATACCCGCCTTTCAAATAACAACTTTTCATTCTTCTCTACCCCCAGAATTCATCATTCTACTTTCTGTTTCTATGAATTAGACTACTCTAGGCATCTCATGTAAGTGGAAAGAAGTATTATTCATCCTTTGGTGACTGTCTTATTTCACTTAGCATAACGTTCTCCAGGATTATCCATGTTATAGCATGGGTCATAATTTCTTTCCTTTTTAAGGCTGAATAATATTCCATTATGTGTATATGTCACATTTTTTTTTTTACTCATTCATCAGCCAATTGACAGGTTACTTTCACCTTTTGGCATCTATTGTGAGTAACACTGCTATAACCATGGGTGTGGCAACATTGTGAGTTTCCACAAAGCTCACTGCATATAGATCTGTCCTTGGTGTTCATCTTTCCTTTCCTTTATGAAATAATGGTGGTAAGAGTTGATTTTTCCTTAATTGGTAAAGTAAAATGTTGACAACCCTAACTCAGTCTCCATTTTTGTTGTTGTTTAAATTTAACTATTCTGTGAAAGTCTGGAAAAAATAGAAATTCTTCTCAAACATGGTTGAGCACCAGAATTATCTATAAAGCTTTGGAAAATATAGTTCTCGGGAGCCCACACTAAACTGATTGTAACGGAATCTCCCAAGGTTAACTCAGGCCGTGATATTATTTCAAAGCTCCTGAAGTCATTCTGATTTATGGCTAATTTGGAGAATCTCTTATGGCTTTCCAGAACTACCCTACATATCAAACAAGATGAATCAGTTTGGTCAGTGAATACCCCTCTGCCACCAGCAAATCTATCATAGGATGAATTCTACCAAATTTCAAACATTCCCAGGGCTACTAACAAGGAGATTCTGAGCTAGGACTGAGGCTATGTAAAAATCTAATCAGTTGTCCAGAGGGCAATTTTTATTTCCATATCAAAGTTGGAGTTTGTATGGTTCCTCCACAGCTGCTTGCACCTGTTCTACGGGGAAAGAATCCATTTCTATGACTTCTCTCCTTTCTTCTATCTACCTCCTCAGAATTCTTGAACTTGGCCATGTTATGCTTTCAAAACTACATTCGACAAAAAATTGTATAATTTTCAGCTTCCTTTTTTTTGAAACTGTAGCCCAGATTGAGAAGGGTGTGCTTCATTCACACATTTATTGATTTTTCTTTTCACAACTAAATAGCTACGGAGTCTACCATGTGTCTAAAGGGTCAGTAAACCCCACAAAGAAGCATGTCAAAAATGATGAAGAAAGTTGAGTCTCTCAAGAATTGTTCAGGTGCCATCCATGGAGTGAACTCATTCACATTTACCGTTCACTTTCACAGTCTCCCAAATACCAAACATCAGTTGATGGCATGTGATTAGTGAGGAAGCTCTGAGATGATTAAGTGCAGTGATATTTTGAGAAAAGCAGGGCATTCCTCATTATCCGCAAATCTGTGGGTATGAGAAAGAATGCGAGTTGGCATATTAGCATTTCCACATTCATCTCCCCTTCCTCTCTGCAACCTTGAGTGAAGCAGCTTGCCTTATTAGTAACATGTTTGGGATTAACAGCTTTGCTATTGTGTTAGCATCTCTGTCATTACCCAGGGAGGGAAACTGGCAAGTGCTAAGCCAGTTACTAACAGACCTAAAACAGCACGAGGGATGAAATTCTCATGCAGCAACCAACATCAGAGCCAAAACTTTGCGAGCTACAAGCGAGGTGTGTGCACCTTTAATAAAAATGGGTTTTATAATTAGGGTAGGGAAATTTTTAAATGTACTAAAACTTTCATATCGCATTAAAAAGAAATGCTATTCAGGTATTTACAAAGTAATGGAATTTCATTCCCATCTGCTCAGGGTTCCTTTCAACACCTCTCCCCTTAGCAGTGCCAAAAGGAGACATTTCTAAGCTTACAGTGAGAATTGTAGGAGAGCCAGCCTGGAGTGTTGGATTGGGAGGGGCTAGACCTCGAAAGTGGCTGGAAATATGAAAAGTGTCTGATGGGGGCAAAGAGGACCCTTGGGCTCTAGGAGTTGTAAGGTTGATGTATAGTGAGCTGGCTTTCTGCAATCATAAACCCCAGCCAAAATCTCTGGGCAGCACAGTCCCCAGTGGAGGAAGCCCAAGAGTGGAAGCTGGGCCAGCTGTGTTTGCAGCTCATGTCCTCTCTGATAGATAGAGCTATTCTGGAGACAGTCTCATTCTTGGGTCACTTTCTCTTAAACCACTTTAGGCTGTGGAGTCACAAGCAGAAGACATAGGTGCTACAGAGAAACTCACTCACTTTTCTGAGCACATGCCAGATTCACCATGTTAGTTGTCACATGGTGCTACTTTGAAGTTGCAAAGAGTAGAATGAGCCTCTCCCACTGATAGCCTTCCTCATTCCTAGGTGACCAGCTCTGCATGAAAAAAGAAAGGAAAGGGAGGAAGGAAGGGAGGGAGGGAGGGAGGAAGGAAGGAAGGAAGGAAGGAAGGAAGGAAGGAAGAAAGAAAGAAAGAAAGAAAGAAAGAAAGAAAGAAAGAAAGAAAGAAAGAAAGAAAGAAAGAAAGGGGAAGGGAAAGAGAAGGGAAGGGAAAAGGAAGGGAAAGGGAAGGGAAAAAGTATTTCCCCAGATCACTCTGAGACTAAATCCAGGAATCAAGAAGGACTTTTCCCTTTATTACTAGTTGAAGTTCCACTTTCAGATTAGTCTGCCTTGGGCCTAGGTTCTCAGAACGTTCCCAGCAATCAATGGAGTGAATACTGACTACATGCCATGATATCATGATGATGTGGACCTCTCTGCCTCTTGTTTCTTCCACCACTTTCTCCATGGAATGAAGCATCCCACAATTGGTAGAATCAGGTTTACATTCTCCACCCCTAAGTTCAACAGCAAGAGGGAACCCCATGACTGACCTCAAACACCTGTACCCAGGAGCCTATGATGATGCTGGAAGCCATGCTATCAGAACAATAAGGAAAGCTGTGCCATCAGAAGAGAGAAACGGAAAAGAAAATCCAGGTTGATTACTTGGAAAGTGAACTTTATTCACTTTGTAATTTTGCCAGAAGCAGGTCCTCTTTCTAAGAAAGTTTCTAGTTTCTAGATCGGGTGATGATCGGATGATTTTCTTCCCAGAAAATCAGTTGTCTCACTTCGCTGTCTTCCAGGAGCAGGCCTCCCCTTGCAACCCTTTATCTTCCACCTAGGAAAAGAAATTGTTTTGACTCCAGGAGGAGGAAGGTAGAGAAGGTAGGGGCTCCTCTAGGTCTCCCTGTGATGTCCAGGCCCTGTGATGTCCAACAGCTTTGGTGAAGGAGTGCCAGTGAGCGGGCAGCCCACAGGCAGGACAGGGTATTCATGGCACAAAGTCATTGACATACTGGTTGAGTCTGGTCTGTGAATTGAATCTTTTATACTAAAAAATTATTCACTGTTGCTCTGAAATTCAAAGTTAACTGGGTGTCCTGTACTTCTCTTTGCTAAATTTAACATCTCTGCTCTGACATCTGCCAGGAAAATGGGGAGGACATTTACACTTGTAGAACAAAGCTACCTTGCTCCTTCAGGGACCAGCAATGGCACAGACACCAGAACCATTTCCAGAGGACTTTGAGGAACCTTCTTGGAGCCCTCAAACAATATTGCTGTTGCAACTTGCTTAGGAAGACAACTAGAGCCAAAGGAAAAAATTGGGAATCTTTCTTCTTTTCTCCTCACATCTGGTGACCATATCATTTGTTGTCCAAGAAAGTGCACTTATTTGAGTAACAAGTACACTGGGGGCAGAAGGTGTAACCTAGGGGCGCCTGGGTGGCTCAGTGGGTTAAAGCCTCTGCTTTCGGCTCAGGTCATGATCTCAGTGTCCTGGGATCGAAGCCCGCATCCGGCTCTCTGCTCATCAGGGAGCCTGCTTCCTCCTCTCCCTGTCTCTCTGCCTGCCTCTCTGCCTACTTGTGATCTCTCTCTCTGTGTCAAATAAATAAATAAAATCTTTAAAGAAAAAAAAAAGGTGTAACCTAGGGCTGTTCCAGGATAGCCAAGCTGTGTGGTCACTCTAATTAACCACCAAATTCAGTGTATGCTGATGCACGGTTTTCTGAGCTGTCAACTCAATTTTACGACAGGAATTCCTGAATATTTCCCTGTTGAATTGAACTGAAAAGTATTTGACTTCTTCCCCTGCCCCACCATGTTTTGTCCTGGAGTTCTGGGTAGCTAGATAGTAATCTGCTCAGATGCAACTGGTTTATAAGCCCAAACTTCCGTTTTGCCCACGAGGAAGGCTGCAAAGAGGGAGGTGTGATGGCTTCAATATCCAGAAATCCATTTCTGAAACAAACAAATATATCTGCAGAACTGAGCATCTTAAAGCAGCGCAGTTCTCCACAAGAGTTGAATTATGTCACTAACCAGAGGTTCTGAGGGCAGGAGTATATACCCAAAGATGGACAGATAGGCAGGGGCACTGAGCCAAACAGCTCATCTGAAGGCATGAGGAACCCAGTTCATGTCAGTCAATAAGCCCATTCTTGGCCCAGTCATTTGATTGAGTGTATCTCATTCTTACCCCCAAACTACATGTTTTGTCTCTATGGACTTAATGTATTTAAGGACCCATTCTCTCCAGAGTTCTCCTCTCTGGTGGACATTCTGAGGAGAATGTGGCAGGGGAGTCAAGTCCTTCCGTTTTTACCAAACCCCTTCTCCCTGGGCAGCAGGAACCACTCTCAGCTATAGAGCTGAGCAGGTGAAGCTGAGCTAGAGCTGAGCTCTTAGGTGAAGAGCACCAGGTCCCTAATGAGATCCCAAAAGAGCACTGCCTGCTTCCAGTTATATGCATGGACTCCTTTATGGCGCTCAGACTAAATTTCCTTGTTGTTTTCTAAATAAAACCTAGAGGGCTTTTCCATCACGTACTGGATGGAGTGGGGGAATTCATCTCTTTTTAAGTTTGTTAAAATAAACCGTCTGAAGGTTCACTTGGGCCAGATTACTGAATCCATTTCATCTTGGAAGAGTAAGTTGTTGTAAGGAGGATAAGGTTGCTAAGTTTCAAGGTGAAAACCTGAGGGAGGCTGAAGGGAAAGACACCTGCAGTGTTGATAAAGGTTATAATTTGGAAGCTATATTATATTCTTGGATTTGCTCAGGTGTTTTAGGCTTCAAAGATATTAGAGTCCATGGTGGAAATTTGTGCGCTTTGAAAGAGCCTGAATTTTATAATAATTCCGTCATATTTTTCTTCTGGTGTAACTCAGCTTTTAAAAAAAGTAACATCAGAAGGGACCGGTTACATTGCACGTTAAAACTGGTATTAGTAGCTGTTCGTGGCTGCAAGACAAGCCTTTTTTACGCTAGCAGAACTCTTTAGTCTATGCTCACCTCATCGAAAGTTTTCATGCTGATTTAAAATGCCGTATTTTGGGAGGGGAGAGGGAAGGCCAGAGCTCAGTGATGGCCGGGGAGGCAAAGAACACCCCTGGGCCAGCTCGGGCTTGAGAACAATCGCAAGCTTCCTCCATAATTAGAGCCAACACAGGGCGTTACAGTTGTTGTTAGTGTTGTTTCATCTTGTTTTCTTAATAAATTCATTGCTAGCATTGAAGAGGATGCATTGGTACATAAAAACGCACATTTATGACTTGCTTTGCTTACAAATGAGAAAGATCTATTACCCATGTTCTATATGGAGACAATATTTTGGCACTGAGTAGAGACTGCCTCTTTTTAAAAAAGGACTGCAATAAATGCATTTGCTGCACAATGGCTGAAGCTGTATGGTGTCCACAGTGTATGTCTTGCCCGAGTCCCTTCTACTCCACATGACTTCTTAATGCCAAAGCCAAATACTGGTTGCCAGTTATCATCATATTTGAGCTGGCATCTTCTTATACTCAGAAGCTTCAGTCATTTATGTTACTTGCTTCGTCTCTAGGAACATTTAAACCTTCCATCCTTGTTGCAGGGTGATGAGATTTATCTCCAAATATCTGGCTCAGGTAGGCCTGAAATTCTACAATTACTACTCATCACTTTGGGTGAGCTGATTCCTCCAGTGATTCTCCATTAAAAGCACGGCAGATACTTCTGAGAAAGGAAATGTAATATTATTTCCCTAGTACTTCATTAGTAAAAATTGAATCAGACCACTCTGCCTACTTGTGTCCAAGAAGAGGCGTTTCTCCCATGAGGAGTGGGTTTGGGTGGCAGCGTACCAAGCGGAATTTCTATGGCAGGCCATACAATAATTCCGCATCTGTTTTTAAGGAAATTGTCTCCAAGTAAATTATATAGGAGGCAAACTTGGATACAGGGTGACGTTGGTATCACTTATAGCATAAGAGATGTCAAAGTGCTGGGTTTTAGAGAACCCAAAACCCCCCAAAAAAGAGAACCTTTTCTTTGTACACATTCAGAACAGATGAGAAGTAGGCACAGAAATTGGACAGGTAGAGATCTAAACTATTGGCTTTTTTATTGATTAAAGATGGAGTAAAGAATGAGGCTTAAATATGGGACCAAATTGGCTATAAAAACTCTGCTGGATTGAATCTGACCTGACCCCTCTAAATCACAGACTTCACCCTCAGGTGAGGCCCTTTACTCATGGCCCCAAACAGACAGATGCATCCTTTTGCAGATAGGTGAGTCCAGAAAAGAGAAGAATGGCCCAGCCATGCATGCCCATTTTTTCTTCTCAAGTCAGTTAATGTAGCAATCCTTTGGGAGTGGGTTCAGGAGTGGTCAGTAAAAGAGGGGAGTGGAAGGAAAACCACAGAAGTTGGTCTATCTGGAATCCCAACCGTGGATTTGGTAGTATGGGGAATAAGTGTTCCCTCCAACAATAACCTGCAGTCCGAGTAGTGCTGAACCCAGAGAGATACATTCTTTTCCATCTGGACAAATGGAACATTTCCTCTTGGGAAATGCAAGCCCAGGTCTCTGGTCCAAATAAGGTTCTAGAAGAAGGAGAGAGTAGCCATGTGGAGCTATGGAGTTAAGAAACTCCAGACGGAAAGGCAGACTTGGGACAAAAATTGGACATCCAGTGTCTCAATGGGTATAGGGCACAGGAATAATAAGAAAGATACATTGAGTTCTGAGGGCATAGAGGAGAATGAGCCTTTTACTTCAGGAACTTGAAAAAACTTCTTGTTGAGAGCCTGTAGTCTCTGAGAAGCCGTTAAGAGGATTTGGACAATATCTCTTTTTATAACCCCTTTAATGGACATTGTGCTCTATTTCATATTTAGTAGGTACTCACTAAAATGTTGGATAGATTGAATTAAAGAGAATCTTCTAAATATTACTAAAGTAAGGAAATGTATACCAAAATATAATAACCCACAGGCTTAACCCTTCTGAGGAATGCTTGCATTTTAAAAGAGGACTTTGTTATACCAATTTCATCTGTAACTGATAGAATATACGGAACACATTTCGGCCAAAAGCTCTTGGGGAAGGCTCTAATTTCTCCCCCATATGTATATATTCCCCAGAAGCCCAAGGTTAGCAGTTTAGTACCTCACTTAGTCAGATCCTTACCACAGTCTGAATTTTATTGTGTCTTCTAAGGAATACCAGTTCTCTTATTTTTTTGCCGTTGGTCTGCATATAAATATCTAAAGCTCTCAGGAATTAGAAATACATATTAATGACAGTGAAACCTACCTGAAGAATTTATTAGGAAATTTGTTGTTTGTTATAATGATAGAGACAAAGAGTTGCACCCTCACCACCCAAATACCCAAATCTTCTCACATAAATTATGGAATCCATAATAAACTGCTTTATATGATGATTGTAAAGCCAGTGGAATGTGATACAGTGAGGATGGATTTCATATTTATTTTGCCTTTTGTATAAAGTAGGTGGGGAGTTCCTGATGTCAGGAAAGTCCCTAATTGAGAATCACAGTGCATGGGGTTCTGATAAATGACAACTGCCTCAGCCAGGACCAATGACCACGCAGGTTCCCACTTCATGACCAGAGTCACTCGGGAGACATTTCTCATTGGATCAGGTTATTGTAAATATAAGGTTTCAGCCTTTGAGCATATATTGCTGGTTTTCAGTTACTTGGAGCTTTAGAACATCTGCTTTTTCATAAAAAAAAAAAACGAAGAAAAGGAAAGAAGAAAGAAATCTCTTAAGGAAGTGTTTAAAAGTTGAGCTGATAGATTTGGCAGTTCTCATTTGCGGCAGGAGTAACAGGCATCACAGGGGCAGTGCGACTTCAATATTAAAGAATAAACACTTTAACATTATTAAATACATCATAGCAGGTTTTATAGCAAACTTCATAATAAAGTTAGATGTTTCAGTATCAAAAAGGCACACACATTGCTTTAATGGTATCTATATGTTATGGATTGTAACAGCCTGTTATGACATCATCTGTTAGGAATTTACTATGAATACTTGTGGGGGGGGGGATTCAAACAAGCTCCTAATAAGATGCCACGGAGTATAACTATATCTAATGACAATTGGTCAATTATGAATAAAGCATTTTCAAAGAGAACCGTTGGTTTAAGCTCTATTAAAACGTTAATGAGGCTTAGCAGAAGGCTCCATTTCTTGCCTGCTGTTCTCTCATCTGAAAAGCCACACTCCTTTGTGACTCTCCCCAGCTCCAAGGGACTGCACAGTTTAGAAGGCAGTTGGGGATAATTTTGGCTGCAGACAAGGTTTTCAGTTCAGCAGCAGACCCAACCTTGGGGTTGACACTTGGGGCTAGTGTGATTGGACTATATATATATATGGACTATAAGTTTTTAGGCTCTTTCCTGTCTGATTCATCCTGTTTGTCTCTCTGTGGGAAGCATCTGATTGAAATGAAATCCACTGACCTGAAAAGAAAAATTTTTTGACTGGTGACAAATAAGTTGGCTGCCCTCACAAAAAGAGTGTTTTCTTTAATTCTGGAGATGGTGTGGGGTCTCAAACTTGCTGCTTTGGGGTATAAGCCAGTCCACAGATTTGTTTAACAGGAGCTGTGCTTAAAAGACATGAATTTAAATGCCTTTAGGTAGGGCACACCTTCTCCAGTTCATAGCAAGCTTCACAATGTCCTATTGTCACAGACCAGGCACAGTTTCCTGCCAGACCTCGAAAAAAGTGAGAATCGTGAGCCCTGCTGGCTCACAGTGCGTGGTTCATTCCTGCTCCCTTCACCCTCAGTTTGACTTGATGTCTCTCACTTATGCCTCCCACAGCTGGCCCTTGTTCCTCACAGAGAGTTTTTGGTGAAACCAGAGTCATAAAGACAGGATTAAGAGCGAAGTCCAAGGAATCCCAGAATCTAAGAGTTTGGGATACTCCAACTGCAGATGAGCAACATGAGACACAGAGGGAAAAACCTTGGAAAGGGCAGCCCCAGAAGGAATAGAGCGGAGACCTCAAGTCAGGTCTTTCAATTCCTCATCCGGGCATGCTGCACCCATTATGCCACACAGCTGGCCTGAACGATGCCTCCTTTACATGACCCTTCCTCATATTCCCAGAGAATGTGTCTTTTTCAAAGTCACCATCCACATACATAGGTTGGCACCAGCTGTGCAGCCCAACCCCTCTTACACTATACTACTATGTCTGGGGAAATGAAAGTCAAGACCAGTGAGCTCACAGTAAGCCTGCTAAGTCTCAAAGAAAAGTGCTTCTGTACTGATGGCAGAGAACTTGGGGCTGGAGACAGATGAAGATTTAAAACAAACCCCAGGAGTCAACTTTGCAGACGACTCAGGTTGAATCCCAGGCCCTTCTTTGTTCAGAGTATATGGAAAGTTTCCTTCAGGACTGGCTTTGGGAGGAGACAGAATGGTGTGGGCTCTTTAAGGTGTCTTGAGCCACCTGAGGAAGCCTTTCCTCAGCCAAAAAATGACCTTGTAGCTAAACCTTACTATGTCAACCAAGAAAAAATTGTCTGAAATTCAGTTAGTAACTCACTCATATGAGCTAAATATTGCCCCCTTTGAGCATTGTGCTTCATGAAGACATTCCTGGAAGCGGAGAGCTTCTAGACTGGCTGATTCAATGAGCTTTCTTCATGAATGGAAGAAAGGAGGGCAAGGACAACCCTGAGCATTAGTGAGAGGCAGGAAAGCAGATGAAGAAAGTGTTAGGGGAGAGGCATTTTGCTAATAGAGAAGTTAAAAGTGAAGGAGTCAGTGAAGGACTAGGGACATCAGTGGGCAAGACTGCATGGTCAGGGCCACAAAACCTGCTCTGTCAGGGGTTGCCTGTGGCCTCTCAGTACCCTTAAAATTCTCAGCCCTCTAATCTTGCCAATGTTTTCAGAAAATACCTCCAGAAAGCTGGAAGAAAAGATGTAAATATCCCAAGTACTATCGTAGTGACTGGCACATGATCTTAACAAATGTTTGTTGAATAAATGAATCAAATATTTGTAGTATATACCTGTGCAGCTGTCTTTAGGGTAAAGCCTTATAGCCTGGTCTCTGGAGCTCTTGACCAAGGCTTTGGTGGCTATGAAATAGGTTCTAATGCCAAGAGCTGTGGAGTGAAATGGACCTGGAATCAGAAGATTCCAGATTCCTCATCTGTCAAATAGTGACAAGAATAATACATAACCAGCCTATCTCAGAAAGGCACTATTTGACTCTTAAACAAGAGATTGTATGTAAGAAAATTGATGACTTGAACATATTATTGAACACATAGAGAAAAGTGTTACTTTATTTTTTCTTGTCTGAACTTTGTGGGATTATCCATGGTTGAGTACTTCTTTTTGTCACCTCAGGTAAAACAGGTGATTTGGTTTGTAGCTCATCCATTTGAATCTTCCCTGGTCCATTATCACTTAAAAGTCAGATGGGATTCTTAAGAGGAATTGAAAGGGAGAGCAGGTTGCTCAGTAGAGTTGGAGTGACATCACAGGTGGAGGTATGGAGTGAAATGTAGTTTTCTAGAGAGGGCGCGAAGGGCTTCTGGGTTGCAGCCTCCACTGATTCTACAAAATAATGAGAGACCTTCATTAGAAAAAAGAAGAAGAAGAAGAACGAAAGAAGCATGGTGGGTGTGCTACTTGTAGAAGCTTACTACTGCCGCTGTTGTTTTCTGAGAGTGAAAACAAAGCCTGGAATGACTGACAGTCTGCTTATTGTTACAGCTTGACCAGGAGTGGTATAGACCCAAAGCAAAACTGCAGGGAAGATGCCAAATAGGTGGACTCAAGAAGGTGTGTGTGTGTGTGTGTGTGTGTGTGTGTGTGTGTGTGTGTGTTGGGGGGGTAAGGGTAGGAGCAAACCATCCGTTACTCATTTGAGAGCAATAGAAGGCAGATAAGGACTGCTCAGAGATTTGGAGTGTGTGAAGGGTGAAAAAGATTATTAGTAGCAAAAATTGAGCAAGTTTGGGAAGGAGAGAATAAGTTGAAAACATTTTTGGATAATTTAGAGTAAAATGAGCATATCTTGTTTGATTTTTCTTTTCACGTCATCCATTTTCTGTGGTAGAATATTATATACATTCAATGGAATTTTGTATTAGAAAAGTGTTGAATGAATCCAAATTTCCACATAGGCCAGTGCCTCATGCATTAGGGCATTTATGGGCTGAGGGTCAGAAATATGCACCAAAAAAATGCCTATTTCTTAGTGCACAGTTTTATCTTCTTGATCATTTCTGTTATGGAGCCAATATTCTCTCAGATTTGGAATGCTTTCCTCACTTGTGTGTGTGTGTGTGTGTGTGTGTGTGTGTATGCACACACACACACACAGCATAAATTAATGAAACTCTTTCCAGACACATAATTCCAGGAATTTTTTAATGCATTTGTTATTAGTCCTTTGATAAAATTTTTTAATTAAGTCACTGTGACACTCAGCCAAAAAAAACAGAATTACTTCACAATATCCTCATATGTTCCTTTTTGTACCCTGAAAGCAGGACAAAGAAATCAGTTTCAGCTGCAATTAGAGGCGTTGAGGTTAGACTGGGAGAAGAACTCCTGGACTGCAGGAGTCTGGCTGAATTGCCTGCCATGTGGGGAATTTAAAATCTTCATCTTTAGAGAATTATAGAAAAAAGTAACCAGTCACATATAGGGTTGCCTCATTATAAGCAATTGTGTCCAGTAGCATCCTCTCTGCCTGACAAATTTTAATGGCCTTCAATCCTTTGTTGTCACACTGTCCCACGACTTGGCTCAGAGAACATAAGCATTTTTGTAGGGTAATATGGAAGACTTTGGGGTATCTCTCCAGTTCCCAACTCCCAGTCTGTGAAAACTGATTCCTCACTGGAACTATGAGATGGGCCCTGAAACTCATGTTGTACCATGTGGTCTTGCTGAGCTCCATCCACCACCACCCTGTCTCAGTCTTATTAGAGTGGGATTCACACCTGACCTGAGAGGTGCCAACCACATTGTCTTCTTGGAAATGGTATTGAGACTCAGCAAAATAGCCACGGTTAAGAGCACAGACCCTGAAGCTAAATTTCCTAGATTTGAAATCCATATCTACTACTTATTTGTTATGTGAATTTGAAAAAGTCAGTTAATTTCTCTGCCTTAATTTTGTTATCTGTAAAATGGGGGAAAACCTTATAGGTTAGACAGGAGGATTAAGTGAGATAATACAACATGCAAATTACTTAGCGTCTGGAACATAAGGGACAGCTCACTCTCTAAGCAATAGCTCATTTGTAACCTTGGCTGATCACTTGAGTAGATTAGGAATGGAAGACATCACTGTGGAATGGTCATCTTCTGCTTTGGACCTAAGGAGAGAAAGCCACTTTTCAGGACAAGATGAGAGAAGCAGAATGGAGTGAAAATATAAAGCAGGAGACCAGAGAGGCAGCTAGACAGAGCAGGTACCTTGATTCTTCGTAGTTTCCTGGCTCTTGGTTCTGGCCTCTCCTGAGACTGACCTCCCTTTGACCTGTTGATTTCCATGAGATACTCCTGTGTCCTTACAAGAAATGTTGTTTTTTAACTTTCACTATTTCGAATGAGTTTCCATTACTTGGAACTAAAGATCCTTGGCTAGATATATCCTTAGTTCCCCTTGAACACAAATTTCCAAGGAATCAGAACAAAAAGAAGACTTCAAGGGAAAGGTCCTGCATATTGTATTTCTTGTGGGGTCACTTCCTCTTTCTTAGAATAGGAGATGCCACCATTTTGACCTATTTTATTCTTTTCAAAAAACATCATGTTCCCCATTAATAACTTCTAAAGTGAGGGACTTCTTCAACAACCAAAATTCACTTTTCTTCTACATAAAAATGACTAGAGTTGAATGAGCCAAATTTCTCATCTTCTAACTGTTGCATTTGGCAGTCCAAAAAGTAGTGTCCTCTTCCTTCATCTCAGATGGTAGGAGAGCTCGGGCAGACGTGGGATGCAAAATGCACCCAGTATTTGGTATTTTCCACTGCCAAGTCCAAATCCTCACACTCAACCTGCTAAATCCTTTGACTTCAGTCATGAAAAATGACACACATTACCATGCCTCATAACACATCTTCTAAAACCTTTCCAAATAACCAGCCGGCTGGCAGCATTGCCAGCCTCACCACAGACACCATCATTTTTTCCCTTCCCTGTCTGGCTCTGAGTTTTTGGAATAGAGGTGAAACTTAAACTTCCCAAACAAAGACCGTTTACTAGGCAACTTAGGGCAAGTAATTAGCTCACACACCATAAGGTGCCATGGAGCTGTTTGCAGATCTTATCCAAGTTTTGGGTCTTTTATTTTTTCATCAGAAATTCACCCCTTTCTTTTCTCTGAGAATCCACAATCCTTTACCACGGTGTGAGGGAACTACACTTATTATAAGAGTAAAATATTTAAAACCTCTTTCAGGGATGGTCAGACAACCTCATAAATCATGTTCTCCCCACTGGTGAGTTTGGGATGGGAAGGTCATGTGTTGACACATTTAGAAGCCATTGGGGTGCTGTGGTTTCACAGCTAGGAGGGAAACTTGAGCTTGTTGAAGTTGGAGCTTACTTGTATTTTTATTTATTGAATTAATGAAGTCTTGGCAACAAACTGTGTTTTACTTTAGGCAGAATGTGATTTTTTTCTCTTTGCCCCCACCTACTTGTCTCCCTCCCTGTCCCTCCCAAATAGACATTTTTATAATGTTTCAAACCCTAGAAAAGCTTCCTGGGCAGCCAAACTGAACCTTAATAAAATCAAGATGAACCAATCAATATGTGGAGATGTGGCTTCCATTAAAATTGACATTTGGGTGTTAGAAAAAGAAGAAAGAAACAGCATGAAAGTAAATATTTTGAATGTGTTTACAAGGCTGCTGGATTCTAAGTGTTTGCACATTTATCAACCCATTCGTCAGCCTCGCTGGTAGTTTTCAAAAACCATGATCACCAGAATCTCATGATATTTCCTTATTTTTGGTAAAGGCTTTACCAGTCTCACTGTGAATGTGAATGTGTGTGCATGTGTGTGTGCACACACAGTAGTGACTGAATAATAACAAACATTATCGTCATGGTTTAATGCAGAAGTTTTCAGTTCTAGCTATAAGCTAATCATCTGGGGAGACTTTGGAAGCCTCCCAGGCATCTGTACTTCTTAAAAGCACTCCAGTTTATCATTTATGGTCCCAACAGGAAATTAGTGGCACATTCAAATTGGGTAACCTGAAGAAAGTTTAATAAAGGTGTTCTGCAAAGGTGCTTGCAGGGTGAAGGGAAACCCAAAGTGATAGTACAGTACCCTGGGGCCAGGAACAATGGAGTGCTGTTATCACCCTAGTTTCAAGGACGGAAGGGTAGAAGGAGTTATCAGAACCCACTGAGAGGAGAGGGTCACCTGACAGGAGCTGTGACCTTCAGGCAAGGGATGCAGCCAACTCTTGATAATTCCGCAGAAGTCAGCCACTAAAGGAACCCCAACCATATCCTCCTACCTTCTGACCCCCATCTCCTGCATTGACTGAAATCAGCTAGAAGCCGGAAGCTGAGGAAGCAGTCCATAAAGACTAGGCCTACTCTACCCAGGAAAACACAGGGTGTAGAAGAGTAGAGAGTGGATCTGGGAGACAAATGGGAGTTGTCCAGCCCATCAGGAGCGTCTCATGCAATCAGATTTAATATCCTTTGGCCTTCAGTGGAATGGGCATTGTGATAGAAGTCCGAAGTCTCAGGTCGAGTTCTGGCTTGCTATGACTTTGGGCAACACATGTCACTTTTCCGAGGTTGTTTTCTCAATTGAAATACAGGGCATTAGACTAGCTCGGTGTTATCCAGTGTGCTTTTAGTACTCTCCTCATATTATCTTAGAGGTCTCTTGGGGCAGGAAGATCATTCCCCATTGCAGTCCATAGCAAGTAAAGCAGTCACGTGCTAAATTTCTCGAGAGTGCTGAATTCTTTCTCTTAGCTTACTGTATGCATTTTTAAGTCAGTGAGCATCTAGACTACTGTGTATGTTCACAAGGAAGAAATTGTGTGTGTATATGTGGGCACCCTTGTAGGTACCTTAGAGATGAGAAGGGAGGTTATTTGTGGAGTTGAGAAAAATGAGACTTAAAGAGGTCAACCCTAATTTGTTCGTGTTTAAGAGGCAAATATATGGTGGAGTCACCCTTCAAATTTATGTCTATCTTGTTCTAAAAACAATGCCACCAAAGGACATAAAAACTGGGAAAACATTATACCCACCTATATTCAGACATACACACACTTTTATGTATGTATGTATATATATATATATATATATATACATATATATATATATATATATATATATATAT
>LNAC01000482.1:387337-634837 GCA_002007465.1 Ailurus styani
GGTGTATATATATATATATATATATATATATATATATATATATATATATATATATAGTATATCTGGTTACCTTTCCCCAGGTTTAAATGCCTGTCCTTTTGCACACTATCCTTGAGGGTACAGTTCATCCTCTGATGTCTTTCAACAGAATACAAAAGACAAAACATGTGGCAGATGAGCAAAACTATTATTATTGGATTTATGTAACATTTGAAATAGCTGTCTAGCCCCATTTTTCCCCAACCAACAAAAAAGAGTTTTATTTTAATACTAAGTAAAGATGCAACTTTTGTGGGATGTATTCTCTTACTCCATGACTGCCTGTTTTTCTCAATGGGAAACTGGGCTTTTGAAGCCTCTTTTAGAGGTTCCTGTGTTCACAGTTCAGAGAAGATAGAGGTCAGTGAGCAGGAACAGTGGCAGAGGCTGTGGGACTTCAGAGGGTCTTGCAAGATGTGGATGGGAATTTTCACATCCGTTTTGTATAAAGTTCTGTAAGCCCAGTCCTGGTCTCTCTAAGGGAAAAATAAATATAACCTAAGAAATGTAGTGGTTAGAAGGTATTTTCCTCTTTTAAGTGACTGGGTCCTAAATACTTCAGTCAGCAAATATTTATACATTAATAATATGTACCATGCTAGATGATAACTGCTGGGTGATAATGGTGGAAAAATATATTTTATTAAAAGTAATGGCTATTAAAATACAAGAGAGTTAATTGGCATAATGTGAAGTTGGCATAAAGAAAAATAGGAGTAGAAAATAAATTCTTATTTCTGCTTGGGATAATGAATGAAGGACATTTTCATAAGGAAGAATACTTTGAGCTGAGACTCGAGAGGTGAATAAGGTTTTACCTGATGGACAATGAGTCAGGGCATTTAAGGCAAAAGGAGTTGTATGTGCAAAGGGACAGAGGTCTGAATGATGATTCAATGATTAATAAGTATTTCAATATGTCTTTAGTATAGGAGGCATGTAGAGCAGCAGTAGAGGCAAAGTTGGCTTGGTAGGTGACAGTCACATCATAATGTGTTTTACTTGTGTTGTACGACTTGAGGACTTTATATTTCACCCTGTGTTTTTCATCATTTTCAAACTATTTGGCATATATGCCCATAGATACACACATGCGGGGTGTCTGAAATGACATTATGCTAAATAAACACAGTACATCTTCCTGAAATACCAGTTTTACTGGAAATATTAGAGGAGTTTTTCTTTTCTGATTTATTTTTTCTTACACACAGAGATTATTATTACATAGACCATCTCTTCATTAAAGCTGAGAAAGTAAAACACATTATATGTGGAGGTTAATAAGAAAGCTTCAGATTTTTATGTTAAGAAAAACTCAGTAAGGTTAGTGCTATAGTTGAATCATGGTAACCAGGGTGAAAAAAAATGAAACATGTTAATATCTATTTGTTCAAGGATGTGGATTGGAATTTCTTGGTGAACTGTAAAGACTGGCAAAGCTAAGATTGTTCAATTGGAAATTAGTAATTTTAAAAAGAATTTTTGATGAAGAAAAATACAGCTTTGGGCGCCTGGGTGGCTCAGTGGGTTAAAGCCTCTGCTTTCGGCTCAGGTCATGATCTCAGCATCCTGGGATCGAGGCCCGCATCGGGCTCTCTGCTCGGCAGGGAGCCTGCTTCCTCCTCTCCCTGTCTCTGCCTGCCTCTCTGCCTACTTGTGATCTCTCTCTCTCTGTGTCAAATAAATAAATAAAATCTTTAAAAAAAAAAATACAGCTTTTACAAATCTGTCCAACTTCTTTCTCTGTTTGTGTTTCATCAAATATTTTGTCAATATTTAACTACTCTTAGTCCCACATGGATGGAAATGACATTTTCAGTAATTTGGAAGACCCCCAAAATTAAGAGAGAGGGCACTATAAGCAAATTTAGTGGCATTCTTTATATACATTTGTACAATATAATAATTTTTGAATACATTTTCTTACCAGAGGGCAAAAACTTGAATCAAGGAAAAAGTGTAAAACAATGAGAGAAAGTTTAAAAAAAAAACTAATATCACTGAGAATTATGAAAGATTCTGAAATGCTGCACAAGGAATTTGACAATGAGGAAAATAATGGCAATTCGAAAAGCATATTCTTACATGATTCTTTAAAATGAGGATGGATTTATTTTTGTGAAGATAAAAATTTGCATAAATTTTGACATTCTTTAGGAAAAAAAGTATCAGTTACACTATCAGGACAAAACAGCTCTTAAGAAAATCTCAAAAAAGGGAGATACTGTATACTGATAAATAAGCAATAAATCAGGAAGATATATCAACAATGAGAGTATTTGTGTATTGTAGCTAACAATATAATTTTTGCATATATAAGTGACAAGGAAAAGAACTATAGGTTTTCTGCAAACTGGTAGATGATTAGTTTATATCAAATTGAAGTAAGTTAAAGGTGGCTATATAGTGCTCTCTATGCTATTTTAAATCAAGACTTTATTAAGACAATACAAAATGAAAAAAGCCACACACACTTCTCTCTCCACAGAAGAATCTGATCTGTTTTTTTGGTTTGTTTGGCATTTTTTTAAAGATTATTTATTTGAGGAGCACCTTGGTGGCTCAAATGACTAAGTGTCTGCCTTTGGCTCACATCACAATCTCCGAGTCCTGGGATTGAGCACAATGTCAGGCTCCCAGCTCAGAGGGGAGTCTGCTTCTCCCTCTCCCTCTGTTTGTCCCCCTGCTTGTGCTCTCTCAGTCTCTCTCTCAAAACGAAATCTTTTTTAAAAATTTAAAAATAAAAAATAAAGATTATTTGGGGGGTAGAGAGAACACAGGAGCAGGAGCGGGGGAGAGGGAGAGGGAGAAGGAGAGAGAATCTCAAGCAGGTTCTGTGTGAGCACAGAGCCCAACATGGGGTTTGAGTTCATGACCCTGAGATCACAACCTGAGCAGAAACCAAGAGTTGGACACTTAACCAACTGGGCCACCCAGGTGCCCCTGGTTCATTTTTGATGCAGAATTATTAAATTATATTTAGAAAGTACTTAACTTTAAAGGGAAATTGTGTGTGTGTGTGTTCTTTTTCATGGTTTGTTTTGTTGAGGTGTTTGCTTTTGTTTTAAACATTTGTTTTCTTTTTTCAAAACTTAATTTTTTAAAGATGTTTAAGATTCAAAGCAAAATTGAGAGGAAGATACATGGATTTCTGATATGCTCCCTGGTCCCACACGTGCATAGCTTCTCCTATTATCAACATCTCTCACCCTAGTGGCACATTCGTTAAAATTGATGAACCAACATGATGCATGATTATCACTCTAAGTCCATAGTTTATATTAGGGTACACTCTTGGTGTTGTCCATTCTATGGGTTTAGAAAAATGTATAATGACTTATATTGATGATCATTATGGTATCATAGAATACTTTCACTGTTCTAAAAATCTTCTGTGTTGTACCTATTCATCCCTCTCTCCCCTCAACCCCTGAGAACCACTGATGTTTTTAGTTTCTCCATGTTTTGCCTTTTCCAGATTTTCGTTTAGTATGCAGCCTTTTCAGAATTTTTTCATCTAATAATATGCATTTAAATTTCCTCCATGTCCTTTCATGGCTTACTAGTTCATATTTTTTAATGCTATATAATATTCAATTTTCTAGATGTACCATAGTTTATCCGTTCACCTATTGAAGGACATTTTGGTGGCTTCAGAGTTTGGCAATTATGAATAAAGCCATTATAAGCATCTGTGAGTGGGTCTTTGTGTGGACAGAATTTTCAGCTCCTTTGGATAAATACCAAGGAATGCAATTGCTGGATTGTATGGTATAAGTATATTCAGTTCTGTAAGAAACTGCCAAATTGTCTTCCAAATGGGCTGTACCACTTTGCAATGAATGAGTTTCTGTGCTCCATATCCTCTCCTGGATATGGTGTTGTCAATGTTTCAGGATTTTGGTCATTCTAATAGTTGTGTACTAGTATCTCATTGTTTTAATTTGCATTTCCCTGAAGACATATGGAGCATCTTTCAATATGCTTATTTGCCATTTGTATGTCTTCTTTGATGAGGGTTCTATTAAGATCCTTGGCCTAATTCTAATCAGGTTGTTTGTTTTCTTATTGTTTAGTTTTAAGACTTCTTTATGTATTTTGGATCACAGTCCTTTATCAGATGTGTCTTTTGTAAATATATTTTCCTAGTCTTTGTCTTGACATTGTTTTGCAGAACATAAATTTTTAATTTTAATGAAAGTCCAGCTGACCAATTATATTTTTTAATCATGACTTTGTTATTATATCTAAAAAGTCATTTCCATATCCAAAGTCATCTAGGTTTTCTCCTATGTTATATTCTAGGAGTTTTATAGTTTTGCATTTTATATTTAGAATAGTGATGCATTTTGAGTCAATTTTGCGAAGGATATAAAGTCTGTGTCTAGATTCTTCTTTTTTTTTTTACATGTGGATGTCTATTTGTTGAAAAGCACTGTTTGTTGAAAAGACTATCTTTCCTCCATTATATTTTGCCTTTTCTCCTTTATCAGTATTTACGTGGATCTGTTTTAGGGCTCTCTATTCTGCTCCATTGATGTGATTTTTCTGTTCTTTCACCAAATATCACAATGTCTTGATTACTGTAGCTTTATAGTAACTCTTCAAGTCAGGAGTGTCAGTCCTCCAACTTCATTCTTCTCCTTTAATATTGTGCTGTCTACTCTGGGTCTTTGCCTCTCCACGTGAAATTTATTATTATTTTTTAAAGATTTTATTTATTTATTTGACAGATACTGTGAGAGAGGAAACACCAGCAGGGGNTAATATTGTGCTGTCTACTCTGGGTCTTTGCCTCTCCACGTGAAATTTATTATTTTTTTTTTAAAGATTTTATTTATTTATTTGACAGATACTGTGAGAGAGGAAACACCAGCAGGGGAAGTGGGAGAGGGAGAAGCAGGCTTCCCACTGAGCATGGAGCCCGATGTGGGGCTTGATCCCAGGACCCTGGGATCATAACCTGAGCCGAAGGCAGATGCTTAATGACTGAGCCACCCAGGCGCCCCTCCACATGAGTTTTAGAATCAGTTTGTCAGGACCTTGAAAATAACTTGCTGGGATTTTGATTAAGATTACATTTAATCTGTAGNTCCACATGAGTTTTAGAATCGGTTTGTCAGGACCTTGAAAATAACTTGCTGGGATTTTGATTAAGATTACATTTAATCTGTAGATCAAGTTGTGAAGAACTGACATCTTAAAGTATTGAGTCTTCCAATCTATGAACATGGAATATCTCTTCATTTTTTTAGTTCTTCTTTGATTTCTTTCATTAGAGTTTTGTGGTTTTTCTCAAATAGATCTTATACTTATTTTGTTAGACTTATACCTAAGCATTTAATCTTTGGGTTGTGTTAATGTAAATGTTGTGTTTTTAATTTGAAATTCTACTTGCTCATTGCTGGTAAAATTAGATTTAATAGTTCTTTGAGTTTTAAATTCATCATTCTCAGATAGAGGTATACTAAACATATAAAGAGAGGTAAAGATACAGAAAATGTAAGTAACATGATTTATTAAGCTCAAATATATGAAGCAATGATTTTCAGACATTGAGAAACAGGCAACAAATGATTATGATCTCTGAAGGAAGATAAACAAGCACAGCCTTTCACTGAGCCAGTTTCCAGGCTTCAGCACAAGAAGAGGAACTGAAACAGAGTCTAGTAGCCTTGTTGAGTTGAAAAGATGGAGATCATAGTTTGGGGAGATCAAGGTGGCTAGAATTTGTAGGGCAGAGTACTGGAAAAGAGAAAATTGCAGAGAGAGAAAGAGAGCTCTAGAGACCTGCAGAAGTTCCCCTCAGGTCTTTAGCTGGCTGTTGATCTGTGCATGCATGAGAGGTAACAAGTGAGACTAGGGAAAGAACCCCTAGAAAAATGTAGGCAACACATTCCCCAGAGCTCAGAGGGACCTGGGAATACTTTGTGTATTAATCTTCAGGATGGAAAGACCTCATATTACACAAGGCATCAGGTAGAATCCTCAATTAGGGTATTGACACCACATGACATTAAGAAGATGAGAATATTGTAAGTAAGAATAGTATGTCCATAAATTTGACATCTTAGATGAAATGGAAAAAAAGTTTAAAGATACCAAACTTCCAAAACTCACTCAAGGGAAAAGAGATATCCTAATAATCCTATATCTATTAAAGGAATATAAGGCATAATTAAAACCTTTTTAAGAAAGAAAAAGCCCAGATGGTTTCACTGGTGAATTCTACCAACATTTAAAGAAGAAATACAAGTTGTATACAAAGTTTTCCAGAAACAGAAGTAAAAGGAAGACCTTCCTCCTTATTTTATGAGGACACCATTACCCTGGTACTAAAACCAGACAAAGAAAAGAAATCTACAGACCAATATGCCTTATCATCCTGGAGACAAAATTCTTAATAAAATATTAGCAAATCGAGTACATAATTTATAAAGGGGGATAATGCATCATGACTATTTTGGGTTTATAACAGGAACAGAAGACTGGATCAGCCTTTGAAAATCCAACAGTGTAGGGGCACCTGGGTGGCTCAGTGGGTTAAAGCCTCTGCCTTCAGCTCAGGTCATGATCTCAGGGTCCTGGGATCGAGCCCTGCACTGGGCTCTCTGATCAACAGGGAGCCTGCTTCCTCCTCTTTCTGCCTGCCTCTCTGTCTACTTGTAATCTCTCTCTCTCTGTCAAATAAATAAATAAAATCTTAAAAAAAAACCCAAACAGTGTAATTTGTCATATCAACAGACTAAAGAATAAAAACCAGACAATCATCACAGTAGATAAAGGAAAAGCATTTGAAAAAATTCAGCATGCACTCATGATAAGATCTCTCAGAAAACTACAAACAGAAGTAAACCTTTTCAGTCTGATAAAGAATATCTATTTAAAAAACCTGCAGTTGGCATCATGCTTTATGGAAAAAGACTGAATGCTTTGCCCCTAAAATTAGGAACAAGGAACAAGTTTCCTTGTCACCACTTTATTCACCAGTATCCTGGAGATCCTAACTAGTGCAATGAGGAAAGAAAAACAAAAGGTACGCAGATTGTAGAGGAAGAAGGAAATTATTTTTATTTGTAAATGATAGAGTAGTCAAGGTAGAGAATCCTAAAGAGTCTGCAAAAATGCTTTAGAACTAGTTAGTAAGTGTGCAAAGGTCACAGGATACAAAATCAGCATTCAAAAAACTCCATCTGTATTTATATATACTAACAATGAACGACCAGAAATTGAAACTTAGGAAATAGAACTACTTAAAATAGCAGCAAAAGTATGAAACAAGAATACACTTAATAAAATATATGCAAAATCTGTACACTGAAAACTATAAAGCATTGCTGAGAATATTAAAGAACACTGAAATAAATGTAATGATATACCTTGCTCATGGGTTAGGAAACTCAATATCATAAAGGTGTCAATTTGAAAGGATATAGAGATTCACTATAATCCTGATCAAAATCATGGCAAACTTTTCTGTACAAATTAAAAAGTTTATTCTAAAATCATCAAATCAAAATGTAGGGAATCTAAAAGATCAAAAACAATTAAGAAGAGTAAGAAAGATGAAATTTCAAGACTCCCATGAGCATCAGTAAGCAATGTGGAAATTGCATAAAGATAGACATACAGAACAATGAGCAGAATAGAGATATTAGAAATGGATGTATATATAAATTATCATGTGATTTTTAACAAATTGCTAAGGTAATTTAACAGAAAAATGATAGTCTTTTCAACAAATTATGCTGGAACAATTGGATATCCGTATTCAAAAAAAATGTACCTAACTTACTTCACATTGCACATAAATATTAAGTCAAAATGGATTATACAATTAAATGTAATATCTGAAAGTAAAAAACTTATAGAAGAAAATATAGGAGAATTTTTCCTATAACCTTGGGTGAGGCAGACTTATGTAAGGTATTAAAAGCATGCACCATAAAAGACAAAAATGATCAGTTGAGCTTCATAAAAATTAAAGTTTTGCTCTTCTAAAAAGAATGTTAGGAAAATGAAAAGGCAAGACACATACTGAAAGAAACTATTTAGCAAAATACTATCATACATCTCAGAAAGAACCTTATCAAGAATATATAAAGAGCTCTTACAACTCAATAATAAGACAAACAAATGTGTGTTTGAAAATACGTGAAAAATTTGAATATGTTTCACCAAGTAGATAAAGGAGTGTCTGATAAACACATTAAAGTGTTTGATATTTTATGAAAATAAATGCATGAAAAAATATGTGAAAGATTTGAGTATGTTTTGCCAAGTAGATAAGGGAGTAGTTGACAAACACATTAAAATGTTTGATATTATTAGTGTCTTTAGGGAAATACAAATTGAAACCACAATATGATACCAGCGCACATTACTAGAAGGGTTTTAATTAAAAATGTACGCAACACCCAAAGTTGGCAAGGGTATGGGGTAACTCCTATCTACTGCTGCTCAGAGTGCAAGGTGTGTTAAGGCCCTTTAGACAATAGAGTAACAGTTTCTTATAAATTGTTAGTACTGTATGATCAAAATAATTTGTCTCAGGGTTTTAAACAGGAGAAATGAAAACATATGTTTACACAAAGACTTATATCTGAATTTCCATATCGGCTTTACATAAAAGCCCCAAATTAATGACAATCCAAATATCTATCAACTAGTGAATGGATAAACAAATGTGATATAGCCATACAATGGAATATTAATAAGCAATAAAAAGGAACACATTACTGATAAGTGAAACAACATGTAAATCTCAGAAATCAGGTACAAAGACTACATACATATGAAATTCTGTACAAAGCAAAAAATACAGTGACTAGAAGCAATTCAGTGATTTCCAGGAACCAAAGTTGGAGGAAGTGATTGACTGCAGGTGGACATACAGAATTTGAGTGGTGAAAATAAATGGTCTATATCATCACTGTGGTAGTATTAACCCTACTACATGTATTTGAAAACCTCACCAATTATACATATAGGCCCAGAACCCTCACATTGTACACAAAAATTAACTCAAATGATCAAAGACCTAAATGTAAGACCTAAGACTATAATTTTTGGATGAGGCAGTGGTTTCTGTGCTTTCCATGTTTCTATTCATGTACATGGAAAGCACAAGAACAATAGAAAAGAGAAACTGGATTTTATCAAAATTAAAAATTTTGTACTTCAAAAGACATCAAGAAAGTGAAAAGACAGTCTGCAAAATGGGGAAAAATACTTGTAATTTAGAACTCTAGTATCTAAATTATCTTAAGAGTTCATGTAATTCAACAATATTAACACAAACAACATAATTTTTAAAAGAAGAAATCATTTGAATAGATATTTCTCCAAAGAATATATACAAATGTTAATAAGCACATGAAAAGATGCTCAACGTCATTAGTCATTAGTGAAATACAAATCAAAACCATGATGAGCTACTGCTTCACATACTCCAGGATAACTGTAATCTAAAAGAAAGTAACAAATACAGTTAGTTGAATAGAGAGAAATTGGAGCTCTCATAGATTGCTGGTAAGAATGTAAAATGCTGCAGCCACTTTGGCAAACAATCTGGAGGTTCTTCAAAGGGTTAAACATAGAGGTACTATGACATAGGAGTTCTACTCTTGAGTGAAATTGAAAGCATGTTTATACAAGAACTTATACACAATGTCTATAGTAGCATTATTCATAATAGCTCAAAATGGAAAAAAAAACAAATATCCATTAGTTGGTGAATGGATAAATAAAATGTAGTATATTCATATGACTGTATATTATGCAGCAATAAAAAGGAATAAAGTACTGATACATGTTGTAATTTGAATAAAGTTTGAAAATATTAAAGAAACCAATCACAAAAGACCATATGTTGTATTGATTCCATTTATTTGAAGTGTCCAGAATAGGCACTGTGCTTGCCAGGGCCTAGAGAGTTTGGGGGGAAAATGTAATATCTAAGAGTGACCACTGTTGGTTGTGGGGTTTTACTGGGGAGGAGTGATGAAATCTAAATTTGTATGATGTTTACACAATTCTGTGAATATACTTAAAAATATTGAGTTGTACTCTCTCAATAGGTAAATTTTATTATATGTGAACTGTATCTCAATAAAGCCATTATTTAAAAAAGTATACACATATGTACATACAACAAAGTTTTCTTTGTTGTATGTATATAACCTAAATCAGAATATTTTTTTAAAAGAAGGAAAATTCTTTAATTTGGTAAAAACTAAAAAACCCCTATTTATCCATGTCATACATTGGGAGATACTTTACATACATTCTCTTTAAGAACAAAATAAGAATACCTGCATCGTCACTGCTTTTCACCATATTACTAGAGAATCAAAGATCTCAAGTAAGAGAAGAAGAAGAAAATGAACAAGTGTGGGAAGGAAGGAACGAAACTGTTACTGTATGTGGAGGATATAATTATCAACATAGAAAGCTCAAAAGAAGAAACAAAATAGTGAAATCTGTAGGATGTTGATAGATACCATTCCTGCTTTTGTAAAAATACCTGTAGTATTAATAATAGTGAAATAGAAAACAAATACAATACCATTTATAATAGCAACTAGAACTATATGCAATCTTAAAAATATACATATCTTTTTGGATGAATAATATTCTCCTCAACAAAATATTAGCAAACTGCATTCAATAATACATTAAAAAATCATTCACCACAATGAAGTGGGATTGATTTTGGAGATGCAAGGATGGTTCAATATTTGCAGATCAGTGTGATATACCACATCAACAAAATGAAGGATAAAAATCATATGATCATGTCAAAAGATGAAGTAAAAGCATTTGACAGAATTTAACATCTATTCATATTAAAAACTCTTAACAAAGTGGATTTAGAAGGAAAATACCTGAATATAATAAAGGCCATATATAAAAATCCAACTAACATCTTACTCACTGGTGAAAAACTGAGAGATTTTCCTATAAGATCAGGAACAAGACAAGGATGTCCACTATTGCCACTTTATCTATTTATTTATTTATTTACTTATTTATTTATTTATTTATTTATTTAACAGAGAGAGAGAGAGAGAGAGAGAGAGAGATCACAAGTAGGCAGAGAGACAGGCAGAGAGAGAGGAGTAAGCAGGCTCTCCGCTAAGCAGAGAGCCCAATGTGGGACTTGATCCCAGGACTCTGAGATCATGACCTGAGCCAAAGGCAGAGGCTTAACCCACTGGTGCCACTTTTATGCAACATAGTAGAATTTCCAGCTACAGTAATCAGACAAGAAAAAGAAATTAGAGGCATTTGTATTAGTAAAGAAGAAATAAAACTTCTCACTATTTGCAGGTAACATGATACTATACATAGAAAATCCTACAAATGGGCACCTGGGTGGCTCAGTGGGTTCAAGCCTCTGCCTTCGGCTCAGGTCATGATCTCAGGGTCCTGGGATGGAGCCCTGCATCGGGCTCTCTGCTCAGTAGGGAGCCTGCTTCCTCCTCTCTCTGCCTGCCTCTCTGCCTACTTGTAATCTCCCTTTGTCAAATAAATAAGTAAAATCTTTAAAAAAAAAAAAAGAAAGAAAATCCTACAAATTCCACCCCAAAACTACTAGAAGTAATAAGTGAACTCAGTAAAATTGCAGGATACAAAGTTAATGCCCAGAAGTTGGTAACATTTCAATATACTAATAACAAAGTAACAGAAAGAGAAATTGAGAAAGCCATTCTATTTACAATTGCACCGAAGAGAATAAAATATGTAAAAAGGAACTCTACCAAAGAGGTGAAAGACCTGCACTCCGAAAACTATAAAACTTTCTTGAAAGAAATTGAAGATGACAAATAGAAACAAATAAGTTAGAAAGATATTTCATGCTCATCAAGTGTTAAAATATCCATATTATCCAAAACAATCTATAGATTCAATGCAGAATCTTTCAACACTGACAGCGTTTTTCACAGAACAAATAATACTAAAATTTGTATGAAACTGCAAAAGACCCCAAGTAGCCAAAGCAACCTTGAAAAAGAAAAATAAAACTGGAGGTATCACAATTCTAGATGTTAAGGTGTATTACAAAACTGTAGTAATCAAAACAACATGATACTGGCATAAAAATCAACACATTGATCAATGGAACAGAATAGAGATCCCAGAAATAAACCCATGATTATATGGTCAGTTAATCTATGACAAAGCCAAGAATATACAGTGGGAAAAAGACAGTGTCTTCAATAAAAAGACACTAGAAAGACAAAAAAAGACACTAGTTTTTCAGTACTAGAAAAACTGGACATCTACATGTAAAAGAATGAAACTGGTCTACTTCTTTACACCATAGACAAAAATGAACTCAAAATGGATTAAAGACAATTGTGAGACCTGAAGCCATAAAAATCCTAGAAGAGGACACAGGCAATAATTTTTCTGACATCAGCTGTAGTAATGTTTTTCTAAGTATGTCTTGTAAGACAAGGGAAACAAAAGCAAAAATAAACTGTTGGGATTACATCAAAATAAAAAGCTTTTGCACAGCAGAGGAAACCATCAACAAAACAAAAAGCCAACCCACTGGATGGAAGAAGACATTTACAAATAACATACCTAATAAGGGGTTAATATCCAAAATATATAAGGAACTTACAAGATTCAACTCCAAAGAAAATAAGCAGTTTGATTAAAAAATGGGCAGAAGACCTGAATAAACATTTTCTCAAAGAAGACATCCGGATGGCCAACAGGTACATGAAAAGATTCTCAACATCACTAGTCATCAGGGAATTGCAGATCAGAACCACAGTGAGATATCACTCTGCACCTGGCAGAATGGCTAAAGTAAAAAAGACAGAAAGTAACAAGTATTGACAAGGATATGGAGGAAAAGGAACTCTTGTGCACTGTTGATGGAAATGTAAATTTGTAAAGTCACTGTGGAAAACAGTGTGGAGGTTCCTCAAAAAATTAAAAATAGAAATACCATATGATCCAATATTTCCACTGCTGATATTTACCCAAAGAAAATGAAAACACTATTTGAAAAGATATATGCACCCCTATGTTTATTGCAGCATTAGTTACAATAGCCAAGATATGGAAGCAACCCAAGTGTCTGTTGATAGAGGAATGGATAAGGAAGATGTGGGGTGGGTGTACAGACAGACAGACAGACACACACACACACACACACACACACACACACACACCACTGGAATACTATGTGGCCATAAAAATGATGAGATCTTGCCATTTCTGACATGGATGGACCTAGAGAGTATTTTGCTAAGTGGAATAAGTCAGATAGAGAAAGACAAATACCATATGATTTCACTCATATGTGGAACCTAAAGAAGAAATTGCAAATGAAGAAAACAAACACAAAGCAGAATCAAACCTGTAAATTCAGTGAACAAACTGTGACGAGTGCCAGGAAGAAGCAGTAGGGGGATAGGCAAGGTAATTGAAGGAATGTAGGAGATACAGGCTTCTAGTTATGGAAGGAATAAGTCATGGGAATAAAAATCACAGCATAGAAAATACAGTCAATGATACTGTAATACTGGTATATGAGGACAGATGGTAGCTACAATTATGGTGAACCTAGTATAATGTAAACACTTGTCAAATCACTCTTGTACACTGGAAACTAATGTAACAGTGTGTGTCGAATATACTAAAAAAAAAATAAAAATCAGATCATAGTTTAGTAGAGGAAAAATAAAAAATACATATATATACAAAGGCTAATATATCAAGTGTACTTTATCCTAGGACTGCAATGTTATTTTAACATTCAGAAGTCAATCAGTATAATTAGTAATACTGAATAAGGGAGGAAAATAACAAAAAATAAATTCAGGAAAATTTTTTTGACAAAATTTAACCATTCAAAATGAAAACTCTCAGCAAACTAGAAAAGAACTTCCTAAAATGTGATTTCATTTAAATTAGTATTTATTACACATTTATCTGTAAGCTGAGGTTAGACATTCTTTCATATGTCCATTAGCTTTATAGATTTTCTCTTCTAAGAGTTACCCTATACAGGGTCTATTAGGAGCTTAGTATTTATCTTATCAACTTATATGACCTAATATGTTGTAAAGATTGCTAATGTTCACCAGTATCTGCTTCTACTCTTTCCTGGGCACACCTAAGCTACGTTTTCTAGTCCCCTCACTACCATCCTTGCATCTAGGTCAGACGATGTGCCTGAGTTCTGGTCAAAGGAAAGTGGAGAAAAATGTGTATGCCACTTGCAGGCCTATCCCATGCAGTGTCACATGCAGACGTTTTTTTTTTTTAAGATTTATTCATTTATTCATTTAGTGCAGGCATGAGTGTGAGAGAGCACATGAGTGGGGGGAGGGGCAAAGGGAGAGGGAGAGTGAAAATCCTCAAGCAGACTCCTCGCTGAGTGCAGAGGCTGACATGAGGCTTGATCCCAGGACCCTGAGTTGGTGACCTGGGATGAAACCAGGAGTCAGCTGCCCAACTGACTGAGCTACTCAGGCGCCCCCCATGCAGACTTTCATGCAATAGCTATCTATCTGTCTTATATTCTGCCTGGTATAAATCAAGGATTCTGAGAATATAGACAATGGTGGGTGGAAATAGCCTAGATCTCTGAGTAACTATGGTAGGAGAGCCATTCAGGAGATCTGCTCATCCAGCAGCATCCACAATGGACTTTGTACAAATGAGAAATGAACTTTTATATGAGGCATTGAGATTTGGAGATATTTGTCACAGAAGTTAATATTACTTATAAACTGCCTTGTACAGCACTGATTTGTTATGTCTTTCTATCCCTAGTATCTAATCTTATGCGAATGAAATATGTGTAAATTTTTTTCTCCTTCCCTTATTCATTCACTCACCAAAAACTTTTTTAGTATTTCCTGTGTTCCAGGCACTGAGGTTACAACAGTGGAAAATTGAGGCGAAAATCTCTACCTTCATTGTGCTTATATTTTAGTGCAGAGAAACTGACAATAAATAGTTAAGTAAAGTTATAATTTCACATAAAGTCAGTGCTATGGTCAAAAATAAAGTAGTGAAATAAATAAGGAATAACAGGATGAGGGTTACAATTTTAAATAGTGTGGCATGTGAAGAGCTCACTGAGAAGGTATCATTCAGGTAAAGACTTAAGGGAGATGAGGGAGTTAGCCATGCAGGTATCTGGAAGGAGATGATGCAGGCAAGAGAAAAAACGAATTTTTTAAAATCTCCAAGGCAGAAGTGTGTCTGGCATGTTCAATAAACACCATCAAGGAAGCTAATGTAGCTTGAGCAGAGTAAGACCGAGGTGACTGCAGGATTGTGTGAAAAAGGTAAGGTGTGAGTGGCAGACCAGTAAAGTCTTCTGGCCATTGTGAGGATGTGAGCATTTCCTCTGAGAGACCAGGGAATGCTTTGGTAAAGGCCTGACATGATAGACTCTGGCTGCTGTGATGACCATGGTCTGCAGATGTCAAAGGCAAATTCAGGGAGGTCAGTTAGAGACCATTGCAGTCATTGAGGTGATTAATGATGAGGGCTTGGACCAGGGCAATTGCAGTGTAAGTGGTGAGAAGCAGTCAGATTGTGGATATATTTTGAAGATAATAGCCAGCAGGATTTCCTGCTCAATCAAAGGTGGGGTTAAGAAAAAGAGAAGACAGAGCAACCAGAAGAATGGGATAGTCATTTTTTGAGATGGGAAAAGCATGCATATGTAAGAGGATCAGGAATTTCATTTGGGATATGCAAGTCTGTGATGTTTATTAGCCTTCCAAGTGGAGATGTCAGGTAGGCATTTGGATATATGCGTCTGGAGTTCAGGGAGAAGACTAGGTTGGAGACATACATTTCCAAGTAGTCAGCACTTTCTGGTGTTTAGAGCTATAATTCAGGATGAGATCACCAAGGGAGTGAGCAGAGATAGGGAATAAGATGAAGGACTGAACCTCTTGGGCTTTACAAAGCTCACAGTTCATGTGTTAATTCCCCCCATCCTGAGCCCTATACTTTGCTTTTAGTCGATGGAAGCCTGTACGGTGCACTGTACTGTATACTCTAGGGACCATATTGGAAACCCCTTCAGCCAACTCCCACTCTAGAGTCCTCACTAAATCAAGAGTATTTGCAAAGGTGTGGCTTTATCTGTTGTATTTCCTCTGCCACTTATTGTATTCTGCAGACCCTTTGATTTATATTGACTAAAAAGGATGCGAGCTTGGGCACTGGGCCTGCAACAAGGAAACAAAGGAAGGGTGTCATTCTGGGTGTTAAAGGCAAATTTTGAGGTCACTACAAGTGCCTTCACTGAAGTGACTGAGGAAATGAAGATAAAAGATGGCAGGCAAAAGTAGAAAACCTTTGATACTATGAAATGTGCTATAAATACTATTGCAGACTGTGGGGATTGTCTAGTAACTGGAACCAACAGTGGCTCAAAGAAACTGTCACACATTGGTGACCTCCCAAGATTCTTAAAGAACAAAGAACAGTGAAAGCCAAGATCAAGTTTCCATAAGGATTATGTATAGTTGATTCAACTTGTGCTACCTAAAATCACAGAGTACCTCTTCTCCCACCCCAAACAGGGTGTTAAAACATGTACCTGTTATATTGATGACAAATTACTTTTTCAGTTTGCCTTTGATTTTGTTACATTTTCTAACATACAGATATTTTACATTTTATTAATCAGATCCCTAGACTTTTTATTTTTTTATTGTTCTTATGCTTAAAAATATTTCTCAATCCAATTTATTTCTGGTTTTTTAAATAATCCATAAATATGCGCTTGTGGAAAAATTCAAGTCTGTTGAAATATATGTAATAAAATGTTGTGATTTTTTTTACCATATTACCCTCCCAAAGGTTACCAGTGTTTGCAGTTAATAATATATATCCTTTTATGCTTTTTTTCTGTGTACTTACCTAACTGTAAATATGTAAAAGGTTTGTTTTGTACATATTAAGATGAGTAATACCTATTTTTAAGGATAGGTTGAATTTGTGAATGATTGGTTAAAGTATATTGAATAAGACAAAAGTTGTTTAGACAAAAAAAAAAAGAATCATTATTTTTAGTGACTGAGTAATAGTCCATAGTCCATCAAATAGACGCACCAAGAAACAAAATGGTTAGTTGTTATTTTGTTGCTGCTTCTCAATGTTGACTTCCCTCTTTGGGAAGTGCTGTGGGTAGTTCTTGTGTAGGTAAGGGACTAGTTGGAGTCTCCATCCTGAACTCAGACTCCCCTGTGTCACACTCTCTGGCCAGACCTCTCTTTATCAATATTCTAGAAGTAGAATGACTGCTGACATGTTTGCACCATTCACATTCCCCGAAGTCACTGTGGCTTCAATATACTGATTCACTTGCCTCTCAGCCGGTTTCCTATTCTTTCCTAGGACACTCACAGTTCCCCTGGGGACTTTCTGGCTGGCTAGTTATTCTCAGTGTTGTCAGTGTCTCTCTGAATTTCAGGGTCTTGAGTGACCTACTTTTCTGAGGTGACCAACTCACACCTGTGAGTTCACATCTATGGCTAAGACTCATGAATGGGGCCTGCCCTCTCTGCCCTTGCACGGCCCTGGGTAACGTCAATGTTCTAGTCCCTATAGAATAGGGAAATGGCAGAACAAACTCCAGTCTTAAATCCAAAGACCTGAACTACAACCCTTTTCTGCTGTGATTCACTGTGTCACAGCAGCTTGGGTCATCCATCTGGGTCTTACTGTCCTAACCTATAAAACAGGGACAAGGAACTGCACTCTCTTTAAGATCCCTCCCAGATTAAAAGGTCCATCATTCTTTGATTCAATATTGTATGGCACTTTATATTCTTTTTCAGGGAAGGTGAAGTAAGAAAAGGTGTTGCTAGAAAAAAATGGATTATCCTAAAAATATTACCAGGGTGTCACTATGCTCTGGTTTCAGGAGAAATTATGCCCTAATGCCTTAAGGTATTCATTGTATGTAATGAATTAACTTCTCTCCTAGACATCTAGAATGATACTGATTAAGTACAAGCCTTGAGAGAATGGGAAAATGGTCACTCAAAACATTTTCTGTTCAGTGGCTCACATAAGAAACCTCAATTGCAAAATTGTTAGACTTTGATGCACCTGGTATGTCCAGAGCTGTGTGTGTCTATTTCTGTGTGTGTGCTTGTGTGTATATGTATGTGCATGTAAGTCTTGAGATGGAAGGAAATTGCCTTTAAAATAAGCCAAAGGAACATAGGGGGAAGTGAGAGAAAAAATGAAACAAGATGAAACCAGAGAAGGAGACAAACCATAAGAGACTCTTAATCATAGGAAACAAACTAAGGGTTGCTTGGGGGGCGGGGGTGGAGGGATGGGGTAACTGGGTGATGGACACTGGGGAGGGTGTGTGTTGTAATGAGCACTGGGTGTTATATAAGACTGATGAATCACAGACCTGTACCCCTGAAGCCAATAATACATTATATGTTAATTAATTGAATTTAGGAATAAATAAATAAATAAATAAATAGCCAAAGGATTCAGAAAATCCATCCAGACAGTGAAGTCAGCTTCTGCTCTCTAGCACCAAAAACTGTGGTCCTGACTTCTTTGTGACCTATACATAGGCAAAGCCTGCTCTGACAATTCACTCTTCCACTTCAGGAGTATGACCCAAAGTTATTTTCTTGGACACTGGATATGAATAAGTGCTCCATTACAAAAAAGGTGGAGAAGAGTATTTTACTTCATTTATTTCAGATAAATCTGGAAAATGCAGAGTTCAATAAGTTTCTTTACTGTAGGACATTAGAGGGCTTTTAGCAAACTATATTCATTTTGTTATTCAGGAAGAGGGTATAGCAACATTTGCAATATTTATATGTCTTTGGAAGTCCTTTGTGGAGCGAACCTTCAGTGCTTCAGGGACAAAAAGTCAAAATCAGAGTACTCAAGTTCCATGTGAAATGTCCCTGGAGGCTCTGTATTTTTAGTCAGGATTAGAATCTTGAACTCAATCTTGAGAACCAGTTTGGAAAATTCTCTTGGCCAGTAAAGGTTATCCTGGCTAAAATCTCACTATAGGGCGCCTGGGTGGCTCAGTGGGTTAAAGCCTCTGCTTTCGGCTCAGGTCATGATCTCAGGGTCCTGGGATCGAGGCCCGCATCGGGTTCCCTGCTCAGCGGGGAGCCTGCTTCCCCCCACCCTCTGCCTGCCTCTCTGCCTCCTTGTGATCTCTCTCCCTCTGTGAAATAAATAAATAAAATCTTTAAAAAATAAAATAAAATAAATAAAATCTCACTATATTAGGGAATTGCCTTTTCTACTATAAAATTGACCCTGCTTTTGTCACTGAAGATGCACTGAAGATTGCCTTTTAGGGTACACTACATGCCTACTCCCATCCCCCAACCAGAAGCCATTTTTTATATTTGCTTTGGGAGCAAACTCTAGTGGACAGTGCCAAGTATTTACCTGTTATTGTCCAAGAGTCTTGACCCTCTCTTCTTTAAAAGTGCTGGTGGAAGACAGACATTCTACCAGTATCCCAAGAGCTTACCCCTACTCAATGGTCCCAAACTCTCTCATAAGGATGCCTCCATTAACCCCAACTTTATTGCATTACCCCCAAATCCAATAAAACAATTACAAAAACAAAAATAATAATGACTAAATAAAGTAGGTGTGAATACACATTTCTATAAGCAAATCAAAGCAAAACCTTTAAATGATCCCTTATAAATGCAAAAGCTGGATTTTCTTTTTTTTTTTTTAATTTTAATTTTATTTTTATTCTTTGCCCAAGGGGTCCAGGTCTGTGAATCATCAGGCTTACATCTTTCACAGCATTCACCAAAGCACAAACCCTCCCCAATGTCCATAACCCATCCACCCTATCCCTACCCTCCCACCCCCCAGTAACCCTCAGTTTGTTTTATGAGATTAGAAGTCTCTTATGGTTTGTCTCCTTCCCCATCCCATCTTGTTTCATTATTTTTCCCTCCCTACCCCCCACAGCCCCCCACCCTGCCCCTCAAGTTCCTCATATCAGAGAGATCATATGATAATTGTCTTTCTCTGATTGACTTATTTCGCTCAGCATAATACCCTCCAGTTCCATCCATGTCGTTGCGAATGGCAAGATTTCGTTTCTTTTGATAGCTGCATAATATTCCATTGTATATATATACCACATCTTCTTTATCCATTCATCTGTTGATGGACATCTAGGTTCTTTCCATAGTTTGGCTATTGTGGACATTGCTGCTATAAACATTCGGGTGCACGTGCCCCTGAGGAACACTACCTTTGTGTCTTTAGGATAAATACCCAGTAGTGCGATTGCTGGGTCGTAGGGTAGCTCCATTTTCAACTTTTTGAGGAATCTCCATACTGTTTTCCAGAGTGGCTGCACCAGCTTGCATTCCCACCAACAGTGTAGGAGGGTTCCCCTTTCTCCGCAACCTCGCCAACATCTGTCGTTTCCTGACTTGTTGATTTTAGCCATTCTGACTGGTGTGAGGTGGTATCTCGCTGTGGTTTTGATTCGTATTTCTCTGATGCCGAGTGACGTTGAGCACTTTCTCATGTGTCTGTTGGCCATTTGGATGTCTTCTTTGGAGAAATGTCTGTTCATGTCAAAAGCTGGATTTTCATGAATATTGTTTCTCTACATACTTCCATGGTTTTTTTTTTAAGATTTTTTTATTTATTCATTTGACACAGAGAGAGAGATTACAAGTAGGCAGAGAGGCAGGCAGAGAGAGAGGAGAGAGGAGGAAGCAGGTTCCCTGCTGAGCAGAGAGCCTGATGTGGGCCTCGATCCCAGGACCCTGGGATCATGACCTGAGCCGAAGGCAGCGGCTTTAACCCACTGAGCCACCCAGGCGCCCCATACTTCCATGTTTTAAAAGAAGTTTTAAGTATACTTCAAGACCAAAAAATGAATAGAAAGATTTTATCCCATATCCTAAGAATCTAAAACCTTAATAGTCTTAACATTTTTATTTGTAAGGATTTGTTCATAGTTCCTTGATCAGTTGTCCCAAGCTTCATATTTGAAATTATTTTCTAATTATCATGTTTACTCTGAGCTGTTAGAGCTAAGGTTCAAGAAGCAGAGGGTACCAGTAAACAGAAACATTCTAAAAAAACCCATACCCCTCCAACTCTGAAGGAGACATTAGAGGGGCCTTTGATGAACAACTGGGGACCCAACCAATAGGCCCAATTTCAGTTTCAACAAATCATCCAATATTATATGAGTCAATTACATAAACATTGGAATTTCCCAACATCTGATTCCAATAGCAGGAGAGCAGCCCAGGTTCACAATGGAGATTGCTCAATAGGCAATGCCGTTTTCCAGGTAATTAAAACTGTTTGTATAGGAGAGTAGATTTATCTTCTGAAACCATTTTAGCACTAGTGCTCTCCTGAGTGGTATCAGTTGACACACTGCATAATCTAGAACAGACTAATTGCCGCATGATTTCTAATTTTTCTGCAGCCATGTAAATGAGCTGAAGTCTGCACAGGTGGAGCCCATTAGAGTGAATGATTTTCCTCTCATGTTGTTATCTTCATTTGCCGTTGTCTTATCAACTCCAAGTAGGAAATCCGCTGTCATGAAAAGCAGGCGAGGGAACAATGTCTGGCTGAAAAGTCTTGTTTCATTATTTTTTAATTCATATAGTCCTACCTGCTTAATGCAGTTTTCTGATTAGCATGCTAGGCAGCCAGTAATGCAGTTTTATTTAAATAAGGAGGCAGGGCTTTAATTTAAACTAAGAAATCATCTCCATTTCTTATCAGGGAACAAGGATTCATGATTCAATAATACATGAATTTAATAATGCATAATGGTAGACTTCACAGGTACTAAGTAGCAATACCAGAGTGGGTTAGTATGCTCTATGGGTCGTCATCTCCAAGTCCCGATCTGGTTTATCCACACCCCCTCCCTTCATCTCTTCCATTATTTCCTATCAGGAAAAGAGTTGTGCCATTTGCCATATTCCTCTGATGCTGCCAAGAGCCCAACTCACAGGCTGCATCTTCACTTTATGACCGTGTTTAATAGCTGTTAAACTGCTGGACTTTAGCCTTTGCAAGAATTCCCAAATTGGACTCAAGGGAGACTTGAAAGGATTGGAAGAGAGAGAATGGGGAAAGAAAAGTAAAGAACTTCATTCCCTATCACTAATTGCTTTTTCCAGTGAGGTATCTCTTCATTGCCTCATTTTAGTGAGGGGAAAGAGTCTATAGTGCATTCACTATAATCTCATTATTACTCTGCTTGTGTTTCACAGCCCACAGATACCCGAGCCTGGCATGACAGCAATAGTTCAACTCAGCATTCCTTCTTTTGATGGTTTGTAGGACTCTCTTTGCCACGGGATGCCCAGTGGGGGCCATGCCAATCTGCCTAATTTTGAAAGGCAAATGTGTAAAGCATTTCGGCCTGCTCAACTGAATTACCTGAGTGGCTTGACCAATAGGAAAACCGAGTGTAGAATCAGACATATGTTGCTTTTCCATCCATTTATTTGGTTTCATTTTATTTAATTTGGAAAATTAGATAAAGCTAATTCACTCCATTCTTTTATCTGAACTTAGTGGGTTAAGCTGGATTTTTTTTAAGAATTCAGAAAAATTTGGGGGCACCTGGGTAGTGTAGTCAGTTAAGCAAGCATCCAACTCTTGGTTTCGCCTCAGGTTCTGATCTCAGGGTCCTGAGATCCAGCCCTGTGTCAGGCTCCGTGCTCAGCAAGGAGTCTGCTTGAGATCCTCTCCCCCTCTCCCTGCCCCTCCCACTCGTGCTCACTCTCTCAAATAAATAAATAAATCTTTTTAAAAAAAGAATTTGGAAAAATTTTATTTAGAGGAAAATCAAAATGCACAGGAGGAATCTTGTAGGCACAAGTACATAGGCACAAAATGTGCTAAGTTTGTAAGAATGATTGATTAAGCACTTAGAGGGTTTTTTCCTCATATGCCATAAAATATTTCTCAATAAGCACAAATGTGTGTTATTGAGTGGCCTAAATAAAACAGCCTAGCTGGTTTCAGTGAGTTTGTGAAACCAAATGTGTAATATGGTCAGTAATACTATGGATTAATTTTATTATGCTTGTTTCAGTAAGTAATTACTAATACCACTAAAAATACTATAACCTCCTTACAATCAGGATGGTATCTAAGACCTTATTTGTATACCTCAGAGACCTACCTCATTTACATACCTAATCCACAAAAATATGTACTGAGGCCTGTTGTACATCTGTCATTGCTGGAGAGACATTGGGTATGAAAAAAATAAATAGAACACAGGTCCATCTTCAGGAAGATCATAGTTTGTCAGGACAAATAGGAATAGAAAAAATTCCCACAAATACTATACAATGATGTATGGAGACTTGCATGTCCGGAGCATTGCAAGAGCACAGAGAAGGAATACTCCCAAGAACGAGGCACTGAGTAATTCCTCAAAAAATGTTGTGAAATTATAATTTCAACAGTCTGTTCCCTAAGGTATGATTGGATTGGTGGTGCTCTGAGTCAATAATTTTTACTTTCTAGTCAGTTGTACAGCCAGCAGTTGAATGGTTTTGACATATTTTATATGGTTCCTTTGGCCAAAATAGCTGAATAAACTGGGTGAAGAAAATCCCAGTAAAAGTAATTCTCAGTGTTTTTAAAATCCAATTCACTTTTCCTTAGAGTTTATGGGTTTGTAAATATATGCATGAAAGGAGATTATTCTCTGTTTACTTTTATGTCTTTATAATTTATATTCCACAAGAAGCCTTTCAGGTGAATTATAATAAACATACACATACACAAGCACTAAGGCAGTTAAAATAGAAATAAAAAGAGAAAACAGAACTGATAGAAGGGGAGACTATGCAGGATCAAAGCATGAGATAATTATGATAACTAAGCTTGCAGTTTCCTGTAAATTGAATACACTTCTGTGTAAATACTTGAGGAAATGTAGTTCAAAGTATAGTTCTTTTAACTGGTCTTTTGCTCATTTCTCCTGCTTGGGTGAGATGGGGGAGGGGATAGTTAATAGCACAGAACCCCCATAAATCAACTCTAATCTCTAATGGCATTTTCCATGAATAGTCTTATAGGTCACAGAATGAATTTTTCACCCTCAACAGAATTTTGCTCCCTCTAATACTGCCACTTAAGAAGATTGTATCCTGGGAATTTTTCCCAGGGAGTCCAGTGGGATGTCAAATTCATTACCCTCCACCCTGCTTGGAGCATTAATCCGGACTCCTTAGCTATAGAAACTTGCTTCACAGGTGGTTGCTGAAGTTATAGTATTTTTCTTAATATTTAAAGTTAATCCAGTTCAGTATCAATAGCAAATCCTCTTAAAACATGTACATAGGAGACCAAGCCAGTATTTTGACATTCCTGGCTGGGAACTATGCCATTAACACCTTCAATTAATCTCCATGCAAGGTCATTAGGCGGCCCAGATTCAAGACCATATGTTAAGATGTTATTAGTTTTCCTGCGAAGGGAGTGTTTGGCCAGTTACAACTGGAAACAGATGCCCACCAGTAGGATCAGAAGGGAATAGTTGCCTTAGTTATGACAGCTCACATCTCATCTGTCAGCAGGATGGGGCAGGGAGCTCCCTAACTAATCACTGAAGTGGGGATTCAACAATTGCCGGCCCTATGTGAAGTTTATTATTATCAATTATGAACAACAGAAAAGAGTGAAGCTTCATGGAGGAATCTGATCTTTTTATAAATTCCCATCTTAGTAGAAAATTGTCTAATGTATTTCCTGGAACATCAGAGAAGAAAAAAAAAACAGTAGACTAAGTATCAAGAGAATGGGATTTGAATATTCATTCTGTCACTATCTAGGTGTGTGTCCTAGGAAAACTCACCTAACTTCTCTGTTCTTCATTTGTTCTCCTAACAAATGGGAAGGAGGAAGTTCTAGGGTGCCAGGATAGGGCGTTATCAAATGAGATAGAGCATGGGAAACCTGTTTTGAAAAGTAAAAATTACTCTTTAAATTCAAGGTGTGCTATATTTTTATAACTGACAAATTATAATTTTTGTGGAATAGCATATATTTGGGTGTGAGCCCATTGCAACAGTTTGGGCTACTGGCCAAATCCATTTAAAATAATCTGTTATTGGGATCAAAATCTCTTGGTTATAAGCCATTTGTCTAAAAGGACCACTGTTTGAATTGTTTCCAAAGGATGATAGAGTTCTCTGCAATGCTAAAGTATATAGCTTAGAAGAAATCCACTCCCCAAACAGGGCAAGGACCCTAAAATCTCAGTGAGATCTCTAAAAGCCTAGCCTTGCCATCTACCAAAGATGAATTTTATTGAATGAGCTGAAAGTATTCACGGAAAGGCTCTTAGAGGACTGGTTTTTAAACTTGAGCAGGTCTGTGTTGGAATCACCTAGAAGTTTGTTAAAGCACAAATACTGGACCCCATAGCCCAAGCACTTTGCTTCTCAGTGAGGCTGATGTGCTTAGGAGATCATACTTTAAGATAGCACTTATAGTCCTCTCCTATTTGGTGAAAATTAGACAAATATGGTTTTCATTTTATTTACTTGAGAGAGAGAGAGAGAGAGAGAGAGAGAGAGCAAGCATGAGTAGGGTGAGGGGCAGAGGGAGAAGCAGTCTCCCCACTGAGTAGGGAGCCTGATGCTGGGCTTGATCCCAGGACTCCAGGATCATGACCTGAGCCAAAGACAGATGCTTAACTGACTGAGCCACTCAGGTGCCCAAATATGGTTTTCAAAGGTGTTTCAGATTCCAGAGTTGCCAAAGGGGGAATTCTCTTCTCTCCTTCCAATGAGAGTAACTGTGCTTTTATCAATTGCATTATGGAAACCTGCACAGGGATGTATTCGTCCTGTACCCATTCCAAGTGAGTTTGAAGGCCAAGACATCTAAGATCCCTTCAGACTCTAACCTTCTATAAACATCTGTAACTTGGTGGCCCAGAAGAACCTTGGATGTCTTTTTATCCTGATACCCTGATAGTGTGCAGACTTAATTGAACATCCCCAAATTACCAACTTGCCTCTGAAAAGTGGCTCAGAAGTAAAGGGGATTTTCTAAGCCTAAAGCACCCAACTCAGTGTCCTGTATCATTTCAGCAACTTGAATATGAACAGGGTTCTCTGGAAGGAAAGGACTCACTTCCAGGAAGGGAACTGATGGTTTTTAAAATTTAAGTAGCCTCAGCCAGGCTTTCACCTGGTACTTAGAAGCTAATTAACTACTTGCTGCTTCAGGGTTTCCATGCATTTCTTCTTTATTATACTCCTCAGGTCTAGATGTTGGACTTTACATTCAATAAACACCACCAAAATAATCCCTTTGGAATTGTCGATATCACTGGCTCACAGGAGGCATAAAAAACTTTTGGGGATGAGCCTAAATACCATGGTGGTAGATAGTTAGCAGGCAGTGGCCTGGTAGACCTCAGATGTCCTCTAGGGCGTTGTTGAACTATCTGAAGTCCTTTTGGCCTTTCCCTGAGAAAATTGCCAGTGGCCTGAATGTTGAAACCTCACTGAATAGTAATAAATGTTATTGATATCATTGTCCATCAAGTTTTGGTGCCAAACACTCTCCTAGCATCATGTGCCATTTTCCTAATATGCATTTTCTCATACACATTTTCCTGTCCTCTCCGTAACACCCAGGATAAACCTCTCCCACCCAGAATAAGACACCAAGGCCCACATGTTTAACTGTAATTCCTTAGGCTTCTCAGCTAGAAGAAGCTTGTAAAGTTGGGATTAGTTCAAGAATCAGCTCATCATAATGGTTATCAGTTTGGAAACTGCCCCACTGGTCTCTCCCCTCTGTACCAGTGATGGTCCCTTATCTCCTGGGAGTCTAAAGATTTATACTGTGAAGATTGGCAGCCATACTTTACATTTTGAAACCACTCCCCCAGGCTTCTTTTAGGCTTGTCCTAATTTCTTTCAGACTTCAGGCCTATAGTCCTCTGGCTGTGCCGAGCTATGGCAGCCTTTCCAAGTGAGTCCAGCTGGACCTTGCCTGATAGACTGCTGCCTAGCAAAGACATAGCTCTTCATAGTCCATGGCACTCAGAAGCAGGGAATCAATTAACTTTCAGGACAGGAAAAATAGATCCTTGGATTGCTGAAGCAGGAATAGCTTCTGTAGCAGCTAAGAGAAACGAGTCCAGAGAGTAAACTACTGTGTCCACAGCTCAGGAGCATGGCGGGTTTGGAGAGTAGAGAGTGCTCTTAGTGACCAAGGCCTGGGATGTTTGTTGACAGGCCTAGCCCGTGCAGAATGCCATCCAGAACAGGGGGCGTTGTTCATAATGATTGAAAAAGATAAGCCAGAGCACACTGAAAGATACCCCTTTGATTCTTGGGGTAATTCCCTAATGCGATTAAAAATGCAAAAGAAGGCTCCTTGTGAGCTAGCCCTGTTTGTTCTTAATATACCCCTAATATGGCTTGAGGAGCAAAAGAGAAACTGATATAGAACAATTGATGCTGTTCCAGGAAGAAACCAAAAAAAGCATCCTGGGACTTCATTTTAAATTAGTTGTGAATCATGTTAGATCCATGAAGTAGAGGGTGTAAGCAGTGTTTACCAATGTGTTACTGAATACACTAAAACCCCGAGATAAACCTGGCATTAGGCACAGGAGTCAGAAGTGCCCTCGCCCATCAAGATGCCATGCTGCTGTACTGACATGTTCCACCATATGCCCTGAAGACAGATGGCACATTCCAGGCAACAGAGAAATCAAGGACCATTTACAAGTTTTGCTGTAAAATGTGAGATGCAGTATGTGTTTCCATCTTGCTATAAATCCTCACAAGATGCTACTTTATTCTAAATTGTGGCCCCCAACTCCCATGCTGGAATTTTGAAATGATTTCCAAGTATTGAGCTTACTATAGAGCATTGCCAGACCAAGCAGCACTTTAAACAATTAAAAATGATCATAGATAGCAATGGGAAAATATCAGGTAGCTCTCCAAGTGCAAACAGGGAAATATCTCTGAGATACAGTATTAAATGAAAAACACATGGTGCATATGTATGTTGGTATACTGTTTACATTTTCTGGAAGGCTACACAAGAAACTACTACAGTGATTACTTTTGGGGAGAGGAACTAGAGATAGAGGATAGAACAGAGAAGGAAGACTTCTATTTTTCATTTTACATATTTTTGTAGATTTTGAATATTGTGCCACATGTATATATTATTTCTACTCTCAAAATTTAAATATAACTGCTGTCATCTACTTATCATTGATAATTCATAATATTTTCAAGCAAAAATAGGAAGGGATTATAGCCTTATAATAAAAGGTTGTCCACTCAATTAAGTTTTAATTAGCCAAAACAAAACATAATAAATAAACATAAATGAATAGATATTTTCCCTAAAAAAAGTTATCTCGGTAATTGTTTGCGTAGCTCCAAATGTCTCCTGTAAGATGGGTTTTGCATCCTGTCTGGATGTTGATATTGGTGATAGATGTGCATAGCGATGCTGGGATATAACTTCTATTCACTGGCATTCCCCCGAGAGAAAGAGGTGGCCCCTTCAGAGGTGGTGCCTGACCGGGGGATCTCCTGAGAAGGACAGTTGCCCTCCCATCTGGTTAGTAAGACAGGGCACCTTCCTTAACACAATACTGCTGGGGTGAGATCTTGTGTGTGTGTGTGTGTGTGTGTGTGTGTGTGCGTGCACACGCGCGCGCACACACGCGGGCGAGCACGTGCACAGATGTGCCTGCTCATTTCAGGCAAATCCTGCCTGAAGAAGGAGCATCAAAGGATGACAAGGGATATGGAGATACAGAATCAGAGATAAAAGGGACCAAATTTTACTAGCAATCATGGCAAATATCTAACTTGCATAAGTGAAGCCAATTACTGTATTATTGCCTCCTTTTGCACTGTGCACAGTAGGGATGTCACTGGATAATGGTTTGCATGTAGAGTTAATCACTTTGATGCATTTCTGACTGATCCCAGCAAATTATGTTTTGGTTCCACTATATTAAACACAAGAGCCGGGGATTATCATTAATAAATCTAAGGCACAGCATGCATAAATCTTGAATAAATCAAATATCAATTACATAGGCAGTATCTGCTGACATCTGCTTTCATCAAATAATATATTTGAAATAGGTGTTATCCCAGTTTGTTGAAGTCAAAGGGATCTTCATTCAGGGAGCACAGGCCCTGGACCCCAAAGAGGAAAGCAGCTGAGCGGTTGCTGGGAGAGCCCCTCTGAGGCACTCAATTTTAATCTGTGAAGACTACGTTTAGATGACTGTGCGAGATCCAGTGGGAAAGCTCTCTTGCTGAGGAAAGCGCTTCCAGCTATGTGCCATTTTCATATAGGTATTTTTTAAGTGAAGCAGGAGAGATTGAGGGGAGAAAGGAAGAAAACTGCCTAAGAGTCTAGCTGTCAGGTAGAGATACAGGCATTTGAGGGGACGGACAAGGACAATTACAGTACAAGAAGAAGAAATCCCTCCAGATGTGGGGAAAGAAGGACAGATTATGAACACAAGGCCTCTGAAAATGAGAGGTTGCGAGGATAGTGTGTAGGATTCACTTACGGAGAAATGAAGATAAGGGGTGGGGAAGGGGGTGGAAGCAGGCATTGGGCAAGATTCTCCCAACTCCTGCAGCCTTCCATATGAGGGAGCTGTTACTATTTATTCTTACCATCTGAGGAAATTGATGGATGTGAAGTTAAGTAACATGTCTAAGGCTATGCAACTGTCAAATGGCACAACAGGATTTACGTTTGGATCTATTTGATTATGCTACATGGCCCTGGTGATGGGGTGTGCATGTTTGTATAAACGGGGAAAAAATGTGTGCACATGGGACAGGATAGAAAAGGGGACACTGGAAATATGTGTTTATTGGGAAAGGGTGTTATGTGTATTTAAGTCACCCATCGAGATATAGGAGGGAGTGTCTCTATCATGTTCCTTCCATGTGGCCTTCTGTCAGTAGCTCAGAATCCCTTCTGTGTGGTGGTTTTTCAGGACTCCTTTGGGGCCTTTTCAAGGAACTTTCTGGGGTTAAACCCATTCCCAGGGAGGGTGGAGCTGGGTTAGGAAATGTTCTTGAGGGCACGGGCTCATCACGACAAGTAGCAATGATTGCCTCATCTATACTCTCCAGGCAAACAAGGAGTCAAGACCAGAAATGACTTATAATAAGGCGAAGTTGTGCACCAGAAGCCATCCCAAGGCCTCTGCTTAGGGTGGAGATGGTGCTCCAGAGGGCCAGGTGGAGCATTTCACAGACTGCTTGTCCCAACCTGAATATGCTAGCCTAACAAAGAACCCAGAGGTTTTGGGTTTTTTTGTTTTTTTTTTCCCCTTTCATTTCTTTTATCATGCTTGGCATCAAAAGAAAGAAAACCGAAAGGCAGGCTCCCAAAGCTGGGCCATTCAAGACCCCTTAAGTTTACATTTTCAAAGCAGAGGTAGGTGGGAGTCAAGGCCATCTCTTTTTGGTCCAAGGATCCCATGAGATGATTCGGAGGAGGCACTTCAAGGAAGCCGAGTAGAAACAGCTCTCAGATTTCATTAGGCCACAGCTCCCCTGCATACCGAGCAATACCACATCAGACCTGGTGGGCCCCTCACCAAATATTTCCCCCTTTCTGCACTCTGCTTTCTATATCAGAACCTGCACTGGGATATTGAGAACAGTCGGATGTCGACAGATAAGTAGAAACTGATGTGATGTCACCATAGAGATGAGCATATGTTTTCAGAGTCGCAGACGTACTTGTATGCATCCAACACACAGGTCTCTCCCACTATCCAAAAGTAGAGCATTCTGTGAAAACTTTCATAAGCTGAAATGGTGGAAAGCAAAGAAACAATGGCTGTTTCTTTCTCTTTTTTTTTCCCCAAAGATTTTATTTATTTGAGAGAGAGAGAGATCACGAGCAGGGGGGAGGATAGAGGGAGAAGCAGATTCCCCAGTGAGCAGGGAGCCTGATGTGGGACTCAGCCACAGGATCATGACCTGAGCTGAAGGCAGACACTTAACCCCCAGAGCCACCCAGGCACCCAGCAATGACCGTTTCCTAAAAGTGAGAGTCCTCTTCAGATTTCCTTCAGTTAGTGAAACAGGTACTAAGATAAGTCCTTCATAACTAGAGGGTATTATGCTAAGCGAAATAAGTCAATCAGTGAAAGACAATTATATGATCTCTCTGATATGAGGAATTTCAGGGGCAGGGCGGGGGGTCGTGGGGGGTAGGGAAGGAAAAAATGAAACAGATGGGATTGGGAAGGAGACAAACTATAAGAGACTCTAAATCTCATGAAACAAACTGAGGGTTACTCGAGGTTGGGGGGGCAGGGATAAGGTGGATGGGTTATGGACATTGGGGAGGGTTTGTGCTGTGGTGAGTGCTGTGAAAGGTGTAAGCCTGATGATTCACAGACCTGTACCTCTGGGGCAAATGATGATAATAATAATTAAATTAAAAAAAAGATAAGTCCTTCACCAAAGTGAGGTGGCATAAAGAGAACTTTCAAATAGTGGGAGAAACCTGTGTTACATACAGGTACTGAGTAGTTCAATTTAAAATATTTTTAGCATTTCAAATCTAACTCTTGGGTTCTTTTCCTTGGTATCCATAGGGATCATGGGTTTTGTTGGTTTTGTTTTTCCATTGGTTTTTCTAATCAGAATCACAGAAGATCATAAGAGCATCTTCAATAGTGCATCTGACTCACATTGGCTAAAAGACATCATCTTGGTGGAGGCTTTCAGGCTACAAAATTGTTTTCCAACAGTCATGCAAATCTGACTAAAACAGTATTATCAAATGTCAATGAGCAGGGAATAAGCTTAAGTCTACTTGCCTCTTGCTTCGATGCCACCCTAGCCCCCCCACACGCACACATACATTTGACAAACACAGGAACACATGAGCTAATGGGAGGAGTGGGAAGCCAGAGAGTTTCCTCTCTGTGGGATCCACTCTCCATGCAGTTTTCTCTACAGTTTTATTTTGCTCAGTTGGAGGTAGCACCATGACCTAGGCCAAGAGGAAGTCAAAAGAAAGTTAGCTGGGGCAGCTAAAGACTTTCTAGTCCAATTTGGAACAAGGTAGATTAACCTGGAAAAGAGTGTGGAAGAGTGGGGACATCTTGTACACTGGCTCCACAGTCCTGATCGTGCTTCTCTGAGCTAAGAAAAAGAAAAGCAGCACTCATTGGCTTTCTATCTTAAAACTGCCTTTGCTTGGGTTCCTGGGTGGCTCAGTGAGTTAAAGCCTCTGCCTTCGGCTCAGGTCATGATCTTAGCGTGCTGGGATCGAGGCCCGCATCGGGCTCTCTGCTCAGCGGAGAGCCTGCTTCCTCCTCTCTCTGCCTACTTGTAATCTCTCTCTGTCAAATAAATAAATAAAATCTTAAAAAAAAAAACTGCTTTTGCTTATTCACCATTGAGGAAAATAAGGCAGCCCCTGGCAGATACCAATCAGAAGCACCAGAAAGGCAACTGAAGAAGAAGCCAGAAACTGTCATGTATTGTTAAAATAATGCCTCAAATTTAAGAAGAGGAGAAACTGAAAACAAAATAAGGATTAGAAAACATGGCATATTTGTGCCATGTGATGTTATTTGTCATTTGTAATAGGCCCTCCTGAGAAGCTGACCCTTGGCGTGTAGAACTGAATATGAGTGGTTTGGAATTACCAACTCTGTTGGCATTAAGGATGAGTCATTGTGATGGTGCTATTGATGGTGATTAGAATGTGCATAAAAGTGGAGATTTAAATGAGAGTGTATTTTTTTTAAATCACAGTTTATATTCAAAAAGGATACACTGATGTAAAAATATACTGAAAATCTGAAAAGGCAACTGAAATATAAGACTTACTCATTCATTCAGCAAATATCATAAGAAATGTTTTCTGTTTACTTTTTCCAAGGCTGGAGAGGTGTAGGGCATAGGATGCATGAGTTAGAAATAACATCATCAAAGCAAATGTATCAAGGTTAAATAACCGCGATGATACAAATCCTGCATATTCCTGTACTTAGATGATGGGCAGGGCAAGACCCAATGTAGAAGGTGTCAGTCTTAGAGCCTTATTCTCCACCTTCTGCTTTTGCAGTCAACTAACTATATGTGATTTTTGAACAGGCCACTTAACCTCAGCTTTCAGAAGTCTTAACTGTAGGGGTTGGACTGTATGGTCCCAAAATATCAGTGATTTAGAAATCTTTTCTTAAGAAACCTACTAATTCTCATGAAACCAAGGAATATGGGTTAGTTAAAAAATTTTTTTTTGAAAAGGATGAAGCCACCACTAATCAAGGGGGGCAGAGTTGGTTACGTTTTTGGTTGTTTACATCTGTGTCTTGTTACAGAAGTCTCCACGTCACTGTATGTTGTTATGTCTCTGTGCAACCCTGAGTGTTTGTCTGCTTTGGAAAGGTCATGGGATGGCCGTCCCAAAAACTGCTTTGATCCTCTATCACCATATCCAATCGGCCTGCCTCATAGAGGAGGACTTAGGAGTAGAAAGAGTACAAATTCTGTTGATGTGTGGATGTGCTTGTTACTTAACAAAGATTCCCACACCCAGGTCAGTGTTTTACAATGATTTTCCTAGCAATTTTATTTTCAAATATTACTGGCACATTGCCAGTTATCCCAATAGCAAAAGTCACCTTGTTCTAACACATAGCACAAAAATGCGCACACACACACACACACACACACACACACACACACACACCATCCACATTTAAAATTTGTATTTTCTTAGTGCTTTCCCTCTAGGCAGCACAGATTTCGTTTCATCATCTTACCACAACCCTAGCAAGCTTTCAACACAACAGGGTCATTTAGGAATAATTATTATGAACATGTGTGAATGAGCCAAGAGCTCTGGTGATATACACATTGTATAAGAATAAGAAAATTCACATTCCACCCATTCCCTTTACCTAGTATATGCTAGAGTTCAGTGACATTTTGCCTTTTTGAGCAGGAAGCAAATTGGATTCCTAGTTTCCTAAGAAATATTTACAGCAGAAATTCTACCCCCCTCCCAGCATCTCTGGAAATCAACGTGAAAATTTCCTTGGTCGCAGCTCCATTATGCATAGAGCATATGTCTCACGAATTCTTCCTTTCCAATGTTCCCCACATCTACTAGTAACCCCTGAAGAGTTTATTTCTAAGGCTTAGTGAAGAATGCTGACCTTACTTACTTGTTTGCTGACATCTTCTGAGAAGAAAACAAATTGGAAAAACAGAGCTGTGAGTTCATAGTCTTGGGTCTTTGTGTGTGTGTGTGTGTGTGTGTGTGTGTGTGTGTGTATAAAAAGTGGGGGAGGAACAGAGTAAGATAGAGTCTCAAGAAGGCTCCACATCCAGTGCTGAGCCTGACACAGGACTTAATCTCACAATCCTGAGAACATGACCTGAGCTGAAATCAAGAGTTGGATGCTTAACCGACTGAGCCACCCAGACACCCTTGGGTATTTTTAAATGTAGATGATTTTCTTCGAGGCCCTAAGGGAGCTAGACGATTTTCTAACCATCCATATTAAAACAAGAGTGCTACTAATTTGGCAGAGGCCTTGTAGCACCATTTCATTTTATGAAGATGCCATTTGTTAAGAGGCAGAACCCAGATAAATGGCACCTTGGCCCAGCTAATTCAATAATAAATGGTATCCATATGTCCACTACATGGTTTTCTCTCTGGATGTTATTATTTATTGAAGTTTTCCTGTAACAAAAGCATATGGACTGGATTCTCCAGTCAGGGAGGCATTCTCAGGGCATGTCCTTGTGGCTGTGAGAGAGTAGTTTGACCAGTGTGACTCTGCGCCTTCATTACTAAACCCTACAAAATATGGTCACCATTTAGTTGACATCCTTCACTCTGATGATTAAGAATGATGAGCTATGTAGAAAACTGGTGTTTCCACTTAACTTATTCATTCCAGGCAGTGTTTCCCAAAGCCTGAGCCAAAGGCCATCTGCATCAAAATCATATGTGGGGGACACACTTGTTTAAAACTTCAGATTTCTTGGCTCTATTCTAGCTCTACCAAATTAGTATATCTGAAAAGGCCCAAGAATCTGAATTTTTAAAGAATTCCATCATGTGAATCTTTATAGTTATTAAAGTTTGAAAAATTCTGTTGTCAGACAAATGGACAAACCTGAGTTCTTAAACAAGCAGTGGTCCTAGTTTAAAGGAAAATGCCTAGAACAGAAGAATTATTGCATATGCAGTCTCACACCTTTGTAAGTTTGCTACTCAAAGTGTGGTCCCTGGACTAGCTGTTTTGGCATCAACTGAGGACCTATTAGAAATATGGAATTTCAGGCCCTACATCAGAACTACAGAATCAGAATCTACATATAACAACATCCCTGGGAGATTCATGTGCACATTCAAATTGATTTTGAGAGACATCATTCTAAGGACTACAGATCCTATTATCATGTTTGCTTTTATCACTTCTAAGCCCTTTAGCTAAGATCAAGTGTAGTATCATGTTTGTTTGTTCGTTTGTTTTAAAGATTTTGTTTTTGAGAGAGGGAGAGCTCAAGCAGGGGGTAGGAGCAGAGGGAAAAGCAGACTCCCCGCTGAACAGGGAGCCCAACGTGGGACTCAGTTCCAGGACTCCAGGATCATGAGCCGAGCCTAAGGTAGACATTTAACTAACTGAGCCATCCAGGCACCCTGTTTGCTTTTTATTTAGATGTCTCATCCTCCTCTCTCCTAAGTCCCTAAAACCCAAGAAAATGGAACAATATCAAGCAATTAGATATGGATGCCATGACAAAAATCTAAATGATTGGTTCCTTTATGATCTAAGGATTAATGCATAATAACTTGGCAAAGTATAGAGAAAAGAGAGCCAAAGATGCTTTTGGCCTATAACTTTGCCTGCTACTAGATTCAGCGGGTGGGTGATCCAGGAAGGGAGCAGAGTAACGTTAAAGTTACAGGTACACTGCAACTTGGCATAAGGAAGAAGCTCAACAGTGGAACCCTTTTAAGAGGGAATTGGTTACTATGAAAAGCAGTGAGTTTCTTATCCCTGGAGGAGTTCAGTCCAAGGCTGGATAATCATTATAAATGAATATTTTGTAGCAGGAATACAAACACAAGATTGGTGGTTAATAGATGACTTTTACATTTCAGATTATTTGATTCAAAATACTCATTGCAGCCTTATGTTCTAAATTTTAAATACACACACACATGTGCACCAATATGTTGTATATAGCTAAAGATTATTTATGTTTAAATTTCTCTAAGATTGTTCACACTAAGAAATTCATTAGTCAAGAAATCAATCTTTTGTCAGAGCAAGAATTTGAGAACAAGATATGGTCTTTGTATATCTCATGGACAAAAAAATGATCTAAACCATTTTTAGATGGCATTGTTTCAGGTGCCTCCCCCGTCCATTTATTCGTTCATAAAAAAATTATTTATTGACTCCCTGTGATTTGCTCTGGCAGTAGAGAGGACAGAGTCAAAATGTGGAGTTTGTCTGCAAGCAGTCCGGACACTCAGAAGCTGTGTGGCCCTGTTACTTAGTTTTAAAGGGCTTTTTAGCCATTCTAAGTCTCGGTTTTCTCATTTGTAAAATGAATGGAATAATAGAAGCTGCCTCACGGGATTGTTGCAAAGATTAAGGAGTGAGAATATGTGAGCCACTTAGAACAATGGCTGGCACATGGTAAATACTATTTATTTTTTTTTTTATTTTTTTATTTTTTTTTTTTTTTAAAGATTTTATTTATTCATTTGACACAGAGAGAGAGATTACAAGCAGGCAGAGAGGCAGGCAGAGAGAGAGGAGAGAGGAGGAAGCAGGCTCCCTGCTGAGCAGAGAGCCCGATGTGGGCCTCGATCCCAGGACCCTGAGATCATGACCTGAGCCGAAGGCAGCGGCTTTAACCCACTGAGCCACCCAGGCGCCCGGTAAATACTATTTAAATGTTAGCTTTCATCCTCATCGTGTTCATCGTCATCAATAGTATTGTTATTCCAGGTTGAGGGAACATAACTACAGATAGGGCAGGACTTCTGTCCTGTAAATGTACACAGTGTGGTTCGAGAAAACATGCAGTTAGAGAGGAGGACAGGAGACAACTGCTGTGATGGGGAATGGTCCCACCAGCTCTGACTGGAAATGTCTACAGAGGGGCTCTGAGGGAGGAGGAAGATTTTTGAACTGGATTTTGGCAACTGAGGGGGCACCTTCCAGGTGGAGAAGGGAGAAGGTGGTTTCAGGCTGAAGGAAGAGCCCTCTCTGGTTAGCAGTCCTGATGCTGTCTTCCTTAAGTTGGCCTTAATCCTTCCTGTTTAGTTGAAACCTATTCTTTACGCTCGGCCCTGGCTCTTGGCTGCGTGCTGTGGACTCTTCTAGTCAGCAGGCCTTGAGAGCTCTCCTGGGGGCATCCTGAGCACTTCGGAGCTCAAAGAGCAGAACCACATTCCCAGGGAGGGTGGTGTGGCCAAGGGAGGAGGAGAGGCAGCAGTATTTTTCCAAGAAAGTGGTGAGGACAATTGCATTAGAAGGTGGGTAAGCTTCATTCAAGAAAGCAAGTGGGAAAAAAGCAAACAAAACATTTTTCTTTCTCTGATGTCTGCATACCCAACTCCACCTCCATAAGCAGAGTGGCTTATCCGGGTCCTGCTGCCAGTCTTCCTAGCAAATATTCAGATCTCTCTGAAAATGATGCCAAATGGTAACTATCCCAGATTTTGCTTCCAGCCTGATTCATCTAGGTGAGGGTAGAAAGTGGGATCTTTGGACCAGAGAAATAGAGGCAAGGGGATGGGTGATCGCGACAAGAACGTCCTTAGCTATCCGAGTGATACCACCAAAGCCCACACCAGAGCCGTGAGGCACCACGCTCCCCTGAACTCGTCACCTACACTCTCTCAAATTCTGCGTGTCTCCAGTGTCCTAAATATAAAAGAACGGGGGGTTGGGAAGTGGCAGGGTACTTCCATTTTAATCCATGTCCACAAGAGATTTCCTTCACTGGCTCCTTGCTGACAGGGCCTTTCTGTATATTTCGGATTCAGTTTAGTCCAGACTAAGCAAGTTCTGAGCTGGGAGGTAGGAAGTGGCTGACCGAATGGGGGTCAGGAAGAGCAACACACATGGCAGGGGGATGTCGTCTCTAATGAAAATGGGCAACGCTGCAGAGGCGGTCTGGTCCCTCATCCAACGTGAAACAGCAGTCGGAGGCTTGTCCAGATTGCATGTATAGGCTGTTGGGGTCCAGGATATTGAATCACTGTTGAAAAACAGACTCAAATTCAAGTCAGTCCAGGGCAGAATTCCCTTTGGCATGTTTCCCTGGCAAAACTGTTGAGTAAAGTTCTAAAAAATCTAGAGACTAGACATCACTGGAGCCACCTTTACAACAAGCCTTTTACTTCCTATCATTTACAGTCACTGTCACAAATTATTCTTGTTTGTTAAATATTTTTTGGATTCACTGCTGAATTCTCCCCTGGGCGTTAGTTTGGATCTCTCCCCTCTCTTTGTGATGGAGAGAAGTGACCACTCATTTCATCCAAGACTTTATATAGATAAGAAACTCACCATTCAACTTTCTCTCACAGAAGTTCTCAACTAAAGCATAAAAAGATATGATGAGTTTGGGCAAAAAAGCCTATCCACGGCTATCTAATACCACATATGGGCTATCGGGTATATGAGATACCTGATTTTCAGCCCAAGGAAACACCATCTGAGAAGCATACATTATCACAGTCTGGCTATATTTTATGTTCCCTTTCCATCGTCTGGGATAAATTGTGTGTGTCAAGTTTGGCAAGCGTGGGTGAGCTGAATGGAGCTGTTAGCTGTCTTTTCAACATATTTATCTGTTTCATTGCCTGCTCTAGGATGTCTTTGTGATCATTATATAGGGATCACAGATAATAGACCATTTGAAATCTTACTTCAGTTAAAACTTAATCCTCAGATGTCAATAATAGTGTTTTATACAGAAGGTTACAATGAAAGCGGTGCCTTTTGTGCATATCATTAAAACAAAACAAAACAAAAAAGCAAGAATAAGAAACGGCCTGAACATTTCCAAAACAAGATACTTGACACTGTCTCATGGACTATAGTCACTGTAATAAAATTATGATTATGTTTCAATATCTTATGCAAATTGACATAGTCACATAAGATTTATAAGGAAAAAAATCACATAAAATTTACCATCTTCCAGCTTTAAACTCACTATTATTGGCTTTTATTTTATATGAGAGAATTGACTGCGAGAGACAGTTTTATTTTATAAAATCAAAAATATAATCCAAGGTTATAAGGGATTAAGACTTCTAATTTACATTGTATACAAGAAATCCAAAAGATTCCAGAAAATATAAAACAACAGAATGTATTTGTTGATGGAAGGACTGTTGAAGAGGGAGAGATTGGAGGGAAAAAAGTTTTTTAGCAATGCATGAGCTTGGAGGAATGCTCTGTCCATTGCAGTGCATCAAGTAAACCATTTCACCAAAATAGATGTTTTGTGAAGGTGGTGGCAATGGTGAAATTTCCTCTCCTCTGGCTCGTTTTACAGAATTGGTGGAGTTAAAGAAGTTCTTTGTAGTTTACTCGTCAGTAGAATAATTTTGCTGTTTTGGGCATCTGTTTTCCCTTCCTCTTGTTAATAGTGCCCTGATTTTGGCCTGTGTTTCTCCTCCTGCACCATGAAGTCCAAGTGCTTCAGTGCAGGCTGATCCCATCTCTAATCCAAGAAGTTATATATGATTAGCTTATGCCTATCTGTATACCCAATTCCAAATGCCACAGTGATTGGGTCATGGGCATGTGATACAATTTTCCCAGGAAGATGTCAGGAGACTGTCAAAGGTATTGCTTCTAGGCAAGAACTTCCTCAGACTTCCGTAGGAACTATCTAGAGAATCTCTTTCTTTTTTAGCATACGATGTGTCTGTGAGGTGAACAAGTACTGCAACACTTTACTGCCAGGAATAGTGACATCTCCAAAGGGAGGAGGGTAGAATGGAGTGAATTGCAGAAAAACAGATTCTGTATCAATACATGCTCGAATCACATCTTGCCTCTGAACTTTTCAGTTACATGAACAAATATATTCCCTTTATCATTTAGGTCAACTAAGTCGACTTGAGTTTTCTGTTATTTGTAAACACATCCTAACTCGTGAAACATAACACTTACTGTGCTTTCCAAGAACAAATCACTATTGCAAAATGTTAGATATTTTATTTCATCTTCATAGCAACCCTTTGAGTACCCTTAGCAGCCACTGTTACCATCCCCATTTTAAAGAAATAACATTGAGTCACAAATAAGTAACTTGCAAGAAATTTTGAACAGATGGTAAGAGTTAAAACCAGATTCAAACCTAGGTGGTCTGAATCCAGAACCCAGGCCTTTAACCACTATGCTATAATAATCATCTGCCTCAGTATCAGGCAAGACAGTAGCAAAATATCCTGGAGATCTTAGTCCTAAAGATTACTGTAGAGAGGATGTCGGTATATTATACTGATAATCAGCAATATCCTCTCCTAGATTGTTGCAAACCCTTTTTGGCCTATGGCTGATTCATCCACTCAAGTTTTACTCAGCAAAGATATGTTGACTGCCAACTATGTGCTAGGCACTGTTCTGAGTACCAAAAACATAATGCCACCTCTCACGGAATTTACATCCAATGGTAAAAACTGACAATAAATAAATTAAAAATTTAGCAACTAGTAGTTGTAAATGTTATCAAGACAATTAAAGCAAGGTAAAGAGACTTCCTAAGGAAGGTTGTAAAGATGATTACTTCAGGAACACTTAATGTATTTTCATCAGCATAATTATATTAAATTTTCCAAGGGCAAAGAACTAATGTTAAGAGGTGGGCAGGTGGAGAATTATTCCATTCTAATCCACAAATAGACATCACAAGTTCAAGCAGAGCAGTGACACCACAATACTTGATATAGTCCTATTCCTGTCACACCCAAGTGTGGATATCAGAAAAACTGGAATGCCTAGAATGCCACAGAGAAATTATAAAAAAGTATAATCAATCAAGGATGTAAGTAGCCAGATGATCATGGCAAGAGGCCCTCAGATAATGTTACCTTCTTGGTGGAATAGGTTAGAAGGCCAGACACCAGATCAACAACTAGAGCCAAAAGTCAGCAGATGACCCTGGTCAGGAACTGTCAGAGAAACAAGAGATACCTGCGGACTGGGGTGAAGGGTGGGGAGCTATATATGTATCATCCAAGAAAAGTCACAGAAGCAAGGCAACAGCCAACACTAGATGCAGTATGATTTTAAGGAGCTTAAAAGAAGTATCTCTGGAAAAGCTTTTGCTTCTGCTTAGATATGAATGATGGGTTGGTTGAAAGAAATTTTCTAGTCTGGTTAAAGCCACTTGTATTGGGCAATAATTAATAAGAGCAAATGAACAAACAATTAGCAAATAGCTTACTAATCAGTTGCATGTACTATATCTTTGAATTGGGTTTTAATTGCATATACTTGAAAAGAGATTAGTAATAGTAGTTACTAATAGATTAGTAAGACTATTAAACTATCAAAAATGAAGCGTGATCAGTTCTCTTCCACTTAACCATATATTTGCTGTACTTGACTGTTCAGACCACAAATCCATTAACAAGGCACCAAAGCTGCTCCCAGTTGCAAAGAGATGTTGAAATTCTGTTGCAGTTGGTACAATTGACACTCCTAGGAAGTCTGAGTGATCCTACTGACTTTCTTTACATGAAGGAAGAATGAGGTACAGTTGCTACCCCAATCTTTTTGTCTTGTTCTCAATAAAACATTGGCTCTAACCACAATAAAGCATGTTGAACCATCCCCTTAAATTGGATGCCTCGCCCATCATAAAAGTTAACTATTTTATGCCCAAAGTTATTTACACTGACCTATATAAGTCATGGACCTGAATAATACACAGGGCTCTCTCAACCCAGCTCTAATCTTCCACCATATATTAGGAATGGCCTTGATTATGAAGTAAGTTTGTGGTTTCTTTTCTTTTTTTCTTTTCATTACCCACATGGCCTGAAAGCTGCCTTTTGCATCAGCAGTGGGCCACCAAGTTTGAAGCAACCAGGCAATTAGGCAGCAGAGAGAAGGAAACAAAAGTTTCTGGGGAATTCACAGTTTAATCATGACAAGTCAGGGAAGGGTGCTCTTTAGCAGGACAGCCAAAGGGCCACAGAAGGTCTGGCTCACCTAGCCCAGTGGGCTGAACAGGGAGGGAAAGGTAGCCGGCAGCATAATTGTTCTGCGTGCATGTGCTTGCACACACACACACACACACACACACACACACACACACACACACACACATTGCCTAAGCTGTCAAAAACCACCTTTGTTCATGGTGATAGAAGAGGAGATTGGAGAATAGAATTAACATACATATCAGTTGGTCACTAGAGTCACTGCTTCCCCTTTAATGGAGCTGTAGTAACAGTGAGCTTAGGAACCTCAGCTGACCAAACTGTGCCTAGCACAGAAAGTGTGGTCACTGTCTAGGTCCTCACCCTGAGCCGTTGAGTCCGTGCTATATCACAGCTTCAGAGAAGAGCAGAAGAGTCGGCATGGGTGTGGCCTAAGTCATCAGAGGGGACAGAATGGTCTCAGGGAATGGGGCTCATAGATTCTGGTGTGTGACTACCTATGTTCACATCCAGCCTCCATCACTTCTAGCTCTAAGAAAAACCAGTAAACTTAGCCTAAGCCTTTCCTAAAATGGGTGTAATCTTTGTGCTTATCTCAGGCTACTATTATTATCTCAGGCTACTATTATAAGGATTAAATCAGATAATTTTAAATGGTAGGCCAGTAACAACTCAATTCATTTTAACTGTTGTCATTGTTATGAAGGAAAAGTACAGGGTTCTCTGCTGAGAGAGGAGAAGTGGTTCCTAACTGTGTTAGCCCTCCCTGAACATCTGCTTGCGTGCCCCTTGAATTGTACAAAGCCTACTCCTCTGATTGCCTGAACCGTTACCATTGCAGTTTCACTTTATGAGCACAGGACATACTTATCTAATGTTGCTTTGGTCATCAGTTCATTAGGTCCTTCCCCCAGTAGGATTGCAAGGTCTTTCTAGATAAATAAAGGTCATAATTTTTCCCTTTGCTGGACCACTCCCTCCCTGTATAGCTCTGCCCGTATTCCCATATCCCTTCCCTCCCTGCCCTGCACGTAACTGGACATAGAATACTTTCCACACCATACTGTAATGGTCAGTTGTCATGTCTGTTTCCCCACTGTGTTGTCATCTCTTTAAAGACTATGTGTTATGGATGAGTTGTATGACGGGCCTAGCATGATGCCTGTAGCATTGTAGATGGTAAATACCTGTCAAATGAAAATGTAAATAAAGGAAAAGTGAATGCTGTTATTGCATAAGATATATTTCTTAGAATAACCTTCCAGGTGGCTTGTGTGCATGCTGGTGTCTTGGTTGGGAGTAGTCTGAGAATCCCCAGGAAAGTCAACTGGAAAGTACTGTAGTTATAGCCTGTGTGTATCTGTGTGTGTGTGTGCGTGTGTGTGTGTGTGTGTGTGCAGGTGTGCAGGTGTGTGTGTCTTTCTCTCCACATTTCTCCAAATTCTTTCTCTTCCTTCCTTTATTTTTTATGTTTGTGTGTGGGTATGTGTGTGTGTGTAGTCACTTTTCCAGAAACTGAGAAGCTTTTGTGTAAGGTACAGATGACTTGGTAGAAGATACAGGTGGCAGGACTTGGTGCACCACATTTATTTCACCTTAACTATCACATATGCCTAAGGTTTCTTCGTTACACACTGTCCAACTGGAGTGAGGTCACCAGATCCTGCAATTTAGCAAAGCTGGAGAATAAGTGGTATCATATTCCAAGGACATTTTCAAACCACAGGATGTATTCTCAGCCATGCAAACTGGAAGAACTCACTGATCCTTGGGGATAGAGTAACTTCTTGTAAAGGGCTTCGTTCCTTGATGGCCACCCTAATAACCTGACATGCATTGGTTTCCTTTCTAAAGCAAATGGAACTTACTATTTTTTTTCTACTGTAAAATGTGTGCCCAATCCCACATATCAAATACCAACCAGGTCTTTCTGCAAAATGGTACCATTCTTATTATCTCTGAAGTTATCTTCAGCTTTCATAGGTTGGCCAAAGAAGGTATTACAAATGAATGCACTGTACAAAGTACAGTTACATTTACCCCATGTCAGAGAGATCAGTGGAAGTAACACATAAATCAGAATAAGCAAATAAAGACATGTCTTCTCCATACCTACCATTGGCTGGCAGAACTCAAGCTATGCAAGGAATGTTTACAATAGGTTCCTCTGGGTTTATACATGCTTGGAGCACCTTTGCTCATTTAACCCTTGTGTTCCCTCTCCCCAGCACCAGTGGGGCCTCCTCTTTATCTGATGACATTTCTGGGTCTTCTTTCCTTACTACAGCCATACCTTTTGAACCAAATCCTTGAGAATTCCTCCCTTTTTCCCCTGACCTTTTCAAAAATTAATACATTTTAAGGTGCATGTACTTGACCTATATTTACACATCTGTCTAGTACGGAGACCAAGGATCCAGTCATCATATTCATTTGAGACATCAAAATTTTACTTTTGATATTATCTTCAAAGGACTATATACACTGTTACTTGTCCATATAAGTGTCAAAGAGATACATAGACAGGATTGAAAAAGTTATACAAATTGAAACTAGATTCCTATTACTGGACCACACTGAGTTTAGGGTACCATGTATTAATACATATCTTGTTAATAAACCTATAATTATCTTCTGAATAACACTATTGTATTGCATTTTTAAATAAAATTGTTAACTTGTTAAATGCAAACATTTAAAAACCTGCTACAATTCTTTGTAACCCTGTTTTTACATATCTTCATTATAAATGAGACCTCACAGGAATAAGAAACAGGAAAAGAGGTGGCACTGTCTTCTCTCACCCTGAGAGGGCCCCATATAGTTAAGACTCCAGGCCCCTCAGACTGTGGCTGGGATTTTTGAGGGGTCCTGCACTTCATTTGTGAAAGAGACAGCATGCCACTTTGGTCACCAAAGTTCCCTTGAGCAATAAGTGGTCCCCTGGGAGGTGTGAGGCATGGTCCTGATTTTCTTTTCCATTTTGTCCCATTTTTGTGCCTCCTGTCTGGACTCGTGGAAAGCAGATAGCTAAACATTTTAAATAAGAAACTTGAATTATGTGATGTCGAGCCATCCTGCTTTAAAAAAGAGAGAGATAATTCTGTGGATTCTAAAAGCAAATGGTGGACTATAACATAGGGAATTAGGCACTAAATTTCTATTAATTCATAAAAACTAAAATAGAATCCATTAAGAGTGGTGGGGTATTGGTGAGAAAGGAGATGTAAATTATCCACGATCATGCTTGAAATGCAAAACCTGATCACGTTTGGCATCGGGCCAGCTACCATTAAAGTAATTATTTTTAATCATCAGCACTTGGTGACATGAATACTCATATTTGTTGATTTACTGAGAAAAGCACTTTATATTGTAAATAAAAAGGATGGAAAATACACATTTTGATTTTAGAACAAATAATAATGATTATTCTTGCTTTTTGAGGGTCTTTCCTTCTACAAAGCTATTAAAAAAAAAAAGCCTATTTCTACGTGGCTGAGCTGTGGCCCTAGTGTAAATGTCAATGGGGGCAGGTGTGAGCTTATTTTTATGTTCTATTTTTTAATGGGATCACTGGTTCTCTTCTTAAATAAGGGTTGGGGAACAGAGGATTTCTGGTGACTTATTTAATGGAAACCAAAGGAAAAGTAGAGAATGACTATTGAAATGCACCCTAAGAATTGCCAGGAACCCTCAGAAGCCTTGGCACAAATAATTACTTTTCTTCTGCTTCAGTTTGCCAGACTCTGCTGGGATTTGAAAGATGAATCATGTTTACCAGGGAGATGGGGGCCAGAGGGGCATTCCAAGCAGGGCAGAGATGCATGCGAGGGAATCTAGGAAACAGCACCATGTAGGTGGAAGAGCGAGAAGTGCGGGAGTGGAGGGGGATGAGGCTTGAGCATGTGTGGACAGGTGGAAGGAGTGTGGAAGACCTTGCACAACATGCAAAGGAGTAAACATCATCTTTTAAATGCATGCTTTTCAAACATAAGTGTATTTAAAAATCACCCAAACTTGCTTAAAAACGCAAGCTTCTAGGTCTTACCAACTCCCTTCCCCTAAAGATTCAGATTCCATTGTCCCAGGGCAAGGCCCAGGAATCTGCAGTTTAATGGGCATGCTCTTGCACCATCTCCCCTCACCCCTGCACTGACTCTAAGGCAGGCGGTCTCCCCTCGTGCAGTCCTGTTGTGCATCTTGGAGAGCCCCTGAAGGATTTTGAACTGAACAGTGATCATTTTGGCAGTCTATAAAATGGACTGCAAGGGGCAAGACTGCAAGCAGGCTGATCTGTTATTGCAATAACTGAGCTGGAGATGGGACTGATGGCGTGGAGTTGGGAGACTCTGGATGGGGGAATTTGAGAGGATGTGAGACCTGATTACATATGAGGTCCAGGGAGAAAAGACCTTGTGACCCTAGTACTTTGGCCCAGGTGACTGGGGCTGGGGAGGATTGCTATCAGTTAAGATGGGAAGAAGAGAAGGGCTTTTTTTCTCTTGTCTTCTGAGAGGAGGTAGGAGGATTGGGAGAGGACTCCTGGAGGAATGAGTATACTTGCTGCACAAATGGCACTCGATTCATCTGTGGGACAGACAACTCCGTGGTTGTATGAGGTAGCATGAGGTAGTTCTGAAGGTCAGAAAGATAGTGTGAGCTCGAGGAACAAATTTAAGTCATCGGTTTAGGGGCGCCTGGGTGGCTCAGTCGTTAAGCGTCTGCCTTTGGCTCAGGTCATGATCCCAGGGTCCTGGGATCGAGCACCAAATCGGGCTCCCTGCTCTGCGGGAAAGCCTGCTACTCCCTCTCCCACTCCCCCTGCTAGAGTTCCCTCTCTCGCTTTGTCTCTCTCTGTCAAATAAATAAATCAAATCTTTAAAAAATAATAAAAATAAAAAAATATAAGTCATCAGTTTATAATCAGTAAGTGAATCCATGAGTGTGTTTCCTTTTTTTTTTTTGTAATGGTGCTCATTCTTTATTAATAATATTTTATTTATTTTTTATTATTGTTTTCAATTAGCCAACATATACTACATCATTAGTTTTTGATGTAGTGTTCAACGATTCATTAGTTGTATATAACAGCCAGTGCTCGTCCACAGGTGAGAAAGAGGCCACCTGGGGAAAATGTGTAGATAGGCTGAGAAGGGATTTTGTTTTCCTGTAACGAGAAAAGATTGCAAGAAATCCGCTACCTTCTCTAGCCTAAGAAGAACCACTGCTCTTTAGTTTTTCTCTTCCTATCCACCTCCCCATTGGTGGACCACCAGCTGAAGCCTAATATTAGCAATCTGCAGCACCAACAAAAAGGCAATCTGTTCATTTTGATAGGAATATAATTTAATAAAGAACAATGCCATTAATTGCTCAACCCCTGAAAGTACCTAGACCATTCCCTCACCCCAAATCTCCACATAAGTCTATCTAAAACCTTTTTCTCCAATTTAGTCACTTTTTCTTAACTATTCAAGATTTAAAAATTCTTTGGATTTTTGTTTTGATATGTTTAATTTCTGATTTCTTTCTGTAATCTTTCTGGGCTATGTCCTCTTGCATATCATTTTATCTCAATAATTTCAAAGCTTTCAGTTTTGTTTTTCTTTGACTGTTACAATAGTATTATTACAGACTCCCCCTCCCCATTTAATTAGTCACAATTATATGGGTTAGCCTGGAAATGTATTGCATATTATAAATTCTGTGGGGTATTGTGTTCCAAAAATATGTTTCTAAAACAAGTAAATTAAAATTGGTGGCTGCCAGCATTTGAGAGTATCATCATATACATTATTAAAATAACAATGTTATATCCACAAACTAATAGGGTTTGGTTTTTTTAAAAAACAGAATACTCTTTTTGAGGAAAAACTGCTTGATTTCATAGGACTATAATGCCTCATTAGGAAAACATATTTGGACAGAAGTGGCTGAGAAAGACAAGCATATGATTTAACCAGAGGATGTTAAAATTGGAAAGAAAATTCTACTTGCATTTTCCCATATGTGAAAACAGCATGGCCAAAGTCGAGGGAACGGACCCCAGAGACCAAAAGGGGCCCCTGTTCTTATGGCTCCCACTAAATCCTTATGATGCTGCCCTCAAATCATTCTATTAAAAATACTGGATTCTTACTCTTTAATCCCCAGTGGAGCTTCTGGGCCTGTGTTGAAGAAGAAAGGGGACTTATGCCTAGGAAAGAACATTAAGCTCACTTTTTATCCCTTCATTTTCAAGTTCTCAGGCGAGAAGCCAGAACACTAATGTGACCGGTCAAAAGAGAGGTTGGGGGTGGGGGTGGGAGATGGGACTGAGCGGGGATGGATTTTCCACAGTCAGGTCTTGGCCTTCCGCAAGCCAAATCATCTCTCAAGTCAGAGGCTGTCTAACAGCCTCCTTCTGTGAGCTAAATTGGCATTATTTACCTCAGTACCAGTATTTTCTGTGCTATGTCTGGACTCATGCATACTAACAGGCCCAAATGTTTCCAAGTGTGAGCCCACTTTCTGATTGAAAAGTGAAATCTAATGCCATATGTGGATTTCACATATAATCCTGTATATTAATTTCACCTACACCCTCTAAATGGCAAAAACACAAGTCCACCCCTCTTTTTTGCTGGCCATAACCTGAACTGGGTAAGGCCTGTGCATGGCTGTGTCTCCAAAGAGGATGGCGTTGGGAACAGAGTTGGCCACTACTGTGTCCTTGGCTTTTAGGTTAGAGTATGTGTGGTGGTGTTAGGGAGAGTTGGCCCGAACATGTCTGTTTTATTCTAAGACAGCTGTGCAGATGAACACAAGTCTTCTGGCCTGGAGGGAGTTTGTAACAGAGCCGTGTCATACGTGAAGAGAGACATCAACTTTTTTTCGTTTTATTTTATAATGATGTAACTTTTATTTTAAGTACATTTTATTTATTCCTATTTGGGGGAACTTCTCAAATTTTATGGAAGATCTTTTATTCCTCTAATATGTCCTTGACAAATGTAGTTGGCCATTTTAGGCAGTTAATTACCACACTTCTGTTACAGTCGACGAGTCATTACATTGCTTTACAAAGAATCTTAACAAAAATCTCACTTCCTTTTCCATCATATCAGTCTCTTTCTTCCCTTCTCTTATTTCTTCTTTCCTCTTGTTTTCTGTGTCCGTGCACTCAGAAAAACAAAAACTAATCTGCCAGGAGTTTTCAGCTATCAGGTTTATTAAATTTATCCTTTCTGCACATACACATCCTTGTATTTTGAGAAATATATATAGTCACCTAACAATTAAGATGTGTAGAGTATTTAAATCACCCTCAAAATTTCCTCATGCCCCTTTGTAGTCAGTCCTCTCTCTTCAACCCTAGTCCCAAGTAATCCATTTTATAATTCCATAATTTTGCTTTTTCTGCAATATGTATAGATGGAATCATAAAGTATACAACCCTTTGACGTCTTTCACTCAGCATTACACTTTTTTTTGAGAGAGAGAGAGAAACTGAGAAACAGATTCTTTTTTTTTTTCAGATTTTATTTATTTATTTGACAGAGAGAGAGAAAGAGAGAGATCACAAGTAGGCAGAGAGGCAGGCAGAGAGAGAGGAGGAACCAGGCTCCGTGCTGAGCAGGGAGCCTGATGCGGGGCTTGATCCCAGGACACTGGGATCATGACCTGAGCTGAAAGCAGAGGCTTTAACCCACTGAGCCACCCAGGTGCCCCTCAGCATTACACTTTTGAGACTCATTCATACTGAGCCACATACCAGTTCCTTTATGCTGATGAGTACAATTCCATCGTATGGACATGCCTTCGTTTATTTATTCATTCATGGACACTTGGGTTGTCTCCAGTTTGCAAAAATTATGAATAAAGCTCTGTAAACACTCGCATTTAAATCTTGGTGTGCATAGCTTTTTTTAAAAAATCTGATGCATTAGCCTCTGAGGATGTAGAAAAATACAGAAATATTGAAAGAAAAAAAATGATGCGTGCTTGTTGAAGAGAGGCTGAGACTGGGGAGAGGGAAAAGAGAGAATCTGTGCATGAGCATGTGAAAGAAAATGGCTTTTGGAAAGTGTGTCTAGCATTAGGAGGAAGGTGGGAATATAGACAGACTCATAGGACTTGGTGGGACCGGTTTCAGGCTGTCTCCCAGGGATACAATCCTGACTGTATCCTAATTGGTACACAAGTATTTGTTAAAGAAACAAAAAGATAAAAAATGAATTTCATGACTATTGATACAAGGAATTGGTTTTATTTAAAAGGATTGAGTGGTAGATTCTGTTTGATGCTCTGAGTATTCTGACTAAAGGAATTTCAGATACACGGTTTTCTCGTTTTCAAAGAATACAAATGTAAGTTTACCACAAACATGGTATCAAAGATGACAAAACTGTTCTTTGTTGAGTCTAAATTATGAACATTACTACTCAAAGATCAAGGCCGAGGATGTAGGTGACATAGATGACATCTGTCCAGCCTTGGAAACATCTGTGCATCTTTGTGCTCATGTGCACAAAGGCTCCCTAGGACTTCCACCTCGCAGGTACTACCAGCCTTTTCCACTCTGCTCGGGACCCCAGCCCACACTCCCTCAGGTATTCTGGTGCCTTGACCTCCTTCTTCACTGAGATGACTGCGATAACTTCTCTGGGCTCTCTTTATGTCTTTATGTCAGTGGCTTCCCACTGTAGATAGAACACAATCCAAACTGCTTCTCATGCCTCACAAAGTCCTGTTTGAGGGGGCAGGGCCCACCTCAGCCCTCATTGCCACTGACACACCATTCCTACCCCCTCCTCCTAGCCTCCCACCTGAGCTGAGGTTGCTCTTCTCCAGCTTCCTGGACTTCTGTCAGTTCTTAAACGTGCCAGGCTCTCTCCTGCCAGAGGCTTTTATATTGCTGTATTCTCTGCATGGCTCTTTGCATAAATATTTCCTTTGTAGCCTTTAGCTCTTAGTTTACACGATCTCTTATGAAAAGCCTTCCCTATCACAGCTTCCATGCTTATTTTCTTCATAGCATAACAATCCCTAATTGTTGTATTTATTTATTTGATTCCTTATTTACTGCCTGTGTTTTCTGTGAGGATATAAACTCTCTGAGGGCGGGATTATAGTATCTTTATCATTTACTCTGTGTCTCATCCCTTAGTTATAATACTCAGAACCTGGTGGGTGCTCAGTGTAATGCACAAATGAAAGTTACAAATGATTTCATTTATATACTTTTACTTTGGGGAGGAAAACTTTCTGGAAGGGGATTTGTGATTCAGAAAGCTTATACTTTTTATATGTTTTTGAGGCTTTTGACATGCACTACCCTCTAGGGAAGTTTTGGCAATTTATATCATTCCCAGCAGTATGGTTATTAATGGATGTTAATTTATCATTTAATGTTGGTTTTGTCAGGTAGGTGGGTGAAAATTATATCTTGCTACTTCTGTCATCTGCATTTCTTTGATTACTAGTGAAATTAAACTTTTTCTTATGCTGTGAAACATCCGTATTTCTTTTCTTGTACATGTATATATGTTAATTGCTTATTCTTATCAATTTTTGAGAAAATTAGCCATTTAAAAATGTGAATTTTAGGAGTTCTTTATCTGTTAGGGATATGAAACTTTATTATAAATGTTGCCGATACTTTTCTAGATTACCCTTTTTCTTTTAACCTTACTGTTATTTTCTAACAAAGAAATTTTAAAAATGTATGTCGTTGAATAAATCAGTTTTTCTTTAGTATTTCTGTCTTTGGTGCTATTATGGAAAGTATTTTCTCATCAAAAGATTATATGACTATTATCCATATTATCTTAATGGTTTCATTTCAATATATTATCTGATACCATAATATATAGTGTATGTGCTATGTTTTAATATATATAAATACTTTTTAAAAATGATTTTTGGTATAATACAAATTTAATTTCAATTTTCCCACTATTTTTACAGTATATCAGAATTGTTTATTGAATAATTTATCCTTGTCTCAGTGATTCGAAATATCTTGTTTATCATATTAAAATCTTATAAATACTGAGATCCATTTCTGGATTTTCCATTTGGTTCAATATTCCCTTTAGCTTTTCCTCCACTGGTGGCCATACATATTATTATAGTTTGAAATTGTTAATATATAGAAAGACAGGTTCCTCCTCTTTGCTTCCTTTCTTAATAGTGTTACTGTTATTCTTAAACATTTATTCAGGGGCACCTGGGTGGCTCAGTCGGTTAGGCATTCGACTCTTGATTCTGCTTAGTCATGGTCTCAGGGTCATGGCATCAAGCCCAGTGTCCAGCTCCATGCTCAGGGGGGAGTCTCCTGTCCCTCTCCCTCCCCCTCTGCCCCTCACCTCCACCACCACACTCCCTGCCGGGCATGCATGTGTGCGCACATGCTCTCTCTCACTCAAATAAATAAATAAATAAAATCTTTTAAAAATATTATTCATTCAAATGAACTTCAAAATTATCTTTGTCAAATTTTGTAAAAATCTACTGAGGACTTTGAAAAGAATTACCTTACATTTATGTATAGATTCTTGTAGGTATGATTCACTTTTAGTAAAATTGAGGCTTCTTGCTAAAGAATCTGGTAATTTGAAGATTTACAGAAGTCTTCTTTATAAGTTTGCTATGATTTTTTTTTAAAGATTTTTTTTATTTATTTGACACAGAGTGAGAGAGAGATTACAAGTAGGCAGAGAGACAGGCAGAGAGAGAGAGGAGGAAGCAGGCTCCCCGCTGAGCAGGGAGCCCGATGTGGGCCTCGATCCCAGGACGCTGAGATCATGACCTGAGCCGAAAGCAGAGGCTTTAACCCACTGAGCCACCCAGGCGCCCAGTTGGCTATGATTTTTTAAAGGTCTATCATATATTTCTTATTTAGTTTATTCATAATTTTAATTTTTTGTTTGCTCTTTCAAATAGAATACTTTTTGAATGGGTCTTTTTCAAACTAGTTGCTATTATATGGGAAAGCTATGATTTTAGTACACAGATTTTTGAAAATGGCCAACTTGCTTAACTTTTTTATTCATCCTTTGAGGTTTTTCTCTTGAGTTTTCCAGGTAGAAAAGATTAGAATCTGAAAAGAGTGATAATTTTGCCTTTTCCTTCCCATGCCCACTTCATCACAGTTGATCTGAAATACTTTTGCCTCACCTAGGGACGAGGGCTTCCTAATGCTTCTCCCTTCTTCTGTTAATCCTTGCTCATTCCAGTCTGTCCTATAGTTTGTGGACAGATTTAACCACCCCTTTCTCTATTCAAAAATATCCAGAATATTCCCTTTTTCATTTATTTGTTTATTTAGAAAATCCTCATGGAGCACCTGCCATGTACCAGGGAATGCCAATAGTGAACAAAACTTCGGCCCTGTGAGCTTCCCATGACGTGGCAAAGTGACAGATATTAAACACCAACCAGCAAACAAGCATATTATTATAAATAGTAGTGAGCACTTGAATGCAAAAGACCAGGCACTGTGAGCAGGGAATTCTAGGTCAGAGAAGCCCCTCAGAGGACATGACCTTTGGACTGTGGCAGTCAGGATGAATGGGATTTGGCCAGAGGAAGAGTGGAAGAATCTTCATGATAGATGGAAAACAGGTACAAAGACCCACCCCAAGGCAGAAAAAGTGGTGCTTTTGAGAAACAGAGAAAGGTCAATGTGCCTAGAATGTGGTGAGTTAGGAGAGGGGGTGATTCGAGGCTGGACTGCTAAATCGAGCTTGATGTTGGTTACCTCAAAGCTTTTAGTTTTAATTCTAAGTGCAAAGGAAGCCATTGAAGGCTTTAGGAATGGGAATAACATGGTGTAATTTGCATTTCAAAAGGGTCTCTATTCTACTGAATTAATGTATCATTTAATCAATCATAGACTTGTATTTACAACTTATGCTCAGGGTTGGTGGTCCTTCAGCAAATGTTCTATGTATCGGTTAGGGATTAATCCTTGTTTGTTAAAGACTTACTGACTTATAATCAGCTTAAAAAATTTACTGAACATTTATTGAGCACCTAATCTTTGGCAAGGGTTATAACAGCTACTCGGGATATAAATATATATATGAATGACAGGACCTCTCAGGGAGTTCATACCTAAAGCAGAGAGAGAGAACTGAAGGTGATTAGAACTAAATGTAATTTGAGACATACTCTAACAGAGTTAGACATTTTACACTACAGAATCAGAAGAAGGGGACCCTATATCTGGGATCCAGCGCATAGGGCAGAGGGAGGAGAGAGATCAAGGGTGGGACAGTGTTACAATGAAAATGATGCTGAAGTTGAATTTTGACAGTTTACGTTCCTTAGGTGTAAAACCAAGAAATAAAAGAACAGTATATGCATCCCTTAGAAGCATGGGGGGAGAATGATTCATTCAAGGCAGTGATAACTACATTAGTAAGAGACTTCAGAGAGCAAGTGGGAGAATGGAAGGCAAAACATGTTGGTAGGGATATAAATGAGAAAAGGGATTGTACCATTGGAAAAAAAGTGCTTTATCTGTGAGGAAACAGGGCATCACTGAAAGATTCTAGATGGGAAGTGACATGATCAGATTTGTGTGGGGTGGATTTGGTTTGGTTTGGTTTGTTGTTGTTGTTGTTTTTTTTTTAGAGAGAGAGAGAGAGAGAGAGAGAGAGAGAGCCAGAAGAGGGGCAAAGGGAAAGAAGAGATAGTCTTAAATAGGCTTCACACCCAGTGCAGAGCCTGACTCGGAGCTCAGTTTCTTGACCCTGAGGTCATGACCTGAGCTGAAATAAAAAATCAGATACTTAACCAACTCAGCCACCCAGGCAGGCCGACCAGATTTATTTTTATAAAAATGTAAATTTGGTGTTCATGTCGGGATGAGGAGAATATGAGGAACGTCAGCTCTCAGGACAGATCTTGATATGAGGGAAGTGAGGTAGAAGAAAGAACCAGAGGGACTCCAAATCAAATCAACAGTTGGTATGGGGGAGAAGACAATGAGTTCATTTGGGAACATGTTGGGTTTGGCAAACTTTTTATATAAAGCATCAGATAGTAAATATTTGGGGCTTTGTTGGCTATGTAGTCTCTGTCACAACTACTCAACTCTGCCTCTGAGGCGTAAAGGCAGCCATAGACAAAGTGTAAAGTGTGTGGCTGTGTTCCAGTAGAATGGGGTGGGAGAGTGGGTTGGATTTGGCCCACAGGCTATAGTTTACCAACCCCTGGTTTAAGATACCTGGGGGACTTCTGTGCAGATAGCTACTAGATACTCTAAAAAAATCAGTCTGAAACTCAAGAGAAGAGCTCAGGTTTAGAAAACAGTGTTTTGGAAAAGTCAGTAGTTAGATCATAAATCACCCAATGGCAACCCAAATCCCAGCTGCTAGAGGTGATTTGTTGAACAGAATATATGTGTGTGTATGTATATGTGTGTTTGTATTAACTGAAATTTGAATACTTTTAGGCAAACAAGAACTCTTCATTTACCACAGACCCCATAACTTCTTAATATAGCCTATATTCTGGACTCATCTTTTGTTATCTCTCCATTTTCTGTTCTCATTTAAGTTTTCAACCCATCATTAATGTTAGTGATAGTGATTAGTGAAAGTGTTTGGTTTTGTAAGTAGAAAAGAAAAAGGTCAAGTACAAAACTTGAAGAATGCCAACATTTATTTTTTTTAATTTTTTTTTAAAGATTTTATTTATTTATTTCACAGAGGGAGAGAGATCACAAGGAGGCAGAGAGGCAGGCAGAGAGAGAGGGGGGGAAGCAGGCTCCCTGCCGAGCAGGGATCCCAATGCGGGCTTCGATCCCAGGATGCTGAGATCATGACCTGAGCCGAAAGCAGAGGCTTTAACCCACTGAGCCACCCAGGCGCCCAACAATGCCAACATTTAAAAGGGAAGTAGTAGAAGAATCTATAAAAGGAAGCGTGACAAATAGCAGTCTTGGTCTGAAACAGAAATGGCTTAAAGGGAAGAATTTTCCATCTAAAATTGGTGAGCAGTAAAACCCTTCAAGACCTAGGTCAAACACCACCTTCCTGTAAAGCCTTTGGCAATTACCCCAAAGTTTCTCTTAATAAGAACTGCAGCCTTCACTGATGCATCCTTCTCCATAAAACTTAGCATTTGTCCTTGATTACATTGCTTGATTGTATTGCTATCTTAAGAGTTTCTTACTGTATGTAACCCTTGGCTCCCCAATAGGTTTATAAATTCCCCGAAGTCTGAGGCTGCTTATTTCTCACCCTTTAGTTTTTCTCACAAATCCTAGCACCGTAATAAATGCATAGCAGACACCCAACAAGTAAGTGTTGATTGGATATGACTTGTTTCCAAGGCATAAAGAGCTGGTGCTTTAAGGAAATATCATGTTTGGTTTTATATTTAAGTTCCTGGAGCTTCAATTGTTTAGCCAGGTTTTCATCAATAGCCTGCCCATCCTTCTCCCTCCTACTGCCCTCCTCACAAATCTATTTTCCTTTGGCAATCCCATGTAACCCTAGAACCAATCCATCCTACCACACGTGGAGTTCCTGTCAAGTGTTCCACTTTCTATTCGATGACTTCTCTTATTTCTTACTTATTTATCCTAATGCATTGTCCTTTTGACCCAAAGAATTATCTAATGGTTTTTACAGAAGGTGTGCATAAAAGTAGCCTTCCTCAATTTAACCACAATGGTACTTAGTGTGTCTTCAAACTGCTTTTCAGGCAATGAGTAATTCACTGCTTTTTAAAGAACCCCTGCTAAATAGTTAAGCAACTGAATCTCCACCAGGAAGCTGGGGAGACTGATTCCATGGGTTAAGCGTTGACCAACATCCCTAAGGAAGTCACTGCCTCAGACTCCGTGAAGGTTCCAAATGCTAAGCTCCTTCTTTCAGGCTCACATCATCCCTCAATGCCTGCTGTCATTTTGACTGACTCCATATTTGATACAAGACATAATACGAGAGAAGTTGGTGCCAAGAGACTTCTATTCACAAACTTCCAGTGGAATAATTCCCTTCATTTACAATGGTAAACTTACCCTTACAGAGTGTAGAGGTGACCTTTGCCTAATGAGCTATCTTAGAAGTAGAATTTCATGTATCATGACATGAAAATTAATGCATATGTCAAGGAGTTTACTTACCTTCCTATAATTGTATAGTGATTTTCAGACATCCAAATTTGATAATAGAAAGCAATGACTATTTCTTCATAGAGTTAACATGCTAACAAATTACTACTCCAAATTCTCCACCACTGAAAAGCACACTTCTTACGTAATAAGGTATAGCTCACATGAAACACAAATATACCTTTTTGGAACACAGCAGCCTATTCAAGATTTAGCCAAAAATAATAGATCTCCCTTTGAATAACTTGCAAATCTAAAATATAATGGAAAGAGAGGTATGTGTTAATAAACATAAGCTAACCTTTCAAATAAATTCATTATACCGTAATACCCACAGCAGCTGGCAACCTTCTGACATTCTTATCTCCTAAACTTTTTGTTTTCTATCCATCTGTTAAGTATTAAACAATGTCAGTTCTTCCCTCCCAACTCTAGATCTACCCCATCAAACTAGACTAAATAGAACTAAATTCAATTACTACATTAAGATATATTCTGCCTTACTGAAAAACAAAATATCTCCTTTTTACCTTAAATCAAAAGGCATGCTTGAGCTACATGCCTCCTGCTAACTGCAGCTTCTGAGATGGAAGAGGGAAAGCAGGAGCTGTATGCATTTCTTCTTCTGTACTTCCTATGAAAATTTCTCTTAGAAACTTAAATCCCTCCATCCAGGAGGTCATCAAAAGTAGCTTAAGATCACTCTTATTCCAGCCACATTTGTACCGTGTGAACTCTAAAACAGCAATCTTGGGATGTGCTGGGATACTGCTTGAAGGTCCCTAAGTGGACATTCTGGGAGTAAAAACTTTGTTTCAGAAGAATGCCACTCTTCTGGCCAATAAAAATATGAGCTGATACATGCCCTAGAGAGAGTAGGTGGATTATGTAGGGATAGGATAAGAAGAATGGACACCAGCTCCAGTGGACACCCATCAAGTACAAGAAGATAAGACCCCCCTGGTATCTTAGCTTCAAAGGGTGCTAAGACAGTGCTCTGTCCCAAAAGCTTCCATCCTATTCTACACAGCCTGTCATTGAACCATCAAAATCATTCCCCCAAGACAAGGCCCTACTATACCTATGGTATAAAAATCCTTAACAAGAGTAAGCTACCATGGCTCATTAGCAATAGTAATCTGCCAAACCCAGTTCATGCTATTCAGGGGCCACCAAGCTGTGCCACCTCAAGTCATAACAGAAACTACAACTGGATGAGGGGAATTCATCTGTGGGCTAACCAGTGGGGTGAGGTGTGAGTTGAGGTGGAAATAAATGACATTTTTAGACATTGCTGAATGAAAGACAAGAAATACTTGCTTTCCATTCACAGCATGAAATAGTTTTCTTGTAAATGATTCCTTTAAAATAAAAAGGATGACAATTATATGATCTCTCTGATATGAGGAACTTGGAGGGGCGGGGGGGGGNTGTGAAAGTTGTAAGCCTGATGATTCACAGACCTGTGCCCCTTGGGCAAATAATAAAAATAAAATTAAAAAAAAAGAATAGTAAATCTAAATTATCGTATGATCTCTCTGATATGAGGAACTTGAGGAGCAGGGTGGGGGGTCGTGGGGGGTAGGGAGGGAAAAATAATGAGACAAGATGGGATCTGGAAGGAGACAAACAATGAGAGACTCCTAATCTCACAAAACAAACTGAGGGTTACTGGGGGGTGGGAGGGTAGGGATAGTGTGGCTGGGTTATGGACATTGGGGAGGGTTTGTGCTATGGTGAGTGCTGTGAAAGGTGTAAGCCTGATGATTCACAGACCTGTACCCCTGGGGCAAATAATAAAAAAATTAAAAATAAATATAAATAAATAAATAAAATAAAATAAAAGAGATTGTGTATAACAAAAATCATGAAAGTTCTACATAAATTCCTGAAGTTTGGGAAACACTGACATTGAAGAAAATGATGTGCTAGAAGATGGTGTAATTTCCCTTCAATTTTCTGCAAATGATCTCCTCAAACCTTCCTCCAAGGTTGGCTTCTGGCATTTGAGCTAGAACCCTGAGCTCGTATTCAGTAATATGGAAACCTCAAGCTGTCCACTTCCATTTACTCCCACGCCCGGCCCTTTCTAGGTGTGGGCCAGAAGGAAACAGGCTTCTGTTGAGCCAGGGAACTCTGCCATAGTATGGCACAGTCCTATTGACAAGATCCCAAAGCTTCTCACAGAGAAAGTCTGCTACAGTGGGAATTATCTTATGTGTAAATGCCTGTGGGTGAGAAGTCCTAGGAAGGACTTTCTTTTATGAGAAGGTTAAGTGTCTAAGTCACGGACACTGTTTTTCAGGCCCATTGGGGTCACCATCAGCTGGGAACTACTGTCAGGGTGTGTGTGAATCCAGGCTGGCTATGGGAGGCATGGACAGGAGGCACCCCCCAGGTTTCTGAATCACCAGCCTCCTGATGGTGATCAGAGCACCAAGAAGGGACTAATTTAAAAACTAAACAATGTAGTAATTGCCCCTGGTCACCAGGTTGCCTTGCTTTTGGAAGGCCGCTGTTTCCGATTAGTGGGGCCTGGATCTGATGAGGGCTAACAAAGTGTAACGAATGATCAAAGTGACAGTTAGAACAGTACGAGTGCCCAGTGATTGATCTGGATGACGTAATAATGATAACCAATGAGGTGAGGCAGGTGGCGGTCCCCTCCAGGTAAAGATGGGGGTAGGCCCCGGACAGGTCAAGACTTTTATCTGTTTAGGGAAAAGAAGGTCAGAGGGTGGAAGCAGAGGCACACAGAAAGGAAAGAATGGAGCGTTCACACCAGAAGCTTTTGGATGGAAAGAAAAGAGGTCAGCCATGGATGAGAATAAGATCCTTGTTCAGTGACAGAGGTAAAGATTGCCAGTCCTAGCATATCACTAACCCAACTATTAGGGTATAGCACAAAAGTATTGATGTGAAGGAAACTCAGCTCTCTGTAAATAATTTGAATTTAAAAAGGGCTCATTTTCAAGTTATTTTTGATGGTCATGTTTTCTGAGTAGCAGAGGAATTACTCTTTAAAAAAAAAACAGTAAGAGCAGGGTCTCAAAGGCAGGGTCTTGAAGAGATAATTTGCACACTTATGTTCATAGCTGTTCACAATAGCCAAGAGGCAGAAGCAGCCCTAGTGTCCATCAATGGATGAGTGAATAAACAAAATGTGTTATATATGTACCACGGAATATTATTCAGCCTTAAAAAGGAAGGAAATCCTGTCATGTGCTACAACATGGATGAACTTTGAGGACATTCGGCTAAGTGCAACGGTAGTCGTAAAAGGGTAAAAATACTGTAGGATTCCATGTACATGAGGTATCTAGAGTAGTCAAATTCACAGAAGCAGAAAGAATGGCAGTTGCCATGGGCTGGGGAAAGGGGGAAGTGGGGGGCTTGTTTAATGGGTATAGAATTTCAGTGTTGCAAGATGAAAAAGTTTGGAGATCTGTTTCAATCAATGTGCGTATACTTAACGCTACTGAACTGCACACTTAGAAATGGTTATGTTGGTAAATTTTATGTTATGTGTTTTTCACCACAATTTAAAAAAAAACAAAAAACAAAAGAGACTGACAGATTTATTATTATTTGGATAAAAATACTTTTTTAAATAACACTATACATTTCCTGTTTCCTCAAGTAGTGTGTGCGGAATCTTATTTGACTCCTGCTTTGAAATTTCAGTTATTGTACCAAGCAGAGGATAGTGTTGCCTTTAAAGTCTTTTGAGGTAGTCTTTGCTCCTAGACAGAGGGCCCCAGAATGATGAACATCTGTAGTTCTTATGTCGCTATCTTGTGGATTTTATGCCACTTGTGTTGTCAGGCTTTCAGCTCTTACTTTTTTCCTATGGGCCAGTTTCTTATCTCCTCCAAATTTGTCAAAACGAGGAAATGTGTTAGACACATTAATTCAAGTTTTGCGGAAAATGAGGATAAAGAGATGCAGAATCAGGGACCAAGAGGTCCTGCTAATCACCTGAGCTGCGGTACGTGGTCTTGGGCACTCCTGCTTTTCTCTGACTGGAAGCCTGCTGTGCTCCTCGTTGCCTGCGTTTCCACAGTGTTCTGCACAGGCACCCCTGCTAATTCCAGAATCATGGGTGGGAGAGACAGAGCTTTATTATCAACCTGACCCAAGAATCATATGCACAAATATTATTGACTCTAAGGTTCATCTCTGATCAAAATTGAGACTTTGTGACTAAATGTAAGTCCATCTTCTGAGAAAAGGTGGACCGGCTTTCTTCAGTATAGAATCAATGTTATTAATATTTCTGGTCTTTAATGCTACTTTGGTTCTTATTGAATAAGGAAAAAAATATTCCATCCTTGAAAAAAGCTGGTATTTTTTATTTTATTATTATTATTATTTTATTAACATAGAATGTATTATTTGTCCCAGGGGTACAGGTCTGCGAATCATCAGGCTTACACCTTTCAGAGCACTCACCATAGCACAAACCCTTCCCAATGTCCATAGCCCATCCACCCTATCCCTACCCTCCCGCCCCCCAGTAACCCTCAGTTTGTTTTGTGAGATTAGGAGTCTCTTATGGTTTGGTATTTTTAATGAAGAGGGTATATTCTCAAGAACTCTTATGGTCCTAAGTGATGCTCCATGGAGAAAAAGGAGATGTCTTCTCATTCCTGACCCAATCTGCTGACGAATCTGCAGTCAGAGATTTTCTGTCAAATTATATATTTTAGAAAGTTTACTCTGAAGCCCCATTGAAATGTGCTACCTCACCTAAGTGTGAGCCTTAGGACCCCAGGCACCTCACACCATAGCTCTTTTATTCTGCTTCTGCTCCCAGGCTGAAGGCCTGTCCCTCTTGCTCATTTCCATTTGGGGGCTGCAGACACATACCTGGGAAGCAGGGAAAGAGGAAGGAAGGCAGGAAGAGAAATGGACAGCTGTATCCTGATGACGGGATGTTAGTCACAATCTCGCCTCCCCGCCCCATGAGCTCATCGAGTAACCCACACTCTTTTCTGGAGGGCAGCTCAGCAACCACACACGGTGTGGGGACAGGGACTGAGTATAGTGGGTAGAACAGGTGTGAATCCTCACGCCACTGCTTACTGGCTCTGATGTACTGTACGAGATCTTCCACTTCTCCCAGCCCCTGTTCTCCCATCTTTGAAATGGTGTCACCTTCCGGCTTCCCCTGCAAGTTTACCATAAGGATACACTAAACCGTAGCTGTGAAAACACACTGCCAAGTGTTAGGTCCCTACACAAGTGTGAGGCCTTTTTGCTGACTACCATTTGGCAAATGCAAAGCCTGGTGCTATTGACACAATTGTCCTTTATGGCACTTGGCAATTTGGACTTTGCTGACAAACAGGAGAGAGGTGGGAACATTTGCCTCTAACTTCAGTTTGAAAGCAAAGTTTCAAAGGTTTTTCATGAAACTCGCCACATGAGTCTGTCTCAGGTGTTGCATATCTCTTGTCCATACTGGCTCACTTACCCCAAGTGCCTTCTCAGGCTGCCCTGACCCCTGTCTGACCTCTCCTCCCATGCCAACCTTCTTTCAAAACAAACTACTAGATAAGCCAGCAGAATTTCTCTTTTTAATAATCCAAATGCCATTTCCAGGAGATGGGTACATCTTGACAAAAAGACCTTTCATTCTGCAGCCTGTCTGGGGCCACAGCACTGGTGCCATACCTTGCCTAGGGTGACGCCAGGCTCACGGCAATCTCCCAGGTCCACATGCAGCCTCTGGTGGCAGGTTAGGCATTTCCCTGAATGGTCTTTCATTGTCACACTGTTTTCCTGAAGGGTCTTGGAAAATCATTAGCAGCCACAAAATATTTTCCAAGCTCCAAGATTTTTCTTCTCAGTGACTTTTAAACCTCTCTGCCTCCCTGTTCCATCAGTATCCACCCTTCGGGGCTCCAAGCATATTCGACTTAATTCGTTTTTATGCTTTAACTGTTTAAATAGTTAACGGTAGAACTTAGACTTTGAAACCCCCCCCCCAATTGCCTATGTGTCTGAGGTTGTCAGATCAAGATGGAAAAATACCTCTAATTGTTTCCAGACAATATACGACGCTCTCATTCTGGGTGAAAATACGTATAACTTACATTTTCACAAAGGATCTTGGGGAGGCCTGTGGGAGATTCCTGCAAGCTGGGCTTTTTTTGTACATTCCAGTCCACTGGAAAATAAAACCCAGTTTCAAAACTGAACCAGGAGCTTTTACTAGGTTATTCCTAGATGAGTAGCTATAGCTGGTTTCATTTTTTTTCCCCAACAAACGACATTTCTTTTCCGATCTTAATAGATTTTTATCTTGGCTTCGTATGCCAGTAAGTAAATACTTTGGTCCAGAGAAAGTGACAGATCTTCACTGAAACACAGCAGACAGGTATTCTGCACCCCCATTCAGCCCTAAAGAATAATCTGCATCTCCAGGAATCACTCCCTCCTCAAGAATTTCATCTCTGGGCCTGAAATCCCATCACTGAGAGAGTCATTCATTTGGGTGTAGAAGACTTGTTAGTGTTCAGAACTTGCCCATTTGAGTACAAATATAGTTATTGACAGTTAAGACCTTAGTTCAACTCTGATTAACAAAATTTCCAAACTTCGTCAGAATGAGACTCTGGATTAGGACCTAGAGAGGGGAATCCTGGGGCAGGAAGAGAAGAAAGTGGAAAAAACGGGAGACAAGCCTACACTGTACTCAACACCCTGTGTGTTCCGGGCACTTTCTAAGGTTTACATTATATAACCTGTGTTACATTGCTGTGAGGGAGGTATTCCTGAGCCCATTTGAAAGACAAGGAGACTGGGAATCCAAAAAGCTGACTAAATTGCTCAGATCATACAGAGTACTTGCTTTACTTTAACCCTGGTGATTTTTCTATGTTAGTACATGTAGATTTACTTTCAAATATTTTTCTTTCAATCAATCCATGTCTCTTACATTGATATCAAGTATCTTTTGGGTTCTTTTTTGTAATGAATATTAAACTAATATTTAGTTACTATATATTGAAGAAGTTAATATATAGTGAATAATGTATGTTATTATATCATATTGAATACATACTACCTATAATGAGGAAGGTTTATCTGCGACTCACTGGATCATCCACCATACTCCCGGGAAAACCAATCACAATTTAAGAAGCAGCACCATGCTAGAGACCAGCAGTTGTTGAGAGCAAGACAGGGCCCAAAGCTCATGGGTGTGAGTGAACCCTCCTGGGCAGTGTACACAGACTGGCCCACAGAAACCTCATGCCCCTTTGGAGCCTCCTAAGGGAGCTGGGGGGTGGAGGCAGCAAGCAGCTCAGCGGACTAGATATCTGCCACCTGGCATTCATGGCTATCATCTTTGTTGTTTTCTTTGAAAGAGTCACTTGGTGGAAGAAGAGCCCATTTGTTTTTGAGTTTAGATTACAGTGGTGGTTCTCCAAATCAGATTCTGCACCAGGGCTCATCCCTGATGATATTTTCACTGATCTGCCATGGAAACATGGTAAGGTGTCCATTTATTCTGTCTAGGAGAAGACCTTTTTTTTTCCTATAATTCTCTTTAAAAGTATGTGATTGCCCTTTTATATTTTAGAAAATAATGAGGAGAGTAAATGGATCTTGCCTTTTATTAAAATGCTTACTCAGAAAAAATGGCAAGCTGCATGCCTATCTCTGTGCATATGTGAAAGTATTTCTCTATCATGCCCACACATGGGTGAAAAGAAGCACAGATAAGCAAATGGAGAATGTTAGATAGACCTGGTAGAGTCACATTATGGAGTTAGGTACAGCAGTTTAAAAAGAGTGAAATAGAGCTGCAGTGATATAGAAAAATCACCAAGGTTAAGGAAAAAAAGAACCTGAATAAATGTAGAATAAATGTACTGTATGATGCTATGTATATAAATAAACCATCCAAAGTATATACCTCTATATGGACCTATGAATGTATGTAAATGTGCAGAGAAAATTCTGGAAGGAGGCATAGCAAACTGATAACAGCAGTTCTCTCTCTGGAAGACACAGAGATTAGATGGAGGTCACCAGAGACATTTTCTTTATCTAAATTGTTTGACATTTTTAATAAGGATAACATATTCAGCTACTACTCATACAATTAAAAAATAAATGAGAAGTTCTAAAGTTCCAAATCTTATGTCAGTCCCCTCTTACTATTATATCTGTCATACTTATTATTGTTTTTGTTATTCATATTTAATATTACCAGTCTGTGAAATTCAAAATCTGGGCATCACTGGGCTAGAGTAGCATCAAGGCAAAGATTCATTGAGCATGATAAAATACATAAAAAGTGATCTTTAGTAATTATCACCATAATAATCATGCATCTAAAAAGGCTAGTATAAAAATGAGTTCAATATTTTAAGTGTAATACCATGACTTTTATGCATATTATTTACATGAATTAAATTTTAATTCTTTGAAAGTGTTGCAATATTTCATGTATAATAAGAGTTTACAAACTTTTTTGTCACCACCGTCCTTCAGAGGTTCACCTGAGCACCTAAGGATATAAGCCCACATTTTGCATTTGGGGAAGCCACATTTAGCATTTGGCGCTGATTTGAATAGGATGCCTATGCTGCTCATTGCAGCACCATGTGTATTCAAGTTTGCAGGAACATACCCTAGAGAATCTGTTATATACTTAGTTTGTCTTCTTCCCTCACCATCCGCTCAGCCCTTCTGACTTCTAAAGCAAAACCTTGCCCTCAGCTCTGCCACAGCCCAAAAAGGATCCAAGTTCAGTTTTCAAGCATTTGTCTCTTACATCATCGTCAGCCTTATACACTAGACTTGGAATCAACATCAAGGTAAGCCTTGGGGAGAGATCAGATTTGTGGAACTGGAAACTTTAGGCCAAGACGACATCGGTTCCTTGGACATTCAATCCAAAAACCCCAGGTTGTGGGGGAGGAGGGAGTGAGCTGGTGGATCAGTGCCAGAGACCATCCTGCCTCTGGACCTTTTCCAGGCCCTGATGCAACCAACAGCCATGGACTTTGGTAAAGGACAAACATCTCTGTTCTTGGTGTGCATCAATCACTGAATTTCACCAGGCCTGGACCAGGATCCTGAATTCTTGCACAGATGGGACAATCATTTCCTTTTCTTGCAGCCTTTGGATTGCAGATGATTTGGGGGGATCCTTTTGTTCCCTTGGACCTCAGACTCAGAGCCCCCTGAACTCTGTTTTATTATCTCCTAGAAATCAATCAATTTTTCACCGTTTTCCTTATTAACAGGTATAAAACAGATGTTAGATGGGTCTCTGATCATGGCTTGTGCTATTTCAAGTTAGGTCTTGTTTTTAGAGGAAGCATCCAAATACACATAAGGCAGACAAAAGACTGATATTACTAAGGCACACTATCTAAAGGCAGCAATTCCAAATCTTTTATTTTCTAAGTTGTGACGGCCAGTTAAAAACCAGTCTTCCAACTCGTGCTAACTGTGGTGACATTTCTCTCTGTAGCAGTCAAAGGTTCAATAGAGTCAGATCATTAGTTGGTTACATTAATATCTTCCTACCTTTTGGATCTTAAACCATCACACTAAGGAGAGGAAGCCTTAAATATGTGATAAAAGAATAAGCAGTCTCCAGGTAAATTTAAAATTGCATCCCAAAAACCTTGTATATATTCTTAGGGCACTTTATTAACTAAGTGTAATAACCGATAGCAGTAGTACTATTATACACACGTCAGTGGATAGTATTTTGGATTCAGACTATAACAAGTCTCAATCGTGTTACTAAACTGCAGCTTGTTTAAAATAGAAGCTAAAACTAGAAAAAGGAAAGGGCTAGAGAATGTGAACTTGGTTTTGGAATTCCACAAGTATATAAAGATAAAATCACAAATACAAAATTCATTTTTCAGCCATTAAGTATTTTTGGTATATGGTCATCTATGCTAGAAAAATGCTAGAAATATAAGTATAATGGTCTCAGTAAGTTGACTTCTTAGAACACCAATGACCCTTGCATTTTAACCATTAAAAATTGAGCTCACGGGGCACCCAGGTGGCTCAGTCAGTTAAGTATGTGCCTTCAGCTTGGACATGATCCCAGAGTCCTGGGACCGAACCCTGCATTGGGCTCCCTGCCTGCTTCTCCCTTTCCCTCTGCCTGATGCTGCCCATGCTTGTGCGCTCTCTCCCTCTCTCTCTCTGTCAAATAAATAAATTCTTTTAAAAAATTGAACTCACTTTCAAAGAAGAGGAGAGGAGAGAAAAGAAAAGAGAGAAGAGAACAGGCTCCATGGTTACCCATGAGCATCATAAACAGAACGACTCTTAGTTCCCACTTCTGGGTCCTGGCACACTTCTGGGCCATGGGGTTAGCCAAGAAGGGGATTTTGAGAGAACTTGAACCACCAGTACAGTAAGGTGCCCACATAAGGTTCTTTGTGGTTGGACAGAGGCAGAATGGAAAGAAAAGGGGAGAGGTGTGAGAAGGGATCACATGCCAGCATAGAACTCCAGGGAGTCCAGAATTTCTAAATTTAAACAAGGCCTTTTGGGTCTTTCTGAAGGCAGCAAGACTGAACTTTTTACTTAACTGTTTTCATAACTTTTAAAGTTACAGAGATGTGGTATGTGGGTTCCTATTCATACTTTTGCCTTAGACTACACACACCTTAGGGGGCAGGCCTAACACTGACCTCTTGATATATAGCATTTAAAGCGTTTCATACATGATATCACCAAGTCTTCCCAATTACCCCATTTCACAGAAAACAACAACAACAACAACTGAATCCCCAGGGACTTCAATGACATATTCCAAATCGCACAAACAGTAAGTAGTGTTGGTTTACCTCTTTTAGGCAGGAGGAACTCTGGATGTGGGTTAAGTAAATTAAAATCACAACATCATTCTGGTAGGGTATGGAATCTTGGTCTGTCATGCAGCTAGTGCAGTACAAGAGTCTGGGATGAGTCCCCTGCTTTGGGGATTGCCTGGCAGTGGGGAGAGAAGAATGAGGGGGCATGCAGAAGAAACTTCATGGCTGTACAGGCAAAGGCCCAGGAACACTGAAGGAAATCAAACTCTGAATATCAAATCCATTGTTTAACATTAGTAAGTCCTTTAATCTTCTGTTGCTTTAATAGGTAGTCTAATGATTTCTTAGTTGATATATTCAATATTTATACATTAGGTTTAAAATCATCCCACAAGCCAGATACTAGGCTAGGTCTCAAGGTAGCCCCGTAACTTCTTGTCTGGAAAAGTATGAATGGTACAGGGCCCCAAGCAAGTGACCAATTACACCTTGGGGCAGTTCCGCCTTCCTCATTATCAGAAACACTGGAGCACCTGGTGGGTTTCAGGTCATCAAAATGAATTATAAAAGAGAGATTGATGCTCTTTCACATGGGTCCAATGAGTTTGGCAACCTTAGAGAACTAAATTTAAAACAAAGATGGCTTACAGGGTACAAGAAGGAATAATGTTGCTATTTAAAAATAAATCAATCAACCCTTTAGAGATAAGAGTTTTTCTTTAGAAACTTTGGAACAAAAATTGACTTTGCTGAGCCAAGAAACGTCATAGACTTTAAAAGATTTCTCAAGATCAATGATATATTTTTAAATCACTTTCCTTAAGCAAATCAGTCCTATCTTATAACATGACAGAAGGAAACCTATAGAAGTCATTCCAAAAAGCACCATTGTGAGTCAGGGATGAGATCATATTGGAGAATCAGGCAAACTTTCATTTTGATCAAATTAAAGTCTGAGTGTCCAGAGCAAGGATCTGTGATGCCTATGATGTCTTTTCAAGGCCCCACAGTGTCTCACCTGTGTGCTCTTGTTTGGTGTTAAAATCTGCTTCTGAGAAGCACAAAGTTGAGACAAGATGATTTCAAGATGCTCATTGTGCTTTGCAGTTGATTGAAGTTGCTTAATCTCAAAGACTTGAGCAAGTTTTCATTCAACTTTCTTCCTTATATTAAATAGTCGCTTTGGTTTTTTAGGTTTCTTTCTTCTTTTCTTCTGTCCTCTCATTCCTCTGCTTTCTCATCTCTACTTTTGTTCTCTTTGTCCAGGATACTCTCTTGTCTTCTGATTGACATTTCTAGCTCCCCATAGAATTAACAAACTCTTCCTACCACTGTCCCTGGTTCCTCCCCATTCGGAGTTCAGTGTCAAAAGCTGTCTTGTGGCCAATGTTTGAAGATTTCTCTAGTCAGGATGACCCTTCCCAGGTACCTCCATTTTGTGTTTAGAAAACCCTAACCCTAACTGACTTGTCTCGGGCCATAGCTGATAAGGCTCAAACCCTAGATTGTTATAAATTGGTGTCCACCTTAAATGGAGTCAAAACTCTTTCTCTAAACTCCAAGAGCATTTATCATTTGCATCATTCTTTTTTATTATTATGATTGAGGTGTAATTGGAATACCATATTTTATTAGTTTCAGGTGTGTAACACGATTCACTATTCGTATGCCTTGCAAAATAGTCACCACAGTAAGTCTAGTTACCATCTGTCACCATGCAAAGTTAATACAGTGTTATTGATTATATTCCCCATGCTGTGAATTACATCTCCATGACTTACTTTACTGTAAGTCTGTACTTCTAAATCCCCTTCACCCAATTCACCCCCTCCCAGGCCCCCTCCCTTCCCAATACATTTTCTCTGTATCTATGAGTCTAGGTTTTGTTTTGTTCTATTTGTTTTGATTTTTAGATTCTACATGTACGTGAAATCACCTGGTATTTGCTTTTCTCTATCTCACTTATTTCATTCAGCATGATACCCTAAAGGTCCACCCATGTTATTGCAAATGGCAAGATTTAATTTTTTTTAGGCTGAATAATATCCCATCGTGTATATATACCACATCCTTCCACATCTTCTTTGTCCATTCATCCATTGATGGACACTTAGGTTGTTTCCATATCTTGGCTATTGTAAATAATGATGCAGTAAACATAGGGGTACACCTATCTTTTTAAATTCGTATTTTTATTTTCATCAGGTAGATAACCCAGCAGTAGAATTACTGAATCATGTGGTTGTTTTATCTTTAATTTTTTGAGGAACTTCTATACTGTCTTACATAGTGACCACATCAGTTTACATTGCCACCAACAGTGTCTAAGTGTTCCCCTTTCTCCACATCCTTGCCGACATTTGATGTTTTTTGTCTTTTTTATAATAGCCATTCCAACAGGTAAAAGGTGATATCTTGTTGGGGTTTTGATTTGCACTTCCCTGATGATTAGTGATGTTGAGCATCTTTTCATGTGCCTGTTGGACCTCTGTATGACTTCTTTGGGAAAACATCCATTCAGATACTCTGCCCACTTTTTAATTGGATTGTTTCTCTGTTTAGTTATGCCGTTGTGTGACTTCTTTATATATTTTGGATATCAACCCCTTATGAGATACATGATTTACAAATATCTTCTTCCATTTCATAGGTTGTCTTTTCATTTTGTTGACAACTTCCTTCACTATACAGAATCTTTTTGTTTGATGTAGTCCCATTTTCTAATTTCTGCTTTGTTTCCCTTTTTTGGAGTCAGATCAAGAAAAAATTGCTAAGACTCATGTCAAGAAGCTTATTGCCTATGGTTGTGTGTGTATTGGTGGGGGTGGGGGGTTTAAGGAGTTTTATGGTTTCAGGTATTACATCCGAGTCTTTAATCCATCTTGAGTTAATTTTTGTATGTGGTGTGAGATAGTGTCTAGTTCCATTCTTTTGCATGTAGCTATCCAGTTCTCCCAATACCATTTATTGGACAGACTGTCCTTTCCCTATTTAATATCTTGCCTCCTTTGGTATAAATTAGTTAACTATATTTGTGTGAGTTTCTTTCTGGGCTCTTTAATCTGTTCCGTTGATCTATATGTCTGCTTTTATGCCCATATCATACTGTTTTGATTACTATAGCTTTGTGATACTGTTTGAAATCAGGAAGCATACTTTCAGCTTTGTTCTGTCTCAGGATTGTTTTGGCCATTCAGAATCTTTTGTGGTTTCATATGAGTGTTTGAATTATTTGTTCTAGTTCTGTGAAAAATGCCATTGGAATTTTGATTGGGATTGCATTAAATCTGTAGATTTGGGTACTATGGGCATTTTAACAATATTAACTTTTCCAACTTATAAGCATGAAGTATCTTTCCATTTATTTGTGTCTTCTTTAGTTTCTTTTTTCATCAGTGTTTCATGGTTTTCAGTGTACTGGTTTTTCACCTCCTTAATTAAAATTATTTCTCAATATTTTATTCTTTTTTCATGTAAGTATAAATGGGATTATTTTCTTGATTTCTTTTTCTGATAGCTCATTATTAGTGTATAGAAATTCATAATTTTTGCATATTAATTTTGTATCCTGTCACTTTGCTGAATCTGTTTATTAGTTCTAACAGTTATTTTGTGGTCTTCAGGATTTTCTACATATAATGTCATGTTGTCTACATATAGTGACAGTTTTGTTTTTTTTCTTTCCATTTTGATGCATTTTATTTCTTTTTCTTGCCTAATTGCTGTGGCTAGGATTTTCAATACTGTACTTTTAAAAAGTGGTGAAAGTGGGCATTCTTGTCTCATTCCTGATCTTGTGAAAAAGTTTTCAGCTTTTCACTGTTCAACTATGTGTTTGTCATACACAGTTTTTATTATGTTGAGGTACATTCCCTCCATACCCACTGTGTTGAGAGTTTTTATGATAAAGAGATATTGAATTTTGTCAAGTGCTTTTTCTGCATCTTTTGAGATGATGATAAGATTTTTACCTTTCATTTTGTTAGTATAGTGTGTCACATTGATTGATTTGCAGATGTTGAAACACCCTTGGAAGACGAGAATAAATCTCACTAGATCATGGTATGTGATCCTTTTAATGTATTGTTGAATTCAGTTTGCTAATATTTTGTTGAGGATTTCTGCGTCTATGTTCTTTGGGGATATTAGCCTATGATTTTCTTTTTTCGTAGTGTTCTTGCATGGGTTTTGGTGTCAGGGTAATGCTGGCCTCATAAAATGAGTTTGGAAGATTTCCCTCCTCTTTAGTTTTTTGGAAAAGTTTGAAAAGGATACGTATTAAAACTCTGAATGCTTATAGCATTCACCAGTGAAGCCATCTGGTCCTGGACTTTTCTTTGTTGGGAAGTTTGGGATTACCAATTCAGTCTCCTTATCAGTAATCATTCTATTCAGATTTTCTATTTCTTCATATTAAGTATTGGAAGATTATAAATTTCTAGGAATTAATCCATTTCTTCCAGATTGTTCAATTTGTTGGTGTATAATTGTCCATAGTAGTCTTTTATGATTCTTTGTATTTCTGTGGTATCCATTATAACTTCTTTCATTTATGATTTTAGTTATTTGCACCCTCTCTTTTTTGTTCCAGGTGAGTCTAACTAAAGACTTGTCAGATTTGTTTATCTTTCAAAAGAACAGCTCTTACTTTCATTGATCTTTTCTATTGTCTTTTTAGTCTCTGTTTCATTGATTTCTGCTCTGATCTTTATCATTTCCTTTCTTCAAAAAATTTAGACTGTTGTTTTTCTAGGTCCTTTAGGTGTAAAGTTAAAGTGCTCATTTGAAAAATCTCTTGTTTCTTGAAGTAAGCCTTCATTGTTATGAACTTCCCTTTTAGAACTCCTTTTGCTGGATCTTACAGATTTTGGTATGTCATATTTCTGTTTTCATTCGTCTCTAGGTATTATTTATTTCTCCTTTGATTTTTTCTATGAAGCAGTAATTGTTCAGTAACAAGTTGTTTAATCTCTGCATATTTGTAGTTTTTCCATTCTTGTAGTTGATTAGTTTAAATCATCATGATTAGAAAAGATGCTTGATATGATTTCAGTCTTTTTAAATTGATCGAGACTTGTTTTGTGGCCTAACATATGAGCCTGGAGAATGTTCTGTGTACACTTGAGAAAAATGTGTATTCTGCTGCTTTGGGTAGAATGTTCTATGTATATCTATTAATATGTCATTTAAGATGAATGTTTTCTCATTGATTTTCTTTCTGGGTGATCTATTCATTGATGTAAGTAGGGTGTTAAAATCCCTTACTTTTATTGTATTGCTGTCAATTTCTCCGTTTAGGTCTGTTAATATTTGTTTTATATACTTTGATGCTCCTATATTGGGTGCATATGTATTTAGAAATGTTATTATCTTCTTGCCAGATTGACCCCTTATCATTATGTAGTGACCTCTTTGTCTCTTATTGATCTTTGTTTTAAGGTCTTTTTTTTTTTTATCTGATATGAGTATAGCTACACCAGCATTCTTTTTAGTTCCACTTGCATGGAATGTCTTTCTTCATTCCTTCACTTCAGTCTGTGTATGTCCTTATTTCTGAATAAGTGTCTTGTGGGCAGTATATAGATGTGTCTTATTTTTTACCTATTCAGTTGCTCTACATATTTTGATAGGAGAATTTAGTCCATTTACATTTAAAGTAATTATTGACAGGTAGGTACTTATTGCCATTTTGTTACTTGTTTTGTGGCTGTTTTTGTAATTCCTCTGTTCCTTTCCTCTTCTCTTTCTCTCTTGTGGTTTAATGACTTTCTTCAGTCATTTAGTGTTATGTTTAGATTCCTTTCTCATTTTCTTTTGTGTATTTACTATAAGTGTTTACTTTGTGGTTAGTATGAGGTTCACATATCTCATCCTATGTATATAGCAGTCTACTTTAAGTTGATAACCTAACACATTCCAAACTCTTCATTTTTACTCTCCCCCAACATACATTTTATACTTTTGATGTCATTTTTTTTTTAAAGATTTTATTATGGTGAGTGCTGTGAAATGTGTAAGCCTAATGATTCACAGATCTGTACCCCTGGGGCAAACAATAATAAAAAATATATTTTATTTATTTATTTATTTGACAGTGAGAGAGAGAGAGAGTCAAAGAGAGCACAAGCAGGGGAAGCAGAAGGCAGAGGGAGAGGGAGAAGCAGGCTACTCACTTAGCAGGGAGCCTGAGGTGGGACTCAGTCCCAGGCCCTGGGATCATGACCTGAGCTGAAAACAGACACTTAAACAACTGAGCCACCCAGGTGTCTTGTTGTCACTTTTTACATCTTTTTATTTTATGTGTCCCTTAACTAATTGTTGTAGCTATAGATAATTTTTATTTTGTCTTTTAACTTTCTTAGTAGCTTTATAAGTGACTAACCCACTACTTTTACTATGTATTTACCTCTTCTAGTGAGATTTTTACCTTCATATGTTTTCTTGTTAGTGCCATTTCTTTTTGGCTTAAAAAAGATCCTTTAATAGTTCCTGTAAAGCCAGTTTAATGGTGGTAAACTTTTTTAGCTTTTGCTTATCTGAAAAAATCTGTATCTCTCCTTCAAATCTGAATAATAATCTTGCTGGTTCGAGTATTCTTTTTGGAAATTTTTTCTTTTCAGCACTTTGAATATGTCATGCCACTTCCTCTGGCTTGAAGATTTTCTAATGAGAAATCTGCTGATAGCTTATGGGATTTCCTTTATACATAACAATTTGTTTTTCTCTTATTGGTTTTGAGATTATCTCTTTATCTTTGATTGTGACATTTTAATGATAATGTTTCTTGGTGTGATTCCCTTTGGATTCATCTTATTTGGAACCTTCTTGGCTTCCTGGACCTGGATGTCTGTTTCCTTACCTAGGTTAGGGAAATTTTCAGCTATTATTTCTTATTAAATAAGTCGTCTGCTTCTTTTTCTCTCTCTTCTTCCGGCACCCCTATAATGTGAATGTTATTCTGCTTGATGTTGTCCCAGAGGTCTCTTAAATTATACTCATTTAAAAAAATTTTTTTTTCTTTTTGCTGCTGGGGGTGAGTTCCACTGCTTTATCTTCCAACTTGCTAATCTTCTGCTTCATCCAGTCTGCTGTTGAAATCCTCTAGTCTGTTTTTCCGTTCAGTTACTGTATTCTTCAGCTCTGTGACTTCTGTTTGTTACTTATATATTCTGTTTGAAGTACTCATCCATTCTCCCAAGTTCAGTGAGCATTTTTGTTACCATTACTTTGAATTCTTTATCAGATAGATAACTTATTTCCATATCAGTGAGGCCTTTTTCTGAGTTTTTGTCTTGTTCTTCGTTTGGAACATAATTCTCTATTGCTTCATTTTGCTTGACTCTTTGTTTCTGTGTAGTAGGTGAAACAGCTATACCTCTCCCTGTCTTAAAGGAGTGGCCTTGTGTAGGTGATGATCCTTCTTGTTCAACCTTCTAGCTCTTGATTGGCTCTTAAACCTTTGTGATTGTCTAAGCCATCTGATTTATTATTGATATGCTCCTGTTGTTGAGAGAGTGCCAAGACCTGTCAGTGATCCAAAGGGAGGATTCTCAGTTAGCACCTACTTTCAGGCTGATTGGAAGCCAGACTCTCAGCAGCTTTTAAGTTATGTAAATATTTACAGTCCACTGAGGCTGCAGTTGCAATCCCTGCTGGCCTCCAGACCAGGAGATCTGAAGGTAACCTATGAACAACAGTTACAAAAATCAGGGCTCCGGATGAATGTGTAACCTGCTTCCTGGGAAGTCTTATTGAGCTTGCTTACCTTCCCTGAGAGTACCTCCTTAGCCTCTAGATCTGTGGGAAGCCTATAGCCCCTCCCTCAGGCTAAAGCTCCAGGCTAAATAATGGGCCTTTTTATAGGAAGACTGGAGTTGTGTTTGGAAGAAATGATACTGAGTACTTTGAGTACTTCCCTTGATGTTTAGGATTATGAGTCTCAAACTAGTACAGGGATTTAAAAACTGTGGGAAAGGGCGCCTGGGTGGCTCAGTGGGTTAAGGCCTCTGCCTTCAGCTCAGTTCATGATCTCAGGGTCCTGGGATCGAGCTCTGCATCGGGCTCCCTGCTAGGCAAGGAGCCTGCTTCCTCCTCTCTCTCTGCCTGTCTCTCAGCCTACTTGTGATTTCTCTCTCTCTCTGTCAAGTAGATAAATAAAATCTTAAAGTAAAATAAAATAAAATGACTTTCCCTAGTGAGAAGGCCAGATATTTTAAAAAATAAAAATAATAAAAATAAAAACTGTGGCAAAGCCTGGTAAGAAAACAAGTGATCCTCAAAGGAAAGCAGGTTTCCCAAATGCAAAGCTGAGTTGAAGATTTTATGTCCCATTTTGGGACACAGAGTTGGGGAGGAAGACCAGAAGAGAGAGGACCACTGGCCCAGCCTCCGAGGAAATCCAACAAAGAAATTGTAAATCAGGCACATACCTAACACTCCAAAACTATAATTGTTAGCTAATAAGAGCAAACACTTCCTGGTAGCCTACTATATGCTGTGCTAAGTGCATACCATCTCATTTAGTCCTCGTATTTATTAGCCCCAAGTTTCTAGGCATGGAGATTGAGGCTTAATTGTTAATTTGCACAAGTGATAGTTAGGAGCTGGTGGAAGTAGGGTTTGAACCCATTCATTCTGACACCCAAGTCTAAACTGGTAATCGCTAACATTACTATCTTAAGGTGGTTGAAACAGGTGCTACATGTAGAGTCTTCTACTCCGAGTGGGGGAGAAATGACAGTTCTTAGTGGAGCAGCTGGAGCCTAGGCAGGGAGGAATCCTCAGCCTCCACAGGGATTGGCTAGAGCAAAACAGAGCAGATGGGGAGCCAGAGCAGGGCCTGAGGCAGCAGTGGTTCCGGGTGTCTGGGGGGAAGAGTTATAATGGTGGTCTTCTCGGCAGCAGCTGAGTCATCTAGGGAAGGAGGCTATGCATGGCCCCACACAAGAGAAGAGTGGGACTGGCTACCTTAGGGTGGCTGTTGGCATATTTGGGAGCTTTAATAACTAAACTAGATAGGGATAGGACTCAGATGTCTTTATTCCTCATCTCTGAGTATTGACCGTGTGTGTACTTATCTTCCCAGCTTCACTGTATACTCAGTGAGGGCATGAGCAAGCTGGGCTTTCTACATCTTTAGCACCTCACAATGAAAACACCTATCAACTTATTTACTTAGAAATTATGCATTCACCCATATTTTAGAAATAACTCAGTTCTGTACACTCATTATTTCTGCCTGCTAGGAACCTGTGTTTCAGAACAAAAGTAAGCAACCCGTTGAGAAAATGTCCTTGAAGTATTATTCCAGGTGTGTGTATATGTGTATCTAAGAAGAGAAACATGGCATTTATTGTGCATCTACTATGAACCAGGCACCATGCCAGACACATTACAAATGTTCTTTCATTTAATCCTTAAGTGGCTGGATAAAGTAGTGGAAATTATTAATATGTATTTTGTACAGATGCAAAAACTTAGAGACCCAAACTCACACAGTTAATGAATCATGTGAGCCCAGGTCATTCTGGCTCCAAAATCCACTCCCCCTTTAACCCCTCCAACCCCATTTCACTGAGAAATTTGCCTAGTAGAGAACAGGTCTTTATAGGATAAAATTTCCCTGCTCTTCTAAGTCCCTATGGCCACTGACTTTGGACTTCCTTGAGTGGCTTTCCAAGCTCTGGCAGTCCTACCCTGATGCCCAGGCTGCTGTCAGTGGGGCAGGGAGAAAACAAATCTTGGGCAACATGGAACTGGTCTAGATATATACATTGTGGATGAAATAGGCATCGATGGCTCAGTTCCCCCTTTTCTATATCAGAATAACTAATACTCTTGGAATATGTTTTAACATTAACTGCCCTGCCGAACAATTAAGTAGATTTCCAAGGCACCTTCAACAGTTTGCTCCCCTTTTCATAAAGTGTGTTTGATGACTCTCCACACAGCCCCTTCCATCCTGTTTTACTCCAAAGAGGGGTCCAAGCCATCTTCAGAGCCGGGCCCCATGTCATGCTATAGGATATCCTCAACGTTCACAGAGGGGGAGAGTGAAACTTTCTGTCCATAAAATTAAATCATGGAAATAGAGCTTTCTCTGGAGTCCCTCAACCTTGACCCCAAGTGCTACAGTAAGAAAAAAAAATGGGAACAATAAATAACACCCCCCCCCAAAAAAGAGAGAGAGAGCTCTCCTCCTCTCATTCAAGAAAACTCTGAGGAAACATTAAACCAAGTTCACTCAGCCTCTGTTTCTAACATCTTCACCAAAGAACTTCAGTCAGTGAGCCTAATGGAGCTCTGGTTTTACAGCCAGCTGTGTTGAAGATAGTGATACTCTACTTAGAGAACCCAAGGTGAGACACTGCCAAATATATTTTCCGTATGTGAAAAGGGAGAGGATGAGTAGTCTCCAGTAAAGAAGAGCTTCAGGAGGTCACCCAAGCCAGCTCTCTGTTTTTAAGCAGCAAAGGCCCACACACCCTCTCTTGTTCTTTATCCCCTTCAGTACCAGGGTACCTGTGACTCCCACCATGACCTGTTGGGAGCTCCAGTAGCCACACCAGCGACTTCTATATGAAGGGATAGCCATTGTTAGCCCCTGAGTGTTCCTTGCCTTTTTCTTCCCTGTGCCTCCTCAAGTTGGTTCTGAACACCCTGGCTTTACTGTGTTCACCTCCTTCAGCCCTCCAAGGTCAATGCTGCCTTCTCGGAAGACACTCTTGGGCTTCCAGATAGAGATTTGGGTAAAAATGAGCAGGAGAAAAGGACCACAGAAATGTAAGGGAAGCGTGAGCGAAGGGCTGGAGTGCTTTAGAAAGCAGTTGTAGCTTGCGGGAGCAATGAACGGGGGAAGAAAAAGGCAGAACGTGAGAAGTGTTGGGCCCCCTGTATTCTGTTCACACAGGGCATTTGAGAAGTGCAAGTAGAGGGCTTGATTTATTTTGAAATTACTTCTGATTGCATGGACTGTGTTCTTTCAGCCGTAACACTTCTCCAAGACCAAACCTCATGGGGCGTGACTTCATAAGCATTACGCTGGTGTTTCCAAAACTAGGTCTTGTGAGGTTGTGGGGAGCAGGAGGGGCTCTGGAGGGGGGCGGGGAGCAAGGACCACAAGAGTGAGCAAGGCCCATGTCTCAGTTATCACCAGAACACTGAATAGCTGTTTGGCTTTTCAGTGATTTCAGGGCAACGTAACACGTTTCATTTCTTTTTCTTTGAGGACTAGTGAAGAGGTCATGGGAATCTTTGTGGTAGGGAGTGAAGAGAAGAGAATTAGAGGGAACAGAAAAGGTATGCTTAGTTACATCTATGCAGATACCGTATGTATTTCTTTATACTAAGACTTTCAGGTTCCAGAACTGAGAGGCACTTGAGAGGCCAGCAGTCCAGCCCCCTAACTTCAAGTACTGCAATCACCAGGTAACAAACAGGCCTGGTTTGAAGCAGCACAGCCACGGACGCTGTGTGAAAACCCGGACCTGGGGCCTGCCACTGACACAGTGACACCGCTCCTGTCACATGAGCAAGGTTTACACAATGCTAGTGCTGGCGTGTCCCCCAGAGAGATCCTGATCTAATCGGTCTGGCTTGCAGCCTGGGCATCAGGACTGTAGAAAGCTCTGGGGGGCTCTAAAGCCAAGCAGGAGAACACGGACCAAACGTCGAAGCCCATTCCTGTGTGCTTTCTACGAGGGATGCTGTGAGCTGGACGGTTGTGTCCTCTCTACCCAATTTCATATGTTGAAACTCTACCCCCCAAGGTGACAGTATTTGGAGGTGTGGTTTTAGGAGGTGATTAGGGTTAAATGAGGTCATAAGGAAGGAGCCCTCATGAATGGGATTAGTGACCTTATAAGAAAAATCGAGAGAGAGTTTGCTTCCTTTCTCTCTCATTGAGCCGTGTGAGGATACAAAGACAAGCTGGCTGTCTGCAGCATGAAAGAGGGTTCCCACCAGAGCTCAACCATGCCCCCCCCCATCCTGGATTTTCAGCCTCCAGAACTGTGAGGAATAAACTGTCTTTGAATCCACCCTGTCTACAGCATTGTGATATAGCAGCCCAAAAAGACTAAGGGAGGAGGGGAACTGGTCTGTGCTGTCACCCTCAGTAAGAGCCCCCACATGCATCAGGGCACTGACGAGAGAGGCAGCAGGAGGCAGTGCAAGGAGCTCTGGGTGAAGCACCAGCAGACCTCTGCTCTGGCTCAGACTGATGGTGTGACCTGGACAAAGTGACAGCTCCCTGGGACTCCCAGATGCCTCCCCGGTAAAATGAGGGGGTGGAACTGGAAGCCCTGTTCCCTTCTTCCCAGCCTGCACAATCTGTAATTCTCAGTAACCCGGCTCAGTGCCAGGTTCCAGTTCCTTAAAATTTCAGATCTGCATGGCTTCAGATTTTCCCTTTAATCACAATTTCCCCTCTTTTCTCAGTTCCTGCTCTATTTTCTTCACTTCATTGACTAAGGCACTGCCTATATGACAGCCAGTACCCCGCTGCTTGGCCAGGCTGTGGGCACAAATAAAGTCATGAAGCAGTTAAAGCCACCTCTCCCTGGCAAAAGCCCCCCATGCTCAAACAGGAAGTCCAGTCCCTGCAAACACCCTAACAGGTTTTGTATCTGGGACCCCAACTTCCCCGGAGGCATCTTACAAGCTCTCACAGACCACGATGCCAGCAGCATCACAGTGGGCATCTGTTCTCCGCACTTCCTACGGCGAAGTCTCCCTTCCTTTCAGGGACTCGGGAAGCCACTTGAGGAAGCTTTGCAGTTTTCACTATCGCAAGTGCTAACTGTGAAAACAGTCCTGTCTAGGCAGTGGTACTACTGCCTGCCGAAGCAGCCTAAGCTATCTGTCCTCAAGGGGCAAGTGTGGTGCAAGGCTCCATGCAGAGGTGGAGAGAATAGCTCTCTGCTCTGCTGCTTCGGCCTCCCAAGCAGTGTTTCTCGTGCCCATAGAATCCCTAAGTCTGCCCTGAGGGCAACTTCTCCATCTTCTAGCCTCACTCCCTCCCTGCTGAAGATCAAAACCAATCCAGGGTAAGTGGGGTGGGAGTGGGAGAGAGCATGCATGCATATATATACTGTACACACACACACACATTAGGATGTACATATATGCACATATGTTTATAACTAGTGTATAGATACGTATGGTGTATATATATATATATATACACCTACATATAGGTATATATATATATATATATATAACGTGCGTGTAGATATGTATATGCGCACGTGTACACACACACAGACATAGGGGAGCAGTGGCTTTGGTCCACCTATTCTGCACGAAACCATTTCAAGCCCCAGTGTGCTTCAGCCAGCATTCCCTGCTTCACTTTGTGGTAAGAGCTCTTTCCCTCCACCCTTTCTAAGGAAAGTAAATCCCTCCTAATTTCAAAGCATAGCCATCACTTAACAAGAGTTCTTAAAAAGACTTTTTTTTTTAAAGCCAGTAATTCTATCCTAAGGAAATACAAATGCAAAGATATTCATCATGGTATTTTTAAAGAGAAAAAAGAAAGAAAGAAACCTTAATCCTTAATTCCAGTAAGAATATCCATACAATGGGATGGTATGGTGCCCTTTAGAATAAGATTTTTAGGCATTTAAAAAATAGTATTTAAAGTGGGAAAATGTTTACAAAATAGTGTATCATAATATGTTTAGGGTGTATACCAGTGTGCCACTTTGATAATTCAAAACGAAATCGTAGAAAAAAGACAGAAGAGTCATGTCAACACGCAAATAACAGTGATCTCTAGGTGGTAAATTAAAGGGTACTCTTGTTTCTTTTCTCTCTTGAAAATCTCTAAACTATCCGGTCATTTTCTAATTGGCAAATAAAGACCATATATTTTAATTTTTTAAATATTTTTAAATAATTTTTTAAAATAATTTTTAAAATAATTTTTTTAATATTCAAAGCTGGTGGCATTTGTCTCTAAAAAGAAGAAGTTTATGCTGAGAAAACCAAAAACTTTTCTAGACTGACTCCTGGAGGAGCAAGTCACTTTGTGGGCTCCTTCCATCCCAATAAGGGCCAACACTTGTTGATTACATATGACTCCATGCAACCCACTGAGGATTGCAGTCTGTGCCTTGTTCCGTTCACCACATGTCTTTGAAGTACCATTACAATGACTCATCAACAGATGAAGAGATCATGATTTAGAGAGACAGAATTGACTTGGTCACCAGGTACAGAGCCAGGGCCAGAAGTCCATATCCCCACTCCATGGCTACACTAAGCTGCTCAACATCCTCCCCGACCCCACCCCACCCCCACCCAAAAGAAAACATTGGCAGTTAAGATCAAGAGGTACGTCAAAGGTAAAACCAAACAACAGAGCAGACAGAGAAAATAGTGGCTAAAGAAAGCCCATCTCAGAAGAAGAAAGAAAGGGGACATTTTCCTTTCTGCTTGCCCCTGGATCCCCAGTACAGGTGTTCCTAAGGTCCCTGGCTGGAGGTGCTGACTCCGTTTGCTGACCCCGATGGGTTGCTTTGCTTCCTTCTCCCGCTGCTCAAATGAGAAAGCAAGGGAGCCGGACAATTGCTTCCAGCCCCAAATAAGTGGTAAGAACTAAAATTGTAAGTTCCTCTCCTTGAATCCTGAGTTCAAAACTGCAAGCCTAATCACTGCAGAGGGAGAATAAAAGGAGTCCCATTGCCATTGCCAACTGGAAGAAGTCCTGCATGCCCAAGGAGCATCATTTCTCCAACACATCCTCCTCCAATCAAGATGTCCCAGGGTTCCCCCCAGCTCGAATAGACAGAAGCACAATACTCTCCTTTCCAGACGTCTTGGGTTCATTTCTTTATTTTTTCTGGCCCACATTTTGAAGTCTTTCCAGACTGATGGACTAAAGTGGAAATTACAATCCTATTGGCTCTGTCCAAAACAGATGCCACGTAATCACAATCAGATTAATAAAGCTGGCAAGAGTGAGTATGAAGAATTTGAGGGAGGGGAGAGAGAGAAAAAAACCTAACAACTTCCAGAATGTCTTAACTGATTGAATGCTCCTGCCTTGAAACAGGTTTCCCTGGGAAATCTGAAGTCGGTTTTTCCCCATCTAAACTCCACGTGGTTCCTTTTCTTTAATATTTTTTACAGTTTGGGTGAAGGGAGAGGAAAGGGGGATATTTTCTCGAATCGTTTTGGACTTCACAACATTCGAGATCTTATGCGTGGCTTTCCAGCTGTGCATGACATAAGTCATTGAAAACTGGCACATCTTTCCATCAGCAAGCACAGCACGACCACAAGTTTGGCAAGCAGTTCATGTTGCCAGATGCCTTCACTGTTTCTTAAACTATGTATTCAAGGCACTCGGCTTTTTTCTTGCTGGAAATACTTTCAAAGAAGAACACAATGTTTTGGGTTTCCTGGCCAAAGTTTAGCTGTACTTTTGCATCTTTGCCAAACTTCCTGTTTTTAGCAAAACAATTTATTATCTTGCTGGTTCTTTAGACCCAAAAGGATTTGCAGGCACAAATAACTACTTGGTTTCCATATCTTTTCAGAGAAGAAACTCATTCGCTTTCCCATAATTATCCTGTAGATGCAAGAACAGAAACGTATTTAAACTTTGGGAATGCTACTAAGGTGTGGAAGCGGCTTTAATTGATCAAAACCTCTATCGTCTGAACTTTAAAGAACTGACAATTATTTTTTGTGTGCAAGGAAAATAATTCTTTTCAGGTGGTTTGGCAGGATCACAGATTTGCCACACGTGGTATTGGAGAAGCAAGTTTGGAATGAGTTTGTGTTTGGAGGCCAAGGTTAGACTAAAGAGATTTGATTCATCAGCAGCAATCAAAGAAAGCATTCCATCAGGCACTTTTATGAATAGTTCATCTCTGATTACTAAGCCACAGCGTCACCTTTTTTACTTCCCAAGAAAACAAAAGAAAAACTAAACAGAACCTTCTCCATCCCTACCTAGCAGTCAAGTAGCCTATCAACTAGTAAATAGATTAAGAAACTTAAACTCTCAACTTGATTAGATAGAGGTGGCAAAGTATAGTCTCAGTTTTCTTCTACAGAAATATCCTAGCTATAAATAGAACATATGTTATCTTTAGCAAAACACAGTCCACACACATGCAGAGATACACACCATCATTTAGGTAGGCTTCAGTAGTAGGAATGACCCGTACTGTAGCAGATAACACTGATAACAGTGTGGTTAATTCTTAAGTGATAAGCATTTCTGGAGTAGAATGGATTTTGACTTAGATGGACGCAACCACAAGTTCTCTACATCTTTCAAAAATTAATTCACACTACCTGCAAAGACCAAAGAACTGATAATGTTGATTTCCTGTATGTTCGTGCTTCAAAGATCTTAGAATTCTTTGATGGTGACTTAGCAACCACTATAAGAATAATGGCTCCTTAAAACAGAGTGAGTCAAAGAGTAAGACACTTTAGAGGAAATGGTTAATATTAATGAGAGAGTGCAGTGTATTCTGACAATAGACCAGCATCAGCACTTTGGGAGGAATGCTTCTAAGCTTAAGTAAGAGAGGGCCAACTTCTGTCTTTCCATTTGTGAACTGTTCCTCAGATTAAAGCAGAGAAAAAGACAGTATCCATTAGACAGATGGAGATTGCTGGATAGATCGCTAGATCAGCAGAGAGATCACTAGATCACTAGAGCGATCGCTACATCAACAGACAGGTTGGGGGCGGGGTGTGTGTGTGTCATCCATGGTGTATCTTTTTTCGTCTTCTTTTTTTCCTTCTTTCTCTCTTTCTTTTTCTCCTTTTTTCCTTTTAGACTGATTCTCTACAGCGAAGACTGGACTAATCTGCTTTGATTCTCTACAGCAAAGACTGGACTGAGAAAAAAAAAGTCCAAGTAACAATTCAGTGGGCCTAAGCACATGCATTGAGGAGAGAGTCAAAAAGGAAGGTTTTCATAATGAATTATCATTCAATTCAAGTCCTCTCAGACCTGTAGTTTAGTATATGGCTACAGAAGGTGGCCCTCGATGTCTTGTAAACCCTTCTAAAAGGTGAGAATGTGCCTTTATTATTAACCTTCGGGCATGTGGCTTTAAAGAGTTATTTTTAACATTTAAACATAAACAATATCAGTACTAAATATAGGATCAAAGAAATACTGTTTCCATGTGGAGTTGCCAAAGCACAGAAGCATGGCTGCAAGTACAAGTTTCCTTTGAAGGGGATGCGGCCATCAATATCGCTTACTCGGCAGTCTAGTAGTATCAAAATAAAGTGTTCATATAGACATATATTCATTATATTCTGCCTGGTGTGAGAAAGGTTTCACTCCTTCAGCCTTTATAAATAAAACCCAACATCCCAAACCAAAGCCTTAAGGGCCCCTTCACTAGCTTTCCCCCCCCCCCAAAATGAATACATTTAAAGTAATGTTTGAAGCCTGTGGTATCAGAATTTATTTCTACAAAGTTAACTCTATTTAATATCCTTGGCTGTAAGCTTAATTTGCTAAATCGTGCTGTTTTTGAAATTTATTGCAAAATTATTGTTCTCCGGGGAAATAATTACCATTCCTCTTACTTCTATGGTATTGCTTTCCCCTGCATGTGAATTTAAGTAAAAAGATTTAAAAAGCAACTCTGTTTTGAGTAAGTATCAGTCAAGACAGGGCGACTCTGAGATTATATTTAAATTTAAGAGAACATTTTCTCTTCCCTTGAATACCCAATTTTTCCGAATGAGAACAATAGGATATTAAAATTAGAAAAGAGTCCTAAGAAATGATTGCATGTATCTATTTATTTATAGGCTGCCTTGCTGCCAAAAAAAGAAAGAAAGAAAGAAAGAAAGAAATATTCTAGGCAGCTTAGAAACATATATAAAATACAGCTACATAATATAAATTAAAGTAGGCATAAAGCAAAAAAGAAAACACTAGGGTAAAGACATAAATGGAACCAGGAATGGATCTAACATAAGCTTATAGACTTGAATAAATGAGGCACAATTTTGACTCTTAACTTTTAAGTATCAATTTAAAAACAAGCTGTTCAAGAGTACGAGGCTCATGAATAAGGTTTTAGAACTTTATCATAGAAGTCCAAAACATTGGGAACGCCTGGGGGGTGCAATCAGTTAAGCATCCAGCTGCTGGTTTCCGCTCAGGTCATGATTTCAGGGTCCAGGGTTGTGGGATCAAACCCTGTATCGGGCTGATACTCAGTGCAGAGTCAGCTTGAGATTCTCTTTCTCCTTCTCCCCCTGCCCCTCTTGCTTGTACATGCGTGTTCTCTCTCTCTCTCTCTCTCTAATCTATTTTTAAAACATTCAAAACATTTTATAAATTATTTGTGAACAGTAGTTTCTAGTCTTCTCCGTTGACTGTTGTGGTGACCATACTGCATCTATTTTTTTTTTTAATGTTTTGTTAATGCATTCTGATTCCCTTTGGGGAATTGCCTTTCGCCTGTTTGTGTGAAGGTGTCCTGTCCTTATCCCTCCCAAGTTCTCAGCAACATATTTTAAACAGACCACAGTAACTGGAGGGGAAGTGGCTGTGGCTGATTCCTTCCCAGTGGTTGTGTGCTACCAAGAAAGTAACTGGTTTATGCTAATCCCCTGGTGTCAGTTCTACTCAGAGTCTGGTTCTCCCACCTTCCCATCAGTTCCTTGAGCCATCCAAAAATTATCCAGTAAGTTTCTTTTCTGCGTGAACTAGGGTCTGTTGCCTCCGGCTGCAGAACCCTAAATGAAATAGAGGCAGTTCATATTCAGATGGGCTAAATGATGTGGCTAGTCCCCATGGGTAATTTTAGGCAAAGTTATGTGTGGAATCCTGAGAATCTAATGCCCAATTTATAGCCATTGTGATCCTAGTCAGTGTTAACAGGATCCAAAGTAGAAGTAGTCACTGGTGAAGAGCATTTCTGTCAACAGCAATAATCTCTGCCAAAGAATATTTCTTCTTCTTCATTAAAAATCTTAGAATCTTCTCTTTCTTGTGTAGGCTAACGTGGATGTATTTAGGGAAAGGTTTTGGAGCACTCTACTACCATATACCCACTTTCAGGGTTAGATGTAAACATTGTTATTAATATTGCAACACCTTCTGTTTGCCCCAGGAAATAACGCCCCAGTGAATAATTTCAGCATTGCTAAAACCCAACACATGAATAACGCTTTATATGCTATAAAGAGTTTTGTGCTGATGATGAGAGTTACTTCTCTCTTTGAGAGCTATGGACTGAGAGCTAGTGGAACAAGAACAACCAAGTGTCCAGAACAGTCATAAAGGCCCATGAAGATGCAGAGGATACGCTTCGTGCTGTCCTGGTGTGTGTAAATCTTTCACAACTGACTCTCTAAGAGAGAAAGAGAGGGAGAGGGAGAGAAGCCCTGGTTTGTAGTGCTTACAGACTTCTGTGGGATAAAGACTCCTACCTTGGCCAATTTCAGGCTACCAATATATCAGAGCCTACAGAATTGGGAAGATAGATGCACAAAGTGCTCTTTTTTTTTTTTTTTTTAAAGATTTTATTTCTTTCTTTCACAGAGGGAGAGAGATCACAAGGNCATATCAGAGCCTACAGAATTGGGAAGATAGATGCACAAAGTGCTCTTGAAGCTGGTGCAAACAGGCTCCAGTGCACCCTTGGAAGGGTCCCTCCTAGATCATTCTCACTGAGCCCAAGGAAGGGCCTTGACAGACCAGGAATCCATTACTCTTGTGACTTGCATTCTTATAGAAGGAGCACTGGCAGTCTCCAAAGTGAGGTTGATCTCTGTAAATCAGTCAACTAACTAATGGGTAACAGGAGTCTCTTTTTGCTCTTATCTTAGAATCTTCCTCTGGAACATCAGAGGGAACAGAAACAGTTCATCACAGATAGATTTCCTACATGAAGAACATCTCAAGTTTCAAGAGAAAGTTTCCATTTAAAGGCAAAGCGATCTGCTTTGTCTGTAAAATTTAAAAAAAAAAAAAAGTGAGTTGAGGAAAACCTAGGCTGTCTTGCAGGGGAAAAAATTACAGCCCAAAGGCAAAGTGTACTGAAATGCAGTGTAAGGCAGAGTAATGTGATGGTATAGAACATGGGTCCTATATCCAGCTGTCTGGATCTGAACACTGGCTCTGCTTTTTTACTAGTAGCATTAGCCCTTGGACAAGTAACTTGAATTTCAAAACCTCAGGTTGCTCCTCTGCCAAATGAAAATGATACTAGGGTTTCCATGAGAATTTCGATACATCATGCATGTAAAGGACTTAACATGGGGGTAACGGATGGTAAGTGGTTCCTGTTACTGCTGCTTGATTGTCCAGTCTGCCCTCATCACACACCTCAGTGTGTTTGGGTTGCCTTTTTTAGGATGCAGCAGCAGCTACTCTTGTAGTCCATTTACCCCAGAAGAGGGTATGGCAAATAGACTAGCAGGAGAAAGCCAGTCCTAGCAAGGTGCTTCCGATGGGCAAAAGGACACGATGACAGGCGACGATGAGGCATTCCTCCACACCTTGTGGGAAAGAGCACAAGCCTGAAACAGGTGCAGTCACAGGGCCCCAGGAGGAGATGGCCAAGAGGATGAAACTTCCATTATCAGGGTTTGGCTGAAAACGACTGGAGCCACATTTCCAGTGGAACTTGTAACTGCTTACTCATCTCAAATAACTTAAAGCATGTCATCACCATTCCCGGCCACAGGAATGAATCCTGCCACAGAGTGGAGATCTGTTTTCTTCCTTAAAGCCCTCAGAGTGTTCTGCTTCAATTCCCTGTATGGGATGTAGATATATTAAATACAAAAAAATGACCATAAAGTGAACATTAAGGTTGAGAAATGAGGTCCAAGGTTGCCAAGAAATTCAAAAGTAAGTGTTCCCCCAGCAGCTCTAATTCAGCCATCTTTGCAATAATGCATCCTTTCCGATCTCTGAATCCTCAGCGGAATGCCCATTTCATATGGACTCTGGATTCTTCAACTAAGCCAGGGGAGGGATGTTTGGGGTCCCTTCTGCTCCTTCTCACTTCCCCAGGTCGTGGGAAAATCCTGTCTAGGACCCTTCCACCAAGCCCTTGAATGAAGCCAGGCATGGCAAAGCACGCTCAAGAGCCCGGGGGGCCACAGGGAGGGCAGCTCAGCCCCAGGAAGCTGGACCAGTTCCCTTCCTTGGCCCCTCCCTGAGAGCCAGGAGGCTACTCCTGGCTTCACACAGCAAATGCATCCATGCAGATATCCAGGATGCATTAGTGGTTCGACACAAGTGATGTGCTCAGGCACCTCCGGGGTACATTAGTTGAAGTGGCTACAGCAGCTGGTGGCTCCTCTTCAGGCATAATTTATCTATTGCACTTTACTTAATGTGCAAAATTAAATTTATGCTGAATCCATGTGTATTACCTACTGTGCATGAGCAGCATGAAATATACCATAAAGCAAATCAGCACAGAGCCATGCTCTTAATTGCTAATGGCTTTCAACACACTTCATTGTGGTCTAACCAAACTTGGAGTCCATTCTACACTGAGAATCCTGTTCATATCAACGTTGAAAGTGTTTCTCCCCAGGACCTTCTGGAGAACTGGAGGATAAAATGAGAAATGCTTTTAAGTCAATCTTTTTAGAACCTATGTTCTTTAGATCACATATTCTGCACTTTTCGTGAATGTTGTGATGGATACAGCCTCTACGAAGGGCATGATTTTGCTGAAAAATAAGCAAACCAGCGCGAATTTTTTTAAAAAGTGGCATATTAGAAAATAACCCCCAAATGCAGTCAAACCAAGTTCTGTCACTGCCAGGCTGTGGGACCCACTCTGTGTTTCTAGTTCGGTATATTAAAATAAAAGAATTGGGATTTTGACTTCTGCCCCCTAACAAGAAAAACAAAAAACAAAAAGCTATGCAATCAAGCATAGTGAACTTTACAAAAACAAATCTCCCAAAAGAAGCTTTAAAAATGTAATGTAAAATACACTTGCACAGACTCTCACACATCTAAATTCACACAAAGCAGAAACTAATTCAAGTTTGAAACCTGATTTAAAAAAGAAATTTGGTGGAGGAATCAAAAAGGGAGAAAATAAATACTCGGGTCATGCAGAAACTTAAATGCAATTTTATCTCCTCCAACAATAATTATTCAAAGTGTTCTTCATTTTAAGGTATGCTTTGTAACAACTACAGAAACCATTTCCCACGGGGGAAAAAAAGTTATTCTGCAATTTACATTTTTCCTAGAAAGTACCCATCTGTGGAAATGTCATGTTGCTCCCTTGAAAATAATCTGTAATTTTCCCCCATGTAAAGGACAGAGGAAAAATAAAACCAGCGATTATATTACTTTTTAGATGTCATCTTTACATATTTTTTCAGCAGGTGACTGTTAGTATAAAAATTTAGAAAATATATCAGTCTTTCAAAGCACAGTATGTTTATAAAACTAAGAAAATTCTGTTAGGAAGATACAGAGTAATAAATTTACTTATTCTACACTTCCTCATTTTGATTTTCATATAAAAATCAGGATATGATTCACCAAGGATTTTAATATGACATTTTAAATGTTTTGTTCATTTCTAGTGCTTCTTGATTTTGTTTGGTTTGTGGCAGAAAAGCTAAAATATAGATATGAATTGTCTATATTCATACATAAACATATATGCATACATGTGCATTCACATACATGCATTCTTTCAGTCACTATCGTGTTGAGTTATAATGAATAAATGTGCATGTGGAAATGGATTTTCACATTACTTCTATATTTGAATGTATAAGTTATGTTGTTTTACTGAATCTTCTAATAAATATATGTCTAGAAGTGAAATCTACTAGCTAGCCTCTGGATCTTATTCCTTTTCTGGAAAAGATGTGTAAGGTAAGGGTCGACTCAGTAGTAAACGTTAATTGAGCAACTACTAAGTGTAAGACAAAACCTGAAAAAAATAACTTGGCTCCTGCCCTGTGGGAGCACACAATTAAGCAGTGACAAACATGGACACACCCACAACTAACTCTGATGCAAAGCAAATAACAGTGAGTCTTAGGATAGGTTTATGCAGCAGGTGGGTGGTGCTCTGAGGTTCTGAGAGTTATGGAGGCCACAGTAGAATGAGAGCTGAGCCTTGGAAAATGAGTAAAATTTTGGTTGGAAGACAGTTGGGGGAAAAGCACAATGAAGAACACAGTAGGCAGAAGAATGAACTTGAAGAACACTTACATAAATGAAGGGAAGGAAGGTCAAAACTTCAAACTGTGAAGTTCCTTAATGTACACCCATAGCCTCTAGGTGGGGTTGCCATTGGCTTAGAATGGGGCTTTAAAAAACCAAAAACGAACAAACAACAAACAAAAACAACAACAAACAAGCAAAGCAGTGATGTTTCCCTTTTCTGTGCATAAAGTCTATTCAGATCTACAGGGTCACAAGTTTTCTGGGCCCAGAAAGAAAAATATTTCCTTCGTAAGCCACAAAGAAGATAAGCTTTTACCCAGCAGCCTGTCCTTACCTTTGCTGTTTTATTTTTTTAAAGATTTTATTTATTTATTTCACAGAGGGAGAGAGATCACAAGGAGGCAGAGAGGCAGGCAGAGAGAGAGGGGGAAGCAGGCTCCCTGCTGAGCAGGGAGCCCGATGCGGGCCTCGATCCCAGGACCCTGAGATCATGACCTGAGCCGAAAGCAGAGGCTTTAACCCACTGAGCCACCCAGGCGCCCACCTTTGCTGTTTTAGCTAGCTTAGCTGCAAGAGTGGTTATAAGAAACAAGGATATTATCAAACTCATTTTAAAATTCCATTTGTGATATTTTATTAGATACCTTTTGGAATAATACTTTTCCTAGATTAATGCCATCCTTTCTTAAAACAGGAATTCCTTTCCTTCCTCTCTCCCTTTTTCTCTCCCTTTCTTTCAAGCATCAAGGGGCATAATTAAGTATTTGCATGATATGAGTCTTAATAATTAAAGAGGTTTATTGTCTTACAGCTTCTATGAAATTATCCTACTTTTCTCTTCTCTGGAACAGAAAGCATATTTACTACGTTGTCCCAGGCCTGGTCTTCCCATCTCATTCAACACCAAGGCTTTGTCATAAGAGAGGTCAGTAGCCTCTTGGAATCTTTTGGAGATAGCTAGAGCCTGGTAATCGTTTCCCACAATGGGGTTATCTGCTATCTGCCAGGGTTGTTTTCCTGAATGATATCTGATCAAGCTACACTGAGAAAAGTACCCAAGGGGGTCTTCCCAGCTCTGTCTTCTTTCTCTGCTTTCTATCAATCAGCCAAAGACAGGCTAATGCATGATCCAAATATTTTTTAAGTGTCAACACAGACCACGGTGTTTGGGTCTACATTTAGATAAAATCTCATTTATATTCTCTAATCCAGCTCATTATCCCAGATGGTTTTACTGATTTCTACTGTGTTGTCCCTACTCTCAGGATGCAACAGTAAGCCCAGCAAATTTGCATTCCTCCCTTCCTCTTTTTTTGGCCCATTGTTCAGGGAAATTCAAGTGATAAGCAAAGGAAACAAACTGCCTTGGAATTTGGTTGACGCTCTGGATCTCTGACCCAATATAGGGAAATGTCAAACTCTAATTTCTAAAATGCAATGTCTTTGAAAACTAAAAGCAATGAAATTCTACTGATTCTCTAAGGAAAAATAAAGCACCACTGCACAGGAAAATTGAAAGGCTATGTCCATGAAGAGCATTATTCTCATACTTTCCATTTGGACTGATACTGTCCTATAAAATTAAGAACTGCATTTTTTTTTCTTTTGGAATCATGAGCATTTCATGCCCACAAACCTACATTTACATCTAATTTTTGAAATTTTCCAGGTCCCACCTAAGCTGACTAAAATCAACCTATCAGATTAATTTTCTCACTGATCTTAGATAAGGAGAAAGGTTAGGCAGGGAGCTAGGGCTCAATCCTAAATCTGACCTGAAATGGGTGTCTCCAGGCATCAATCATGTTACTGGATGATACAGATCGCCACCAGCCATGAAGCTAACCTCTGGCTTTCCCATACAAGACCTATCCTAAGATCGGCAAGCACATTCCTGTCTCAACCCTGCACTGCAAATCACCACAGCTCCTTTCATCAAGTTAATTACAGAATCAAGGGGCTGGAAGAAGAGCCCAAGACATCATCTGTTCCATCCCCTCGGCTTTCTGGCATGGCCCGAGTTAAATCATACCAGACAGATGGAAATCTAGCTGTTTTTAAAGACCTCCAGAGGAGGAGATTCCACAAGCCTGTCAGTCACCCACTCTGCTCTTTAACAGCCCCTGTCAGAGAAGCCTTCTTTATCTCCAGTTTGAATCTCACACACGGCATGTCAGCCAACCTCTCCTTATTCTGTACATCAACCCTTCACATACCTGAAGATCATTATTAAGGCATCTCTCCAGCTGCTCTTCTCCAGGCTGATCAATCCCCACTGCTTTCACCTCTTCTTATAAATCTGATTTTCTACCTTTCAGTTATTTCTCTGATTTTCCCCTGGACCTTGGTATACTCAAGGATTAATTGAAGCTCTAGGTAGTCTTTTTTGCCTTTAAGATGGTGCTTCTCAAATTTTTACTCCCAGGGCCCTTTTTATATTCTTAAAAATTGAGGATCCCAAAGAGCTTTTTGTTTATGTGGGTTATGTCTATAGGTATTTTCTATATTAGAAATTAGGGGGCGCCTGGGTGGCTCATTTGGTTAAGCGTCTGCTTTCCGCTCAGGTCATGATCCCAGGGTCCTGGCATCAAGCCCTGCCCTGCCTTGGGCTCTCTGCTCAGCGGGGAGCCTGCTTCTCCCTCACCCCACCCTGCTTATGCTCTTTCTTGCTCTCTCTCTCAAATAAATAAATAAAATCTTAAAAACAACAATAAAAAGAAAGAAAGAAATTAAGACTGATAAATCTTTAAGACCCCAGAATACACAAGACAGTTCATTGTTCATTAAAGCAAAGGTGTCATCATGTCATGTAGTCTCTGGAAAACTCTACTGTACGTTCATAAGAGAATGAGAGTGAGAAGACCAGCAACATATCAGTATCATGACAAAAATAGCATTGACTCTGCATACCTCCAAAGAGTCTTGGGGCTCGCCATGGTCCCTGGACCACACTCTGAGATCCTCAGCTCTATATGGAAAGCATGGTCCCATTCTCAGAATAGACCTGGTTACACAGTCAGTTGACAAGGCTAGTCGAGTCTAAAAACTGCCACCTCAAACCGTGCTGTTAAAAAGGCAAATTAAAACCTTTAACTGTCAAAGAATCCATGCTATCAACCTTAGGAAAATAACAGAAACTGATTTTGAGAAGAATAAACTGACTTTTGCTGGCATTTTAATGGGAAAACTTGGTAGTGTCAGAGCAGAAAAGCAGAGGCAGTTTCTGTTGATTGCGCCATAATAGCAAAAGCAGATTCTTGAACATGTAATCCTCTTAATCACACTCAAAACCATTCTGTTTATTTACTTTTGATCTGGGCACAAATAAGTTGTTTGCTGTGAAACAACAGAGCTCTTCAAATCCCTTGCTTACCACTGTTTTTACAACTGAAACTGGCCCTGTCTCCTAGATCCTGCGTAGGTCTGCCTATCAATTTTAAAGACCGAGGTGACGGCGGGACACAGGGAAGGGGCAGGGGTCTGTGCAAGCTAAGCCAGATGCTCAAATGATTTCCTTTGACTTTACTCTCCCTTCCCCAGTTTATTGTTGCCTTTTGTACCTGAGAACCTGCTTCTTTTTCCCAACAAACTCGGGTTTTAAAACTGCGAGCCTAGGGCGCCTGGGTGGCTCAGTGGGTTAAAGCCGCTGCCTTCGGCTCAGATCATGATCCCAGGGTCCTGGGATCGAGGCCCACATCGGGCTCTCTGCTCCGCAGGGATCCTGCTTCCTCCTCTCTCCTCTCTCTCTGCCTGCCTCTCTGCCTACTTGTAATCTCTCTCTCTGTGTCAAATAAATAAATAAAATCTTAAAAAAAAAAAAAAAAAAAAAAAAACTGCGAGCCTAAGTCTTACTTAACATTTTTATAAGGCATTACAGGTTTATCAGTCAAGCAACAAATATTTATTACCTACTCTGTATTCAAAATTCTGCTAGATATAGTAGGTACATACCACTGAAGCATAAGTCTTATTTTCTATCTCTAGGGACTTACAGTCTAGTTGGAGACAAAAGAAAATAGAACTCCAATAAAACAACAGCTCATTGTGAGTGACAGAATAGAATTAAGTTCTAAATGCACAGTACAGACTAAGTATTATAGAAGTTGTCAGAAAGAGTATCTCTATTAGGATATGAAACACACTGCGTGGATTAAAAAGTGGAAATATTTCATGTGGCATTGCTAAATTTTGAGGTAGCACTTGAAATGTATTTCTTCTGAGAACTCACAGGTCATTCTTACAGCCAGGTGTTGTTTGTGGGGCCTAGAGCTAGAGTACAAATGCTCCCCACCTCCTACCCCCTACCCTACCCGAAGGCCTGGCCCCATGCCGGACAGGGACGGCCTGATACGCAGGAATGGGAAACCCCAACATGTAGTGCACACTCACAGTCCACAACCATATCCCACAAAAGCCACTCCTCGCACCCTTGGGCCCTCCCAGTGAGCACTCCAGAAGCCTGGTTAGCCCTGGAGAAGAAGATGAAAGAGGTGTTAAGGAAGAGGCATGTGTTGGCCCTACAAGCAACTTCAGTCCCTGTGGAAAGGGAATTCCAGGTCCCTGGGCTCCAAGATGTTCCTGAAGGGCGATGGGGTAGTACAGGCTCCAAGTGGGCATTCCACTCACTGCTCAGAATCTTCTCCTTGAAGGGAGGGAAGCACCAATATTGGGCCAAAGCAGGGTCTCTAACAGGTAGGACACAAGGCAGAGACTCTGGGTGCCCAGGTGTAAGGAGGTAGCTTTAAAGTAAAGGAATTCCAGTATAAAAGATGCTCAAAATAAATATTCTTCATATTAAGGGTCTTTCATTATTTCTTCACTTCTTTTTTTTTTTTTTAAGATTTTTATTTATTTATTTGACAGAGAGAGAGAGAGAGAGAGAGATCACAAGTAGGCAGAGAGGCAGGCAGAGAGAGGAGGAAGCAGGCTCCCTGCTGAGCAGAGAGCATGATGTGGGGCTCGATCCCAGGACCCTGAGATCATGACCTGAGCCGAAGGCCAGGCTTTAACCCACTGAGCCACCCAGGTGCCCCTATTTCTTCACTTCTTAAGTCACACCTTTTCTTCTCTATTAAAGGAAATGTGTGCTTTGATTAGATTTTCAAAGTAAGATTATGATAAATTTTATTTTACTTAGATTACTTTAATATACTTTTTAATATTTACATATGTAAAATTTTAAAACACACTTTCCTAGGAATTTTTAGATGTATTTTACTTTAAGAAAAAGATTCAGACCTGGAAAGTGAGGTTTTTGAGACAACTAATATTTTGAATGCACTCTAAAGCTGGATGAAAGGTTCCTTTTGTAAAGTTAATTCTGAATTCTCATTCTGTTTTTTTACTGGAGTTAGCCACCCACTAAAGCAACGTTTGTGGTACATTTAATATTTACGCATAACTGATGATTTCTTGATAGGAGTCAGACTTCTAATCTACCTACATTTCTCTAAAAATGTCCTTTCACCTACAATTTTGCTTGTAGCATCCTGGCTCCACTCTCCCTCTTCCTTTTGTTATCGGAATTTAGTGATATTTTTCTGTTCCTGCTGAAAAACCAGAAAGAAATATTCCTAGCATACAGACATGGAAAATGGAACCAAGAAAAGATATATTAGAAGAAAATGACAAGATTTTTTTTTTTTGAATGCTGCCTTGTGTCCCATCACAGCATGGCCAGCATTCACAATAGTTGGAAAGAAATTTAATTTATTACTACAGCTTTTTGTGAAGATACACTAGGGAGAGTCCATAACACAGAAGAAAACTCTTCAACTCTTTGAACTTGATACTTCAGATAACCTGAACAGACACTTCACCAAAGAGAATATATGGACAGTAAATAATACATGAGAAGTCATTCAGTGTCACTAGCCAATAGACAAGTGTGGATTAAAGCTACAAGGAGATACATTACTACTCACCTATTAAATGGCTAAAGTATAAATACTGATAATACCAAATGCTGACGTGGATGCAGAACAACTGCATCTTTTATGCTTTGCTGGTAGGAGTGTGAAGTGGCAAAGTTGTGTTAGAAAATAGTTATACAAGCAGTTTCTTATACAGTTAAACACATACTCACCATATGACCAAGTAATCATATTTCTGTGTATTTCTCCTAAGGAAATGAAAACTTTTGTTTGGACAAAAACCTATACATGAATATTTATAGCAATTTTATTTATAATAACCTCAAACCGGAAACAACTCAACAGTCCTTCCATGAGTGAATGGATAAGCAAACAGCACTACATCCATACAATAAAAAGTTACTCAGCAATATAAAGGAATAAACTATTGATACATGAACAATTTAGACAGATCTTAAGAGCATTATGCTGAGTGGAAAACCAGCCTCAAAGGGCTATACACTGTATGATTCCATTTCTATAACTTTCTCAAAATGACAATCATAGCGATGGAGAATACATCAGGTTAGGGTTGGATAGGGTTGTGATTATTAAGGAGCAACTTGAGGGAGTCTGTGGTGCTAGAACAGTTCTGTATCCCTCTGTGGCAGTTGATAAGGTAGTAAATCTGTTGGCAAAAGGAATATATCCCACACTGACCTGTGCAAAGTGTTTCCCAGAGGACAGTCATTATTTGAGTATTTGCATTCTTATCATGCATCTGCTTTTCCTGGTGTCTTCATTGCACTCTGATGCTTAGTACAGTTCTAATACACTTCCTTTACTCAGAGAGGTAACCACAAGTCTAGGTGGTAATTGTAGTCGGCAGGTGGAAAATTCCTAGGCTCTTAGATTTTTTTTTTTTTTTTTTTTTTTTTTTTTTTGCCTGTTGCTTTTCTCACTACACTACCTCTCGGTAAGACCCCAGGCATGAGAGTTGGGGAAATAAATGACCCTGCTCAGAAGAATCACCTTTTGGGAGTAAAGATAATGATCCTGAGACCATTAAAATTACCTCTCCCAACTGGACCCTTATATTGTGACCAAAGGTTATCAAACTCTTAGAGGGAATTTCATGGGTTGGACTTTTCATCTTTCCAACATTAAACATATTCTAATTGCATTGGCATTTATGAACCTGACTCCTTCCTCAAGGGTGAGGATGTAAACTCTTGCCAGGCTGCAGGTCACATTTATATGTTATCTTGATGGCTTCAATTCATGTGGTATTTTCCTCCATTCCTGCCTCGCCTACCCTAAAGTGCAAACGAAAAGCTATCAGCAGATCTGGGTGGCCTCCAGTAAAGGGTTCTTTCTCTTTGTCTATTTAAAGTGCCCTTGTCATTTAAAAAAAATTACATTCTATTAATAACAGATGCCTGGTATCTTACTTCTGTAATATACTGTAATTAACAATGCAAATGTGAAATAAAAATCTCATTATTTATCAGATAGACATGAGCAGGTGATTCTGTACTTCGAGGTATAAAATGCATAATGAAAATGCAAAGTGATAATTGTTCCAAAAGGGCTTCTACTTGTGGGCCACAGATAGAGTTTTTAAAGTTAAATAGAAAGACGGTCTGCTCCTCTCCTTTTCTCTAGCCTAGCCCTCTGCACAATATCATTTCTTCTCAATACATCCAAGGTCAGTTTGAATAATTTAAATTTTATAGCATCTTGTTTAAACTCTAGGCCAACTGAGAAAAAGTGGAGAGAGCCTATACAAATGATACATTTCTGTTTTTCCAAAATACTCATATAACTCAGGAAAATTAGACAGACCAATTTTATTAACCATTTTTTAAAATTCTGTTTGAAAGGAAAGGACTCCTGAATGGAGAACTTGTATATCAAATTTCAGACCTAAGTAAACTTTTATGGCTGAGCTGTAGAAATAGTCATTTATAATGCAAACACTGCCAAATTTTTAACTATAATCCTGCCAGTGGGTGACTATAATCATCCAGCAATAATCATCGTCATTATAACAAATCACTTGAAAGAGAGGCTGCTGCCCTCTGCAAATAGGCAAAACATCCCCTCCAACAGGGTGTGTTCCAGCAGAAAGCCCGCCAGACAGCCAGTGCCCTTCCTTTCCCACACTGGCAGACTTTGGGAATAAATTAGTCAAGGAGACCACCCTGCCCCCATCCAGTGCCCTTTTCGCATCCAAGACGACCTAAAAGTGTAGTTTATCAAAGGTGATTGTGTTACTCCCTAACTGAATTACCTTCCTCTTTGTCCCCTAACACCATAAAGCTTTCACGCTGAAATAAGAAGCCCAGTGCACTTTTTAATGTTTGCAAACATTCTTGCAAACATTCTCTGTAAAGGAAGAGAATCTCTCAGACCCAGCTTAACTCAAACCAGAACTGAATCTACTCCTGGCACTGCTGGGTTTCGGGGTAGCGTGAGTGGACTCCTGTGCAAGCCAGTCTTAAAGGGCCAGCACCTTAGACTGGCCCGAAGGAGGCCCTCCTGCCTGGTGGAGGCTCTTAGTGCCTCAGCCAAATGAACATTTTTTATTAAGGAAGGGCTGAAGCGGAAGTTGACATCTCTAGGGGACAGGCAGCCCAGTGACAAAAGCCATTAAAGGTCTTTGGGTGACCACATTTCTCCCTGTGTCACCACGCTGGATTTGCTGATAGGGTAAAGCATCCCTAATTTGGGCAGATGGGGCGTCCTTGTTGGGTTCGTTGCTGTCATTATCATGAGTTTGAGACTTTCTTAAAGAAATGTCTGTCTTTACTTCCCAGAGTGTGTAGAACCTTGAACAGGTCTGTTGTAGTATAGCCATGAAGACATTCTAATGGAAATTTTCATGAATAAGTAATAATAACGTGGGGTGCCTGGGTGGCTCAGTCGTTAAGCGTCTGCCTTTGGCTCAGGTCATGATTCCAGGCCCCTGGGATCGAGCCCTGCATTGGGCTCCTTGCTCGGCAGGGAGCCTGCTTCTTCCTCTGCCCGGGGCTCACCCTGCTTGTGTGCTCTCTCTCTCTCTCTCTCTCTGACAAATAAATAAAATCTTAAAAAAAAAAAATAATGACGTTATTAACGTAGCCATTGTTTTGCCTGTTATTTAAGTAAGTTTAAGAGTTCTTGAAAGTAAGCTTTTTCCTTTCTTAAATGACAGAAGATTTTTTGGGGCTAGTCAGTGTTCTTTACAGGATTTAAGGACTTGTTTTTAACATTAAAAAAAAATTCTCAATTATTGGCATGTGAATTCATGGCGTTTTGCTTTTTGATATCCCATGTTAAAACTCAAGAGGAATAGCTGTTTTTGTTCCTGGGAAACGGTCATTTCTTAATCCTCATGTCTTCATATGAAGTAATTTGCACAATCAGAGTTGCTTTCTTCTCACTTTTCTATTGCTTTGTCCGATTGGTGAGCCGGAGAGAAGGAATTAAGGAATGGTTGGCACCTGCTCTTTCTCTCTTATGGATGTCTCTGCTGGCCGAGGGTACCTGCTCTGGACTTCTCATGCCGGCACTGCCCTTGCCGTGACCCAGTGAATATGACTGTAATTCAGAGCTACAGTGTTTGCCCATTGACTTGAGCATGGTTCTCAAAGCTGATACTTTAATTTCCATCTGTCTGACTTCTACGTCTCTCTTCCAATTGGTGCTAAACTGAAGTGGGAACAAAAAAGGAAAAATCCTTTTCTAGCTTTTCCCACTGTAACATATATCCAGTGTGTGTAAGTTATGGGAGCAACTGCACTCTGTGTCTGTTCTCACGGTAGGAAAGAGGTTTTATGGTACTTGAGGTGTTGCTTCCTATACAAGAAATAAATAAAAACCCTCTAGCAATTTAACAAGCCTGTCGTTTTGTAGCCTGGGGAAATGGGGAAGAGAACTAGCACTATGCTGACTAGCTGCAGTCGCACCCTTACAGACTTCATAAAAACTCAGATTCTACAGAAGACCCGGGTTCTGGTCGGACCCCACTCACACCTCCCATCACCCACCAAGTGGATCCTCACGCCATCTTGCTAACCCAGGCGCCAGGCTCCTCAGTAGCTGTTTTCCTGAGGGTATACTCACTTTTCCCCAAATACTGAGATGTAAAGTTTTTTGTTAAAAAACTTTCTTTTCTTAAAGGTAGGTGGTATTCCTTCCTTAGCCGTCTTCAGAAGTAGCTAAAAACACAGGGTTCTTGAACCTCCATGTAATCTAAAATGTTTCATTATCACCCCTAGTCCTACAGGCTCTGAGCAGGCAAATAGGACCACAAACAATGCTGTTCTTTTGAAAATTGAGTGAAAATCCAAGTTTTAAGAAAATATAACACAATAAAAAGAGTTTGCTTTCATTGAAAGCAAGATGTGTTCAAATTTTAACCAACACAATGTAACCAGTGTTTAAGAATGGAGTGTTTCAAAGACTACAAAAAATTGTTGAACTTTCTGAATAAGTCTCTTGACATAGAGAAATGATACAGCAGAAAGAAAAAAGTGAGCCCTGGAAATGTCAACGTGGCACCAAGAAATGACAATCTATAGGGAATCTGCTCTAATTTTCCCAGGGTAGGTAGTTCTTAACAAGATTCTCTGAGGTCCACTTGACCTCAAGTTTTCCTCTCAGATATTTTAGAATCTTAGCTTTCTGGATGTCAGCCTCTGGACAGGACTGACTACAGACAGGATTGTAGGGGCCAGTGCAAAATGAATATGGGGTGCCCTTTGTTTAGCAATTGAGAATTTCAAGAGGGTGACATCACATTAAATAAGTTTGGGGCCCCTGTGCCTGCATAATGTTGCACAGCCATTGAAGCCAGCCCAGAATCTAGACCCTTCAGTGGGATGGGACGCCATATGGACTGGGAGGGTATCTTTTTGTTTTTTTAAGGATGCCATAGCATTTTATGCTCAAAACTACCCATCACCCTTTCAACATTCTTGGCACCCATCCCTCTAAAAGGCAAGAATTAGGCTCACACAGGTGGGTAAGCTGAAACACACAGAGATTAAGTAGCTTCTCCAGTGCTAGATCCTTCAGCTACAGGTGGTAAAGCACTAAAGTGGATATCACGGGCGCCTGGGTGGCTCAGTGGGTTAAAGCCTCTGCCTTCGGCTCAGGTCATGATCTCAGGGTCCTGGGATTGAGGCCCGCACTGGGCTCTCTGCTCAGCAGGGAGCCTGCTTCCTCCTCTCTCTCTCTCAGCCTACTTGTGATCTGATCTCTCTGTGTCAAATAAATAAATAAAACCTTAAAAAAAAAAAGTGGATATCACAATTCCCAGTTGCCACCAAAGCTGTCTGCAACCCTGCCCTTCTATTTACTAAACTGTGGCACGTACTAACAGCACATAAATAAACACTCTTAGTGCCAAGTCAGTTCTGTTCCATCTTTGGCACAGTTTTTCACTAGGAACCATATCATCATATGACGATAATATCAAAGGAAAACCTGGCTACAGAGCTGCATACTTCCCTTTACACCATGGGATACATCAATGGCCTTGTTAAGTACCCTTTGTGGTGCCCTATACTTGACATTATCACTGACAGTAAAAGCCTCCCTTCCAGAAGCCAGGTGTGCTCTGCAAGATCCTAGTCTAGGGATTAGCACAGCTACAATTTCACTTTTCTTGAAGTATTTCTATTTCTCCATCTTGATTTTTCTTCCCATTTCTTTTTTTTCATTCCATTTGTACATACACACTCACACACACACACACACACACGCACACACATGCACACACACACACACGAACTGGCTTCTCTCAGTTAAGCAACTAAGCAGAAAACATGTTTCAGAGTACAGCCAGTGGTTTTTCCCTCTTTACCCCTGGTTGTTAATAAACATCTTTAAGCTACCTCCAAGCCTGAAATTAAGAATGAGAAAACATCCACTTAGGAGTAAGTCATTCTAACCTTACTCACTTTGACTCTCCCTCTCCATGGAAATGATGCGGTCTTCCTGGTTCAAAAGCAATTATGAAGGCTTCTGTGGATGCAGGTGTATGAGGTTTCGTTCCATGAATGCACAGGTGTGAACCGAGACTGTGGTGGAGCAAAAGCACCACCTCCATCTTTCTGCAGCCATTTTCACAGATGTGTATTTTAAAGTGCATCATTGATCATCTCTCAAGATTAGGGATGGGTAAATGAGGGTTCCTTATATTATTCTATCTTTGTGTATGTCTGAAATTTTTCATGGTAAAAATTAAATTAAAAAAAGAGAACAAAGCCGACTAAAGCACATCAAAGCTGTTTTAGATTCCCAGGTAGAAACAGTTCATCAGGACAACAGGAGAAAGCAGGATGGCAGAATAAAGCCAGTAGTGCCCCAGGTACCTCAAAACTTATTTACCTTATTTAGTATAGGTCTAAATAAAATGAAAAAAAAAATGGCGGAAGGAAGGAAAAAGAAACTAATCTATCTTTGAGCTCCACCACTGGCCAGGCCCTTGGTGAAGTACCTGGCCCACAGTATGTAGGTAACGTAGTCACGGATAGGCCTATGTCCTGCTTAGAGCTGGGCAGTGAGAAGTAGGCTGGGAATGTGTCCCATGGTTCACATTTGTGAAAGCCTCAAGTTTTGGGGCACCAGGGTGGCTCAGTCATTTGGCGTCTGCCTTCGGCTCCAGTCATGATCCCAGGATCCTGGGATTGAACCCCACATTGGGCTCCCTGCTCCGTGGGAAGCCTGCTTCTCCCTCTCCCACTCCCCCTGCTTGTGTTCCCCCTCTCTCTCCATCTATCTCTATCAAATAAATGGATAAAATAATTTTTAAAAAGTCTCAAATTCTGACTTTTTATCTTCAAGTTAACTTCAACATGTGGTGATTGTATTTCTGCATTTCACAACTACTGATTGTTAAATGTAAATATTTGAAGTCTACTACAGTTTTTCATCCACGTTTTGACCATGTTTGTTTTTAAACATACTAAGAGTTTCCAAAGAAAAACAAAGAAACAAACAAAAAACAACAAAAAGGGAAGTGGCCTGGGCCTCACTCAACCTCTGCGACCCTGCTCAGAGAAAAAACAGAGCTGATTGTCTCAGTAAATAGAGGTCTCTTCTTTTTATATCTACCACCTCCTCTTCCTGCTTGGCATTTTTGTTTGTTTGTTTTCCTGGGGCTGCAGGACTTCCAAAATAAGTAACAGGAAAATATATGAAGTGACCAGTGAGGACCATGTTATAGTTTAAAAAAAAAAAAAAAAAAAACGAAAAGAAAAGAAAGAAACAAAACCTACTTGGGAAAACTGAGTAATGCCAGGAAAATAATTTTCAAAATTCCGGAGAAGAGCAAATGAATCTTAATAGCTCTAATATTTCCCAAATGTGACCAAAAAAGTAGAGCTTAAGGAGGATGAGGACAAGGCCTCTGTAACTGCTTTGCACACGTTCCACGACATGCTTGTTTGTCAGCCTCCCTACAGCCCTGCCCTTCAGGGCTTCAGCTATATCCTGGGTTGTGGACCTGCCTCCACTCCCTTCCTTGTCCCCTAGACTGCCTCCTGTACTTCCCAAGTCTCTTGGGGTCTTCCTGGTAAAATTAATCATTAAAAAACAAAACCTAATTTCCAATGACCACAGGTTAGTAGAGAAGAGGTTGAGGAAGAATAAAAAGCTCCACATATTATCAAATAAGTGACATGATTTAATTTTGGGTTTCATTTAATTGTTTAATTTCCCCCCACATTTCAAAACCTGTTGATCAATAGTCAGTCTTGCTAGGGAGAATGGTGAGGAATTCCAGGTAGACCCATTCATCCCCAAACTCTAATCGCACAGCTTTTCGCAAATCCTTGAAAGGGATACAAATGATTTAGTGTCAACCCCAGGGGTCCCATTCCTGGGACTGCATCCTGGAACGTTCTGTTTCTCCTCAGATAGGGAGTCAGCTGGGAAGTGGCTGAGAATGAGAAAGCAGTAAGAAAAGCCTATCAAGAGGGTGTACCTTCTTCATGCAGAGGTATGACCTGTGAAGTCAATGGTCACCAGCCCCCAGCTTTTGGAATGTGATACTCTACTCCCAGCATAGATTGTGAGAATCAGACCCAAACTTTGAATTCCAAGGGACTCCAAGCACCCAGACTTACTGGGTCTTACACATAATGATAAAACGGTAACAAATTTTTGTTAAGATAACTTTAAAGGCCTGTAACATGTTCCTGTATTATTTTTAAAGATAAAAGAAGGACAACTGGTCAAACTCACTCTTTGCAGATGATGTGATACTTTATGTGGAAAACCCAAAAGAGTCCACCCCAAAACTGCTAGAACTCATACAGAAATTCAGTAAAGTGTCAGGATATAAAATCAATGCACAAAATCAGTTGCACTTCTATACACCAACAACAAGACAGAAGAAAGAGAAATTAAGGAGTCGATCCCATCTACAGTTGTACTCAAAATCATAAGATACCTAGGAATAAAGGTAACCAAAGAGGCTAAGAATCTGTACTCAGAAAACTATAGAATACTCCTGAAAGAAATTGAAGAAGACACAAAGAAATGGAAAAAAGGGCCCATGCTCATGGATTGGAAGAACAAATATTATGAAAATGTCTATGCTACCTAGAGCAATCTACACATTTAATGCAGTCCTTATCAGAATTCCATCAACTTTTTTCCAAAAAATAGAACAGATAATCCTAAAATTTGTATGGAACCATAGAAGACCCCAAAAAGCCAGAGGAATGTTGAAAAAGAAAAGCAAAGCTGGTAGCATCACAATTCCAGACTTCAAGCTCTATTACAAAGTTGTAATCATCAAGACAGTGTGGTACTGGCACAAAAACAGACACATAGATCAATAGAACAGAATAGAGAGCCCAGAAATGGACCCTCAATTCTATGGTTAACTAATCTTTGACAAAGTGAGAAAGAATGTCCGATGGAAAAAAAGGGTCTTCAACAAATGGTGTTGGGAAAATTGGATAGCCACATGAAAAAAAAAATGAAACCGGACCATTTCCTTACACCAAACACAAGAGTAGACTCAAAATGGATGAAAGACCTCAATGTGAGACAGGAATCCAACAGAATCCTTGAGGAGAACACAGGCAGCAACCTCTTCGACCTCAGCTGCAGCAACTTCTTCCTAGAAACATTGCCAAAGGTAAAGGAAGCAAGGGCAAAAATGAACTATTGGGACTTCATCAAAATAAAAAACTTTGTATAGCAAACAGTCAACAAAACCAAAGACGACCAACAGAATGGGAGAAGATATTGGCAAATGACATATCAGATAAAGGGCTGGTATCCAAAATCTATAAAGAACTTATCAAACTCAACACCCAAAGAACAAATAATCTAATCAAGAAATGGGCAGAAGACATGAACAGACATTTCTGCAAAGAAGACATCCAAATGGCCAACAGATACATGAGAAAGTACTCAACATTACTCAGCATCAGGGAAATACAAATCAAAACCTCAATGAGATACCACCTCTCACACCACTCAGAATGGCTAAAATTAACAAGTCAGGAAACAACAGATATTGGTGAGGATGCAGAGAAAGGGGAACCCTCCTACAGTGTTGGTGGGAATGCAAGCTGGTGCAGCCACTCTGGAAAACAGTATGGAGGTTCTGCAAAATTTTCAAAAAATTGACAGTAGAGCTACACTATGACCCAGCAATTGCACTACTGGGTATTTATCCCAAGGTACAAATGTGGTGATCCAAAGGGGCACATGCACCCCAGTGTTTATAGCAGCAATGTCTACAATAGCCAAACTAGGGAAAGAGCCTAGATGTCCATCAATAGATGAATGGATACAGAAGATGTGAGATACACACACACACACACACACACACACACATACACACACGGTGGAATATTATGCAATCATCAAAAAATTGAAATCTTGCCATTTGGAATGATATGGATGGAACTAAAGGGTATTATGTATGCTAAGCAAAATAAGTCAATCAGAGAGGGACAATTATCATATGACTTCACTGATATGAGGAATTTGAGAAACAAGACAGAGGATCATAGGGGAAGGGAAGGAAAAATGAAAGAAGATGAAACCAGAGAGGGAGACAAACCATAAGAGATTCTTAATCTCAGGAAACACACTGAAGGTTGCTGGAGTGGAGGAGGGTAAGGGAGATGGGCTGTCTGGGTGATGGACATTGGGGAGGGTATGTGCTATGGTGAGCACCGTGAATTGTGTAAGACTGATGATTCACAGACCTGTACCCCTGAAATAAATAACACATTATATGTTAATAAAGATAAAATCCAATAACCAGCTTTATTAAAAATTAATTAAAACTAAAAAAAGGACAACTGAAATTCAATTTTCAATTTATTTGGAATAAAGCAAAATACACATACACCATGTATCACAGAGCAAGATATATTTTATAAATATGTATCAGCCTAAAACCTCCTGAAATTTTGACCAGAAGTGAAATCAAAGAAACATTTGAACAATTGACACTAAGTTAAAAAATAATAGTAATGAAAATCACCCTCCTCTACTGCTGAGTTTTGGTCCTCATTATAGATTAGTAGTTTAGTGAGTTGATGTGGAAATGTTCCTTATTATCATAGTTTTATTGCTACCTCAGTACATCTGTTGCAAAATTCATATAGAAATGGCCAGACATTTCAATAAACCAGTATGTCTTGGAATTTTCATATAGTTCCCAATGCACTAAAATCTGGATGGAAAGCTGGTACTTTGAAATTTACAATCGCACAGACTGAGGAACATCTGGATAGCTTTGCTCTATTGCTTTCCCTGTTCCTTTAGATTTAGACCCAAGTTATGATTTGCACGAAAAGCCAAAAAACCTTGTGTGTGGCAGGTGTGAGTTCAAGCTGACAAAAACTTAATATCGTGTTCAATTCACTTTGATATAGCTTTTTACAAAGCACATGGAACACTGCTTCCGCCTTTTACCTAAAAACTTAACCCACAGGGAAGAGGACAGAGCAGGGGAAGGAATTTTCTTTTTGGAATGGAGAGAAAGACTGGGAAAAATACATATTTGTTATCCCAAATAAGGATCTTGAATTAATTATCTCTTATCAAATCCCTATGGTCTATATAAGACTCTGTTCATGTATGTGTGTGTGTGTGTTCACAGTAGACGCAATTTCTAACACAAGGGAGGAAGAAACAACTACAATTCCCAACAAAAGGACCCCTCCGCAATTTAATCAGCTTCCACACTGAATCCTTAGAATTTCTGTCTTAGCTGTCCATATTAATGAGAGACAAAGGGAGAAGGGAAGAAAGGACAAACAGGGAAGGGGGAAAATGTACTTGAAGCGATGTGTATGGGCAAATGTAATTGTAACTAAACACTTACCTATGACAACTTGGCGGTTCCTATGACTCTTAGTAACACGCTCTGTAAAGGGTGCAGCTCTCCCCTCATGAAGCATGAGTAAAAGTCATATTGGAATAGCCCTGCATTGGCGCTTCCCTTTAGGTTTGGGGTAGGTATTTTGCGAGAACAGGTTAGATCAATCTGAATTATCAACCTGACCTTCCCTTCACCCCTAATAACTTCCTGGTTCCTTGGTCACAGAGTGATTTATGAGCAAGAACAAAGAATGATGTGTCTATCCTAGCAGCAAGGGAAACGAGAAAACTTATTAAGAAAAGAAAAAAAAAAAAGCAGAAGGAAAGAAAAGAGAAGGAGCCAAAGAGAAAAACTAGTTTCAGAATGAAGTCCCTCAGTTTCTAGGCTACTATAATTATCTAGTCACTGAAGAAATAAAACATGGAAATCCATTTTATAAAAAATCAATGTTTTAAACAATGTGAAGAGCTCCCATAATTTTAAATCTCGCTACAGTGTCTGTGTGCAGAACCCTGATCACCTTTAAAGAGAGGGCTCCAATAATTTTAAATTGTTTTTTACTGAGAAGGGCTCCAAACCTCCATCCTCTTCCAAATGGAAGCAATCTTGAAACTATGAAGCATACCAATAATTTTAAATAGCTCTCTCCTCCCACCCCTTGTCATTTTATGCCCCTTCTTTGTCTTTTCTCAACTTTTTAGGTAATGATGTTCCCAGCTTTACATTTAAAAAGTTTTTAAATTCTGAATTGTGAATGTGCCCGCATAACAAGTGATTCTTTTTTGCATTTTTCTCAAATAAGTAAGCAAACTTTTCTGAGATTAATGGTGACAAAAGTATAGGACTTTATTTAGGAAACCCTCCTAAGAATGTTTTTATTTCGCACTTGCAAAAAATAATGTAAAATTAATGAATACGGATTTTATTATTTCCAACCTATAATTCTGTAAAGGATACGATTTTATATTGAATTCCAGTCTCATTTATAAAGATCTTCTATAATTAAAATGCTTCAATCTTCTTCAAATTAGAAAAGCAAATTGTTACATATCCTAAGTAGGTGCTTTTCTGTTTAATGACAGTCACTCAGATGATTTATGACACACATTATTTTATATCAAAGTACAATGAAATAGGCATTACCAAAGGTAATCTCTGTAATGTCTGGAAAGGGATCAGAAACCTCAGTGCAACAATGAACGCAGTATTTAAAATGCAAAACCCAAAGACATTATTATGGTTTTGATTTCTTATGGCACAGCTTCGCCTGATCAGTTATATTACCAGCACAGCACAAAGGGTGTTTGCGTATGAATGCCGCTAAGATAACAGACGGCAAAAATGAAATATAAAGTCAATTTTCATGCAGAAATTGTTATCAAAGGGATGATAAAGTAAAACTGTATAATCACAAGAAAAAACAATTGATGAAGAACAATCTAAAATAGAGCGAGCTGGCTATGTCTGATTCCGGCTTTTAAACTCTTGTCCTATTAAAGTATGTAATAAAGTATTAAGATAATGTATAAACAAATGCAAGTAGAGCACTATGTTGATTATTATTTAGACACTGCCTTCCAAGATCTCTCTTTGCAAATGAAATTGAGCAGCCGCTTAAGTGTGCACATCATGAATTGGGATGAGTTTTCATCAAGCTCAGACCTCTAACTTAAATGAAAAAGAAATGTGAGTTTTAAAACTCACAGTTGCTACAGTGTAGAATGGAATCAGTAGGCACCAAGGGAAGAGGAAACAAACACACACACACCAAAATTCTTTAACACACACACAAATGAAGTCATAATGTTGGAGGGAATGTGACCCCCCCAAAAACTTTATCTTTTTGGAATACGATGTAAATAATGTCCAAGCATACCTTGCATTGAAGGGTTACCCATTAAAATAAAGGCCTCTCCCCTTTAGAATAAAATCTTCTGCCCCCTCCAGAATGATGTTCATCATGCAGTTTGCAAGCAGAAAGGTGGCTCTTTTTAATTCTTTTTAAGACATTTTGCTTGGGGCCTCAGAAATTAAACAGAGAACAGCAGGGAAGGGGTTTACTATTTAATGCTCTTGGTTGTAATTTTTTAATTAGCCATTAGGAAGATGAAGGCAGGTTCAGACAGGGATGAAAAGAAAGACTTGGAAGAAATACAGCTTTCTGCAAAGAGCCTGTGGAGATTACAGGAAAAACCTGGGTCTCCAGAGAGGTTCTTAACACAGAGGGAACACACAGGCCACTTTCTGTCCCTTGGGCAAATCTAAACCTAGTTGTTGGAAAGCTTGGGCTTTAGCTGGATTTCCTAAAAGATGTCATGTCTCAGGCTCAGGTTCTTATAACTCAAAAAAGGAAATGACTGGGGGGAAAAAACGCCGAGGGCACATATGCAGCGGATCTTGGGGTCTCAGAGCATCTGTGTGTGTTTGCATACACCTCCACACTTTAGGGAGGATTAGAGACAAGCAAGGACACTGTACTTTGTACACTAAAAAACCTTGGCCTGTTGCTTATTTTCTAATGGCAAGAGTGGTAGGTTAGTGGAAAGGTGGAGAGGGAAAGAGCAAAAGAATCAGGGATGCTATGAGGTCGAGGATGTGTGCCTTTGTAAGTAGTGAATCAGGTCAAATTAATTCATAGGCAGACATGCTAGAAACTCTGAATATAGACATGTTCCTGGAATATGGAACAGAGATTTGCATTATATTCATTGCATAGAATTCAAGTCTTGGGGTGATTTTAAACAATAAGAAGTGTAGCAAAAATACTGAAATTATATTAACAGAAGAGACTCAAATACTTTCACTACTTAGAATAGCTGAAACTGCAAATCCTCTGGTTCTCATTGTTCATGTCTGCTCCTTCTGTGTTTCCCATGCATCCACTCATTCAGTCTCTCAAGAGTCACCTTCAACGTCACCTTCACCATCTGATCAGACATAGGTCTTGTCTCATAAACTACAAGATGCATCTCATGCCTACCTCCTCTCACCACCTCCACTGCTGAGAGTCAACCCTTCATTGCCTCTCTCTTGGACAATTGCTTTGGCTTTCCAGGTGGTTCCCCTGTCTCTTGCTCATCTTCCACCACCCTTCATATAAGTTTCTACATTTGATCCTATTACCCAGTAATCCTAGTTCAGTAGATCTCAGGTAAAACCCAAGGCATACGCATTATATTTTTTTAACTTACTGTTAAGAAAATTTCTGAATACTCAAAGGTGCCAAATACAAGATATCATCCCTCCACTTCAGCAACCATCAGCATTTTCCTATACCCACCCCCATTCTTTTTTCATCCCTGCTCTCTCCTTTTTTTCTGTTGGGATATTTTGAGATAAACCCTGACATTATATCATTTGATCCCTGCGTACTTAAACATACATCTCAGAAAAGAAAAATTTAGGACTTTTTTTTTTTTTTGCAAAATTATAAATATCCAAGGATAGTTTCTTTTTAACGTAATCAATACTCAGTCCATATTTACATTTCCTTAGTTAATATTAAAAAAAATTGTGTGCTTAGCTTAAAATAAATTTGCATCTAAAATTCTTTCCAAGTTTTCAGAATACTAGCCAGGTATGAGTTCCAGTGACCTGCAAGACAAAGTTGAAACTCCCCAGCAAGATACCAAGGCCCCTGTATGATCCAGAGCCCACCTCCCCCTCTAGTCTCTTTTCTTAGGGCTCATGCATCCATCTTGCTCCCATACTTCAGCCATACTCATCAACTTTCAATTGGCCAAAAGTTTCACATCTGAGCCTTTTTCCATTGTCCCCTCTGCCTACAACATCCTTCCCCTTTTGCTCAAAATATTTCTCTGTGAAGTCTTTTCTGTCCCCCAACTGCAACAGAGTTGAATATGCCGTTACTTATGTTCTACTCGACTTTGTTCTTTGGATAGTATGGCTCTCTTCACAGTGGCTAGCTGTCCTAAGCAAATGCCACTTTCAAACAGACTGTTCCCTAAAGTAGCTGAAGATCAGAGGCTTTCACTGTGAAGTGGGCAATTTATAAGTGGGTAATTGTGATTTGATTATGACACAGAAAGCTAACCTTGGAATTTGGTAACTTAATTTATCATCCCATTTGATAGTTAAAAGAAAGGGGCACAATTAACAATTAGTTAGAATATAAATGCCTAGCATTGTCCCAGGCAAACAGGCTCCTATGGTCAGCCTATTCTTTTAGATACATGTTTTCAAAGGATGAGTAGATTCTTTGTAACTAGGAAGCTTCCCCTCTCAAGGCTTGGCCACCATCAGCAAGAATCAGGGCCACACCCAAATGGCTTCACAAGGAATGGCCCCAATGCCCAACTCTCTGGGATAGCCTAGGGCAACAAGATATGGTGGCACCAAGTGTACTCTGGCATCTATGGACACCCACTAATGGAAATATATTTTCCCCCAAAATAGACAAGAGGGATTCAATATCCTGGGGCCCTGCAGGATGTTAGAAGCATTCCATTGGCCCTCCTGTGAAACCATCAGCAACTCTATAAATTTTAACTTCCCTCTCTTGACAGTTATCTTACTTTTTTTCCTATGGCATGTCCAGGGGATATGAGATGGCAGTAAGTTCTTTGTCTCTGGGTCAAGGCCTAAGTGAAAGAAGAACATGATTCTAGACCCACTTCTGGAAGTGGAACATCAGCCTAAAATCATGGCACTCCTATGATTAGCTTTCCTGTTGCTGTAGTCCTCAACCCAGAGAGGTACTGCTGACAGCACCTCTGCCCCCTCACTCTCAACATGGTACAAGGACAAGGCCAGGTCTGTGATGATTGGGCTAGAGGGAGCAACACAAGGAAAGGAGAATGCAGGGTGATAAGGTAAAGCTCATGACTTTTCCTCCCACCCTGTCCCCTGATCTCTCCCTACATGGCTCTTCATCTTTCACCACCAATGACCCCCAGTCTCCTCTTTTCCTCCACTGAGGAAATGCTCTAGATAGTCTAGGTCCAGGTTTCCTCCCAAAGTGTGCCTGAGCCTTACTTAGATCCTTTTGGATTGGGATTGTCTTTGTCTGTTAAGATTGTCTTTGTCCTTCATTACCGGATCTAAGTTAGAAAACAAGAAGGTGGGGGAAGAAGTTGAGTTCTCTAATAGAGCTCAGATACAATAAATTTTATAATGTTACTTCAAAATGGATTCAGATGGTCTTGAATCTGATGTGAAACCTGCTACTTGACATGACATCTAAGAAAAAGTAAAGTAAAATTTTAAAATTATATAGAGTAGCTCAAAAATAATGTATTACATTTACTAGCACGATTTTGGCCTCTGCTTGGGAAATATTTTGCTACTAAATAGAAAGGGGAGGGGCGCCTGGGTGGCTCAGTGGGTTAAAGCCGCTGCCTTCGGCTCAGGTCATGATCCCAGGGTCCTGGGATCGAGGCCCACATCGGGCTCTCTGCTCAGCAGGGAGCCTGCTTCCTCCTCTCTCCTCTCTCTCTGCCTGCCTCTCTGCCTACTTGTAATCTCTCTCTGTGTGTCAAATGAATAAATAAAATCTTTTAAAAAAAAAAAAAGAAAAAAAAAAAAGAAAGGGGAGGGCATCCAAAGGCTTGGTCTAAACTAAAGAATTAGGTCCTTTTATTTTTGACAAACAAGGTCACGGCCTGGCCTCCTTCAGTGCTCTGGCCAGGCTCTCAGAGCAGGTGTCTCTGTGAGAGTGCCACCTCAGCCAAAAGCCAGCTCTCTCTGTGTGGGAGGAGAGGCAGTGGAGAATACAGAAAGGAAAAAATATGTCTACCCCCCCCAAAGTCAGTTTAGAAATATACGTATTAGCATATGTAAGTTCTGCAAGAGAGCTTGAATCCACTCATTGTGCCCTGATAGATTCATAATCCTGAATCTGGATTGGTGGCCCTGTAGATTCAGAAATTTCTTACACAGAAATTAGCCAACTATGGCCCAAGGGCCAAACCTCATCCTCTACGTGTTTTTGCACGGCTGCCAAGCCAAGAGTATTGTTTGCATTTTTAAATGGTTGAGAAGAAAAATCAAACGAAGAATATTAGTTCATGATATGTGAAAAGCATATGAAATTTGAATTTCAGTGTCTAGAAATAAAGCTTTATTAAAACACAGCCACATTCATTCATTTGCATTTTACCCTGGGTTGCTTTTGTGCTTCCAAGGTGGACTTCAGTAGTTGCCACAGTATTGTCCATGAAGCCAAAAATATTGACTAACTGATCCCTTCGAGAAAATTCTCTGACTCTTGTTCCTCTAAGGCCATGAGCACTGCTCTGATTACCAGGGAAGGCAGAGTTTGAGTTGTCATGCCTAGAAACCGTCCTCAGACTGTTTTCCCAAGGGCTCACAAATGGTAAGCCCTTCAGTTCTTTCTCCTCCACTGCGTGGTTCTGTAAGTGTAATGATGTGCATTCTTATTCTAACATAACATTAAAATGTCTTGGTACTAGGAACTGTATATTTTATGGAATTTGAATAGTATTAGTGTCATAGACACACTAGATTTCAATATAACAATATGAAAAGTGCACATGTAATTTTACTCCTGTATCACATTAATACTAAGCTACATGATGGCAACATTAAACTAATGTGACAAAATGATGCCGGCGTAAGATGCGAAACTGCTAATATCACAGCAAGTTATTAATGCCTTGCAATGGACTCTGAAGAACAGTGTAATTAAACTTACTCAATCTTTCTCAGCCTCAGTTGGAACTTAAGTGACGAAAGAGGGTGAATTATGCTGGCAAATGTCCGTGCCAGTCTATCACACATTTGGCCTTCTAGTTCTGGCTCTGGGACTTTTCAAAGGAGCCAGAGGCATTCCAAGTAAAGGAAATCTGACTAACTGAAGAGACCTGCCTTCCCTCTTGGTTTGAGCAACAACGAACTGCTTCATTTCTGAAACCTTCACCTCTGGTGTCCCACACGCTGACGACAAATGCCTGTCCTGTTTGTCACCATTCTTTTTCTCAGGATTTCCACTTTTTGACCACCCATCACAAAGCTTCCAAACCAACCTTCTGTCTCATCCCTCCCAAGCAGACACCCAGTTCATTGAGTCAGACGTGGGAAACGAACTACAGCTGGAGAAATCAAATCAGCACATGGATTGGTGCCACCATACACCAGGAATCTTCAAAACTTAGTTGGGCTCTTAAATGGCCCCATAATTCTGTGAGTTCCTCTTCAGCCCCTCTCGTGGTACTTGCAGCAGTTTTTTTCTAACATTCCCTTTTCTCTTCAAACCCCGTGCACCATAGCTTTTCCCCTTGTTCTCAGAAAATGCCTTGCTTCCTACTTCCCTGAGAAAACTCCTTCAAACACGAAGCTCCCTCAACTTGTTGAGTCTTTAACTACAAACTTAGCTTTATTGACTTCTGTCCCTTTCTTCTCTCCTTCTGTTTCCATGAAAGCATTGTCCATAATCCTGTCCAAAACTTATTCCTCCACCTGTGCCCTGGATTTCGCATTTTCCTATCTCCCCAGCAGGCACCTTGCTCCATCAGGTCTCCTCTGTCCTGTTTTTCACTAACTTCTCTCTTCTGACTCGGTTCATCAGTATGTCAAGTCTACTTTGTACTAAACAAACAAATAATCCTTATTTGAGCCCACATTCTCTTCATCCCTCTTTCTTTTATAACTGGAATATACTTGCTTTCTTCCTGTATTTTCCTTCTTCATGCCTCAAACCACTGTCATCTTCATTTTGTCCTCAACCTTTAGCTTAGGTCTGAAGTAATCTCCATGCTCCACATTCAGTGAATGGTTCTGTGCCCTTAGCTGTCTGTGAATTTTCTTCTGTACTTGACATTGCCGATCACTCTCTTGACCTTGAAAAACCCATCCATCTTGGTTCCTAAGGCTCACTCCTACTTTTTCCTGGATCTCTTTCATTTCTCCATCCATTCTTTTTTGGACTCTTCCAGGGACCCCTCTGCTCATTCACCCCGTACATGTTGGTGTTCCCCAGACCATAACCTTGGTCATCTCTTCTCATCATCTACACTCACCTCGAAAGACACCAGCCAAACCCTTAGTCCCAGCTACCATCCTTATCCTATACTCTCCTAATCTATCACCCCAGATTCCATATCCAAATATAGATCTATCTATATATTCCTCATCTATCACCCCGTAACTCCATATCCAAATGCAAAGGAATATCTTCACTTGAATTTCCCAGAGATACCTCCAACTGTCAGCTTCTGCATAGGGAAACCTCTCAGTTTCTAGTCCCAAAACTATGTTTCCAAGTTCTTCTATCTAAACACTCAAATCAGAAATTTTCCTGGATCCCAACAGCTTCCTCTGCCCTGCAAGTCACCAGGTTCTTACTACCTTCCTTATCTGTATTTTTCTTTCTATTTCTGTCTCTTACTTTGGTTCAGGTCCTGATGAGTTCTAGCCTAGATTAGACACAAAGCTCTTAAGTAGCCTTCCTCCCCTAGCCGTTTTTGTACCTCAAATTTACCTTCTTCATTGTTGCATGGGTGATCTTATAGAGCTGATGACAGGTTTGATCAGACATGACTCATCTGTTTCAATCCTTCAGTAACTTACAGTGACTTTCAAGAGGCAATTTAAACCCACTTTGGCACACCCAGCCTTTCGCAATTCATCTCTGTCTCTATCCCAGTGTCATGCATATATCTTGCAGAACTGTCTGTGTTTGATGGTTTCTTCTGATTGCAAGGACTTGAGGCTCACTCCAGTTACCTCTAAGAGAAGAGGAGTTAGTGAGTCGTTTACCCATAGAATCGGACTAGACATATAAAGTGTTCAGGAACCAAGGTTCTGTATGCGTGTCTGTGTGCATGTCTGTGTGTGTGCGCGCGCCTGCGCGCGCACACGTGCATGCGTTCACGTGCGCAACTCCTCTCTAACCATTTGGCTTCCCCAAAACTTCCTAACTTCATTTCTCTTGAGACCATAATGCCTGTACTATTCCTGGTTCTTCTCAGTTTTCCTGTCAGTCTCTTGGTTAACTAACCTTAATCTTTGGTTGTCTGTTTCCTAGTTCCTTAATGGCCCTACTTTGATGGACCAGTTTATCCCCTCAAATGCAGGCCACATAAGTCATAAGATATTGCCTGCTTGAGAAATGCTCCACCTGGGTCAACTGCCCACCACCCCTTATCTGATCAGCTATGGCCAGAAGACCTAATTAATATGAAATTCTCATTATGTTCTCTTAATATTAACAGTAACAACTAATATTTATGTAATTCAAGTGCTACATGTTGTTGTTCAGCACTTTATATGCATTAATATCCGTTAAAAATAACCCTAAGCAGTAGGTGGTGTTATTACCCAACATCATTTTTCTGTTGGGAAAAATAAATCAGATAGAGGGAAGTGATCTAAGATCACAGCTATTACAAGGCACAGCCAGGATTCAATCTCAGGCAGTCTGGCTCCAGACTCTCTGTGTGCTTACCTGCCAGCTTATATTGCTGTGGTATAGATTCCATAAGACTCCCTTGGTGGAGGCGGTATGATGAGAGTTGACCACATAATAAATGGTACCTCTCGTTCTCCAAAGCATCAGGCTGGTTTCCCCGCTTTGCACATTTACATATGGCTGGTCTCTCTACTTAGAATTCCTTCCTATGTCTATACAAACATTTGGGAATGAGTTAACAAGGACATTAGGTGCATAGCCTTGAGCTCCTCACTTCTCTCTGGGTCTCAATTTCCTCATCTGTAGAATGAAGGGGCTGAACTGCATCCTTCAAATTCTGCAATCATGAGACTTTGAGAAAAGAACAAAGGCAGCTCAGAAATCATAGGTGACTACAGTACCATTTTGATATTCCTGTCATCTTACAGCAGTCAGATTCTCTGTTGTTAAACTGAAGGGGAATGTGAGCATTTTAGGGAATCCACAAATGGATAATGGTATGGGTTGCTCCTGAAGCACGAGACCCTAGGAAGTGCCAGCGACTGGCTCAGAGACGGGCCGCTGAGTGGCTGCTGATCCCCTTTCCATGGTAGATCTCCAGATTGTCTCTAAGCCCAAAGCATCTCCTTTTAACCCCGCAACTTCAGAGTTCTAATGAGGCCAAATGGCAACACTATTCAATCAAGACGTGTATTTTCCTTATTGAATCATATCACTCAAGGCTGCCAACACCATCTATTGTGGTGTGTGGAAAGCCAACTTCTACATGAAATTAAATGAAAGTTTACGGGGCTAGGTCCTTAACTGGAGACTCTCTTTTGTGGCTTTTCTCTTAGTGTATTATTTGTCAGATTTTTATAAGAACATTATTGCTTTAAGAAAAAAAAAATTAAACCCTGAGAAATTACTCTCAGTCTAACGAGTTCTTTTCACTGACTTCAGACATCATTAGGGGAGGCTATAGCCTAGGGCTGTGCATGAACTTTTTCTTCTAACTGTACACTTTATGTATAATTTAGCTTTCTTGCCTAAATTATTCAAGCAAATAGTGAGTGAAAATAATGGAGTTCACTGAAACCTTCCAGAGTATTAAAATAAAACAGTTTTTTACGTTGGTTTGAATTTTTAAGCTTTTTAATCATGGATTTCAAATGGAATACACATGTCTGGCTTTTCTTCACTTGTCTCCTGCGTCTTTTTCAGGAGGAGAGAAGAAAAGAAACTAACTTTAGTAAATAATCCATTAATTAATCACTGGTGCTGATAACAGCTCAAAGTTGAAGTAACAGTATTTGGAAACAACATGAGTGGCCAAGGATATGACTGGCACGTTTTTTAAAAGGTAGTTACTTCTTTCCCCATTTCCTATGATTAGGGCAGGGCTAAAATTGGTTATGTTTGAAAAGGAGAGCTAATCCGCTTAGTTTAAATAGGAAATTACACTAGCAGGATTTGTACTCAAATCGCCCCAATTTATTTCTTTTAAAGAACCAAATACATGTTCTAAATAATAATGTTTCATTATTATGTTGAATGTGTATGGTCTGGAAACCTTCTCTTCATCGTGGAAACTCTGGAGTAAATTTGGGAATCGTTGGAAGAATGTGGTTTTCTGACATATATAATATAGTTTCCTCGAATTGGGAATGTGGCCCAGGATTAGGAATCTGATTGGGTATTTTGGTATTCTCAAACATATTTTGTCAGTCAGAGATCAGAAGCACCACCCCTTTCCACAGAATGAAAACAAATAGTTACACATTGTCTTTGGAAACAGCAAAGGCAATAATAGCAACCGGGGGTGTGGAAAGGAAGTCATCAGTGTGCAGCAAAGAGCTTCAGATGTTAGATTCAGAATAGGCAAATGAAAGCCTGAGAATAATATATGGAGAGGGGCGATGGCTAAAGCTCTTGGTAGGGGGAAAAATGACCTGGAATAACAGACCTATAAGTTTAATTTATTGAACTGATTAGACACAAGAAAGAATCATCACAAAATCAATTTTTCAATACATAGACTAGAACAGGGTATTAGGTAATAAGCACTATAATATTATAAAGGCTATTAAAATCTCCTATGATGGTGTAAAATACAGTAAACCAAAGGAAATTAAAAAATACAGTCCATATTGGTTTTACTAGTATGTTTGATTCTCTCCAACATGACATTTTAAACAATTATCTGGAAAAGACTATATTTAGAAATCCCATTATTTTAAACATCAAGCAAAGAGTTATGAGACCTAGGTTCAAAGCTTAGCTCTACCACTGAGGAATGGTAGGCAAGTTACTTTATCTCTTTGGGTGCTAGATTCCTGATCTGTAATATGAGGGAGTTGGTCATCTCTAGGGTCTGAAATTATTTGACTATTCACCTAGAAATTTCACATACTGCATGTGTTTGTATAAGGAACCAGTTACTTAACTCTCTAAGACTCAATTTCCTTATCCAAAAATAAGATGATAATACTCTCAGAGCCTAGAGTTGTTCATCAGTATCGAATTACATAGAGGCCTGTGAAGCCCAGTGCTTAACATCAGTGAGCCTTCTTCAGTAGATCTCAATATTGGCTGCCTTAACATCAGCAGTCAGGACACTTGAGTCCCAATGTCAAGTCTGCCCCTGACTGGCTAGCCTTAGATAAATCCTTTAACCTCTCTAAACTAAGATCATCCATCAGACAAAAGAGTTTGACCTGCACAATCACCGTGATTAGTTGAGTTTGACTCCGTTCTTTGCATGGCCTTCACCGTCCTCACTTTCTAGGCCCTTCCATTCTTTCCTTTGAGGAGGTCTCTCTAATCCATTCTTCTATTCTCCTTTTGGTCTCCACTTCATTACCAAGCCTGCAGCTCATACTCAAGTTTGAAAAGTAGCCTGCCATCCCACATGAATGAAACTTATTTCTCCTAACCAAGTCTTCTCTTCTTATTTTTCATTCATAGTAAATACAGCCTCTATCCATCCACTTGCTAAAGTAAAAAGTCTAGGCATCATCTCTCTCTTAACCACAATTTCTCATCCATCAGTAGATCCTATTGACTCTAAATCCAAAATATACCCTGAATCAGACCACCTTCTCTGCTGGTTCCTTATTCCACACCCCCATCTTCTCTTATCTGGTTGATTAAAATAGCCTCCTAACTAGTCTAAAATAGTCTCCTAACTAACTGATTCCACTCCTGAACACCTCCAGTGATCCTCTTAAAACAGCACAGGTCATGTCTCTCCTTTGCAAAAAAAAAAAAAAACCCTCTCCATTAGCTTCCCCTTGTACTTATGGGGGAAAAAAATCCCCAACCCATTGTCAGTGCCAAGATATTACAGGATGTGTCCTGTGATGATTTCTCCTACCTAATCTTATATAACTCTCCTATTACTCACTGCAATTCAGCTCACCAGCACTGATGATTACCACAGTAAAAAACTAATCTAATAAAGACCAAAGAGGACAACTCAGATGGAGCCAAGTTCTCCCCATCCTTTCAGATCTCTGTAAAATTTACTTAAGCCTCATATCCCATATTCTATGGAGCACAAATGCCTTAAAATTTCTGTGAAATTATAGGATCTGCAAATCTTCATGTTCACCCATTCTTGGGGCCAGTCTTCTGCCTATACTGAGTTCTTGACCACTTTTGGGTCCATTTTCCCCTTAAATGTTCTCCAAGTCATCCAGACTAGCCTCAGCCCTTTTAATTCCCCTCAAAGTGTCATCGCATAAGCTGTAGTATGCGTATTACACTTTAGTGAAGGTTTGAGTCCACAGAGGGGATTTACATTACAGAGAGCATACCAAGTGGAACTGGATGTTAAACATCTCCATTCTTAAGAATTCTTTGTGTCTCCCTGTCCTGGTCCATGCCATCCCAAGCTCTTTTCTGGGCCCTCTTTTGCTATATAACCCACTTGCAGATGCTATTCGTTTCTTAGAGAGCGCTGAGCTATGTGCTTCGTCTCCCAGCCCATCATCAGGTTCTCACTTTGTATTTCATGTGATTTATTAAGGAAGTATTCATTTTTGTATTTTCATTTCTTCATTTTTCATGTCTTCTATTTTGCCTTTAACTGTCATTTCCTGCTGTTGACTTGGTGCTTGCCTCTACCATTCATCTGTTACCCTCTGATTTTCTGATTCTAAGCTAATATTGGAAATAAATACTTATTAGGTGAATCAATTCTAATTTTGTTTATGAAAAATAAATAGATCATCTAATGATCTCAGGAATTTCACTGTTGGTACTTGGTGATATCCTTAGAGCCTTGCTTGCCCACTGATTCTTTTCACTAACTTCAGACATCATTAGGGGAGGCTATAGCCTCCATATGTGCAAATCCCCCAAATATTTTTCATGAAACAGCAATTCTGAGGGACGTTTGTACATACTACATAAAAAGGATGACTATGGATAAATAAATTTAGGAAATGCCAGGGAAAGCGAAGTTAAAGGGAGTTTTGCAGAATTTCTCAGGGCTATGATATGCCACTTTCACTGTGTATCCTTAACAGGGGCATATATAGAGTATACAGGTTTCCAGTGGTTCTGATCATACAAAGACCATGTCCCAGATGACCTGTTTACTAAATACCATTCTGTATTGTTATGAGAGCCAACCCATTGAATTGCTAACATATGAGAGATTGTCATAAGATGACAATACTTTTGCATACCACTAGGAGAGGCACAATAGCAGAGAAACAAGTACATAGACTCTACTACCAGACTACCTGAGTTAGATTCTCAAGTCCTCCATTTTCTAGCTGTGGAATCTTGGGCAAGTTGCTTAATCTATCTGTGTTATCACATCTATAAAATGAGGCTGTCCATAGTATCTACCTCAGTGGAATTGTTGAGAAGATTAAGTGAACTAACCTATGTAACACATTAGAAGAATGCCTGACACTGAGTAATTGTTCTGCAAGTATAAGCTAGACTTTCTTTAAATTGAGGTATAATTGACATGTAACATTATACTAGTTTCAGGTGTAAAACATATAACTTTTGATATTTATATACTCTGTGAAATGATCACCATTATATGTCTAGTTACCATTCATCACCATACAAAGTTACAAAAGTTACAAAGCTGTATTTCTTGTGGCGAGAACTTTTAAATATATTCTCTTAGCAGCTTTCAAATATCCAATACAATACTGACTATGGTCACCATATAGAAACAACCTAAATGTCCATTAATGGATGGATAGATAAAGAAGATGTGGTATATATATATATATATATATACACACACAACAGAATACTACTTGGCCTCAAAAAAAGAATGAAGTCTTGCCATTTGTGACAACATGGATGTATCCTGATGGTATTACACTAAGTGAAGGATGTCAGAGAAAGAATTGCTATGTGATGCCTTTCTATGTGGAATCTAAAAAACAAAGCAGATGAGCGAGCAAAACTCATAGATACAGAGAACAAAGTGGTGGTTGCCAGAAGGGAAGGTGGTAGGTGAAATGGATGAGGAGACCCAAGCAGTAAACTATACTTTTATAATAGTTTATAATAGTTATCTTTCTAAAGTCCAGCTTCTTAGAAAAAAAGGCATTGTTTGGTCATCTCATTCCATTCTCAGTGGAGATGCTATGAGCCTTTGTCTAACCAAACAAGCTCTCAGGAGCTACCTCCAGAGAAGTGAGAACTTTCAGTTCTTATTTGGCCCTCTCCCTGCTTTCAGTCTTAGTTCTCAAATTTCTGTTTCCTCCATGCTCATTTTGCCCAGTCCCTCGCTGTTTCCCCATCCTTTCGCTGCCCCTTGTGCAGTCCTTGCCATCCATCTTCATTCTCAATTGCACTAGAATAAGGGCCTTCCTGGGAGCCACATGAAGGCCTCTCCATCTTCAGTTTTTCCTATAAGATTCTTCCTCACTTCCTCACCTTAACTGACGGCTGGCCGTGCCAGTTCTTGGGCAAATCTTTCCAGTGGGAAAACTTTTTTCCTCCCTCTTGAGGCCCAAAGGGGCTGAGGTTGGGATACACTTAGCTCCCCGCTGCCACTTCCAGACCCTTTGGACACTGACTGTCCCTCAGCAAAACTTGCTCTAGAAGATCCACATGATCTATTTACAATTTTTCCCCAATTTTCTTGATCATTTTTTACTTGCAGTTTATTCATTCATTCAGCAGGTGTTTATTAAATACCCACCTCATGCCAGGTGCATAGATTTCAGCAGCAGGTGTGCAGCCTTTCTTCCCGGTTTATCTCCTGTTTTTTCATCCCCTTGACTTTAGCATCCAAATGAAAGGCTCTCAAAGTGACTTGTGTCCTCGGTTCCATCAGTCGTTTCTGTATTTTGGAAATGGGTAGGCCATAATGACTGTCTTGTTCACCCTCAGAGATGTTGTCAAGGACCAAAGCATCAACATCATTTCTTTCTTCCTCTCTCACAACAACTACATCTGCACTTCAGTCTCATCTTTACCTTCACCTCATCTTTCTCCTTTTACCTGTCCTTTTACTCAGTGTGCACCCAGTGGTCAAGGCTTCTATCTTTGTTACATATCCATCTTTTCTTTTGCTATGGCACCTAGAATAATGTCTTCCATTTAGTAGGTACTCAGTAAATATTTGTTTAGTTGAACTGAATTGAATGAAGTTGGAAAAAGAAATCCAATAATAGGCACAGCAAGTGGAATACCAAGTATAAAGAACAGCATCTAACAGAGCCTCTTTATTGTGTTCTATAGACTATGGCTAGAGTGCTTATTTTGCCCATTTTTTAAAGAGTTGCATTGATCAATTCTGGGATGACTAGGAGACTAAATACTTTGTGTTAGTTCCCTTTCTCTCTCTCTCTCTCTCCCCCATCTCTATCTCTAATCTCTCTCTCTTACAAATAAGAATCAGAAACTTCCATATGTTGTTTTTTTTTCACTTAACATTACTTCACAAGCAATTTTACTAAGTCATTAAATATTCTTTGGTCATATAATTTTAATGATCACATGGAGTTGCAGCATAGAGCTGCACGCAAAATTACATTACTTTAAAGGATACACTCAAAAAAATAAAGGATACACTCATTAAAAAAAGATTATTTACATTTTTTCAGTGAACACACTTATATAAAATGTGACATAAGGGGGTTTAACCATTTGATCATTTACATAGAAGACCATATACAAATCCTGGGTGAGAAGGTATAAATATTTCTGTGGTTATTGATACGTGTGGAAAAATAGTGTGCAAAACTCCAAGAAGCAGCATGTAAGAGTCACTGTTTCACTGTATCTTTGTCAACATTGGCTATCATCTTTCTTTTTTAAATGCTAATTTGATTCATTCAAAGTAATGTATTTCATAGGATATTTTTAAAGGAACATATTTGTTGAAATAAAATTCATATGCCAAAAATGTCACCCTTTTAAGCCACAATTAAGTCATCTTTAGTGTATTCAGAGTTGTTCAGCCATTACCACTGTCTAATTTCAGAACTTTTTCATTATCCCTCCTCCCTGAAAATAAATCATGACCCATTAAGGGTCACTCCCTAAACCCTTTACTTTCAACCCTCCAAGAGCCACTAAACTACTTTCAAACTCTATAGATTTTCCTTTTGGGGATATTTCATATAAATGGAATTATACAATATTTGTTCTTTTGTGTCTGACTTCTTTTACTTAGCATCATGTTTTCAAGACTCACCCATATATCAGTACTGCATTTCTTTTTATGGCTGAATATACTTCATTGTATGGATAGACCATATTTTGTTTATCCACTCCTCACTGGATGGACATTTGGGTTGTTTGCATTTTGAGTTATTGTGAATAGTGCTACTATGAACATTTTTGCCCAAGATTTTGTGTGGGCATATGTTTTCATTTATCTTTCCTACATACTCAGGAGTGGAACTGCTGGGTCATATGGTAACTCTGTGTCTAACATTTTGAGGAACTGATGAATTGTTTTACAAAGTGCACCATTTTACATTCTAACCAGCAGTGTTCAAATTTATCCACATCCTCACCAATACTTGTTATTGTTCATCTTTATGAACTATTATTTTTTTTTACTTTATAACGATCTCAGTGGGTATGAAGTGGTATCTCACTTTGGTTTTGATTGACATTTCCCTAACAAATCATGTTCAGCACCTTTTATGTGTTTACTGGCCATTTGTTTATATTCCTTGAGAAATATCTGTTCAAACACTTTGCCATTTTCTTTTAAGATCTTATTTACTTATTTGACAGAGAGAGAGACAGCGAGAGAGGGAACACAAGCAGGGGGAGTGGGAGAGGGAGAAGCAGGCTTCCCACTGAGTAAGGAGCCTGATGCAGGGCTCAATCCCAGGACCCTGAGATTAAGACCTGAGCCAAAGGCAGATGCTTAACGACTCAGCCATCCAGGTGCCCCACTTTGCCATTTTTTAATTGGATTGTTGTTTTTATCATAGAGTTGTATAAATCCCTTATTTATTCCTGATATAAGTCTCTGATCGGATATATGATTTGCAAATATTTTCTCCCATAAAATGGATTATTTTCTCACTTTATGATTGTGTCCTTTAAAGCATAAAATTTTTAAGTTTTTATGAAGTCCAACTGATTTGTGTTTTTCTTTTATGTGCCTATACTTTGGGTGTCATATTTTAAAAACTATTGAGTAATCCAATGTCATGAAGATACATGCTTATGTTTTCTTCTGAGAGTCTTATAGTTTTATCCTACATTTATGTCTGTGAATTATTTTTTTAGAAAATTTTTAAAAATTTGACTATAGTTGACACACAATGTTACATTAGTTTCAGGTGTACAGCATAGTGATTCAACTTCTCTATATATTATGCTGTACTCACCACAAGTGTATCTACTATCTGTCATCATATCATCATACAATACTGTTACAGTATCATTGACTGTATTCCTTATAACGTGCCTTTTATTGCTGTGACTTATTCATTCCACAACCAGAAGACTGTATCTCCCAATTCCCTTCACTTATTTTTCCCATCTCTACAACCCCCTTCCCCCTGGCATCCATCAGTTTGTTCTCTCTATCTATAGGTCTGAGTATGCTTTTTGTTTGTTTATTCATTTGTTTCATTTTTTAGATTTCATATGGGTGAAATCATATGGTATTTGTCTTTCTGAGTATGACTTATTTCACTTAGTATAATTCCCTCTAGGTCCATCCATGTTCTCACAAATGGCAAGATCTCATCGTGTGTGTGTGTGTGTGTGTGTGTGTGTGTGTATGTGTGTATCTTTTCAAATTAGTTTTTTTCATTCTCTTTGGGTAAATACCCAATAATGGAATTACTTTTTTGGAGAAACTTCCATCCTGTATTCCACAGTTGTTGCTTCAATTTACATTCCCACCAATAGAGTGTGAGGGTTCCTTTTTCCCTACATCCTCACCAGTGCTTATTACTTTTTATCTTTTTGATTTTAGCCATTCTGACAGGTATAAGGTGATATTGTGGTTTTGATTCACATTTTTAAAACAAATTCATTGAAATATACACACAGAAAATGCACACAAATATTGAAGTTGGTAAATTTTCACAGACTGAACATTCTCATGTAACTAGCATCTAAATCAAGAAACGTCACCAGCACCCGGAATTGTTTCTTCTCACTTACAGTCACCTCCCCACACACAAGCTGTTTTCAAGGGTATCCTGACTTCTAAAAGCATAGCTTAGTTTCTCATATTTTTACACTCTGTATGAATGTAGTCATACTGTATATTCTCATTACTGTCAGTTTTCTTTAGCTTGACCTTATGTTCATGGGGTTTATCCATATTGTTGAATGTAGTCATGAATTATTTATTTTCATTGCAGTGTACTATACAATTCTGTGATTACACCATAAATTAATTTTGTTCATTCCATTATAGATGGACATTTAGATAGTTTACAATTTGGGGTTATTAAGAATAATGACCTTCTAAGTTCATATCGTTTGGTGAATGTATGTATTTATGTCTGCTCTATTTGTGTATGCAGGAGTTGAAATACTAGGTCATAGGGTATGATACACACAACTTTAGTAGATGGTGATAAACCATTTTCAAAAGAGATTCTACCAGTTGGTATTTTATAGCTGTCAGAGGAAGCAGCAGTGGCAGTGAAGTTAGAGTTGTAGCAGTGCAGATGGGGAGAAAAGGGTCACAGCAAAGGCACAGTCAATAGGACTTACTGATACGGGTGTGAGAGAAGAGAGAAAGTAAGGACTACTTTTAGATCTTTGGCATGAGAAACTGGGTGACTAATAGTGCCATTCACTGAAACAGAGAAGGGGAGGGGAACTATATTTGGTGGGATAGGAATTAATAATTCTGTTTTAGACACATTAAGGGTTAAATATCTATTGAATATCAAGTGTGACTGTTTAAGAGGTAATTGCTGGAGGGCCAGGCTAGACATATACATTTGAGAATCCAGATACAGACTTGTATTCAAAGCAATGAAATTGGATAAAGTTATTTTTTAAAAAAAGAAAAACATAGGTAAGAAAAAAACAACATTTAGTGATCAGGAAGAGAGAAAAAGGAAATTGAAAAATACTGGCCAGAGTCTCTAATGGCTTATCTTCCTCTCTGCGCACTACAACAAACACTTATGATGTACTATACGTTGGCTAACTGAACATAATAAAAAATTTAAAAATAAAAAAATTCAAAAAAAAAGGAAAATACTGGTCAGTTTACTGTGGTAGACAAAAAGCCAGGTGAGTGGGGATTTCATAAAGATAAATAATTAAGAAGAACCGAGTGTGCACTATGGAATGAACTCGATAAAACTAACAAATCATTAGCTAATATGCTGCAGCTACAAAAATACAATTAAAACTCTGGTTAACACTAGGTTAGTCCTATTAATAACTCCACTTCTCTCCTAACCAGTCTATTAATGAAGCATAGGGATCAGTGGTCCTGTGATATTCCTCTTCTTTCTCTCTTCTGCTTTCCCCAATCCGTTTCAGTTCAAGTGGGCTTTTCAACCTAAGTGGGTTTACAAGAAGTGAGACACTTCTAAGTATTAGAAATGATACAATACTTGTACAGAGCTCTACATCCATTTAAGAGCAACCACTCCCTATTCCGTTTCTAAAAAAAAAAAAAAGAGAGAGAGAGAGAGAGACTCTGACTTCATCATTTTGAATGTTCCTGCCGCTTGGATTATGATACCTCAATACATATATACTAACCGGGAGTTGGCTTGGGTTTATCTATATATTGTATTAACTGCTAGAAATTTTATTTTTGAAAAAATTTACTTTTTTATGTTTTATTTTTAAAATTTCATTACTTATTATTTATTTGAGAGAGAGAGAGAGTGTGAGTGGAGGGAGGAGCAGAGAGAGAGAGACAAGCAGACTCCCTGCTGAGGACAGAGTCTGACTTGGGCCTCGATCCCACAACCCTGAGATCATGACCTGAGCCTAAATCAAGAGTCACTCAATCGACTGAGCCACCCAGGCGCCCCTGTCTGTGTTATAGACAATAGCAATGTGAACAGATTAAAAAGACAAACTCAGTGGGTGATTAGGTGAAATGCAGACACAACTGTAATGAAATAAAATTTATTCCAACAGTTCCTCCTACAATCTTTTATTCAGTTCGGTGATCTTTAGTATAATCACACGTTGTGCAGTCATTATCATGATCTAATTTTAGAACATTTCATCACCCCCAAAAAAGAAACCCTGTATACATAAGCAGTCTCTCTCCCATTCTGTGGGATGGTGTCCTTTGAAACGCAGAAGTTTTTAATTTTGAGAAGTCTGGTTTATCTATGTTTTTCTTCTTGCTTCTGCTTTTGGTGTCCTGTCTAAAACACCATCACTTAATCCAAGGTCATGAAGGTTTAAGCCTATATTTTCTTACAAGAATTTTATAATTTTACCTTTTATATTTAGGCCCCATAAATTTTTGTTGATGGCAAACATTTAGGTTATATAATGTGGCAAATCTGGATATTAGATTTCGTCATCCTCAATTTGTTGTCTCTGCGGCTTATTGTTGCTGTGTGTTTAGTGGCTTTTATGAACAAATTCTGTCAAATCTGTATCCTTTGCTATGTGTAACCAGTGAAGGCTCAGCTCGGCTAGTTTAGTGGTCAATTAATGATCAGGCAAACATTTCTCAAATGCCTTGAAATAGTAAGTCCTCCAGCCATTGTCAAGGGGCTTTGTGTGCATGCTGAGGCACATCTTCAACACGGGCAGTTGACACTCCTGCTCTAGCCTTTACTTCCCATTTGTGCAGGGCCTCAAGGTCAGCCAGAGGTGAAAGATGAGTATCTCTGGAGGTCTGTTTTGGGCATGTACATACCTTTCTCATGCATGTGACCATCTAGATCCCCGGAAATATGCTGGAGCTTTTCAAAGCCCCCGTGGACATCTCGTCTTCCAGTTTTTACTTTTAAATTTTTTAGCCTTACTTTTCGGTTTTTAAAATTGCTTTATTCAATAGTTATTCCTGCCCCAGGAAGTTGCAGTGTTAAACAATTGCTGCTGATAATTTTTGACCAAGGTCCCAAGGCAAAGGCTGTTCACACTGAGCTAGTTCTGAGCAGGTTTTTAAGGCTACTATGGATCTCAGGTGAGGTTCTGAAAAAGTTAATTTTGACAATATTTTTTACATATGGAAGCTGTTAAATTTTTATAGTCGATACCATTAGTCTTTTCCAGTATTATTTAATAGACAAAAATTATTTTCTATCCCAAATTTAGATATGTACCTTTCTCTACCTATCATGTAATGTCATATTTACATTCAGTTTTTACTCAAATTAGCATTTATTTTGTAATACTTTTTCAAATAGTTAATCAAATCTCAGAGAAATCTTTTGCAAAAAAAAAAAATCTTTCTCTTCTAATTTGAAATGTTGCCTTTCTTAAATATAACTTTTGGACTCTTTATTTCCTTCCAGAGGTTCTTTTCTCAATTTGTGCACTAGTATTATGTTGCACAATAGTAAAGCATTTTAATTTTATAGTAATAACGTTGTTTTATAGCATTACTTTCAAAATTTCTTGAGGATTTTTATCCATTTGCTATTTCAGATAAATTTTAGGTTATTTTGTCAACTCTTGCCTCCAAAATAAAATGAGAATTATAGTCTGGACTCTTTTTCTAATTACACTAAACATATGTTAATTTAGGGAAATTGAAATTTTGTAATATTGAATCAGCAAATATATGAATATACTAATACCACCCCATTTAGTGACATTCCTTTTATGACACTCAGTGAAGTTTTGTAGATTTTTTTCTCCTAAACAGATCTAAATTATCCTGTACATTTATTCCTAGTTTAGTTGTTATTATTGTGAGTATAATCTATTTTGCAGTATATTTTCTAATATATTAGAAATACATTGCAGTATATTTTCTAAGTAATTTTCTATTATAAGGGCAATTTNTTTTTTGTTGTTGTTGTTGTTTTTTTAAAGATTTTTTTTTTTATTTATTCATTTGACACAGAGAGAGATTACAAGTAGGCAGAGAGGCAGGCAGAGAGAGAGGAGAGAGGANGTAGATTTTTTTCTCCTAAACAGATCTAAATTATCCTGTACATTTATTCCTAGTTTAGTTGTTATTATTGTGAGTATAATCTATTTTGCAGTATATTTTCTAATATATTAGAAATACATTGCAGTATATTTTCTAAGTAATTTTCTATTATAAGGGCAATTTTAATGTATATTTTGAACTTGTTGATTTATTCTTGGTAGACATTTCTGTAATGTGCAAATAATGANGTTTTGTAGATTTTTTTCTCCTAAACAGATCCAAATTATCCTGTACATTTATTCCTAGTTTAGTTGTTATTATTGTGAGTATAATCTATTTTGCAGTATATTTTCTAATATATTAGAAATACATTGCAGTATATTTTCTAAGTAATTTTCTATTATAAGGGCAATTTTAATGAATATTTTGAACTTGTTGATTTATTCTTGGTAGACATTTCTGTAATGTGCAAATAATGATACCTCTTATGCTTCTTTCCAATAAGTGCACTCATTCTTTATCACCAGTTTCATTTGTCAGAATTTTCAGAACAATACTAAATATCAATAGTGATAGTAAGCCTCCTTCCTTGTTCTTGACTTTAATAAGAATGCCATTCTCATTATACCTCCACAGTTGGCCTTATCTCTTGGTTTGAGTTTGAGTTAGATTTTCCATGTAAAATTAAGGAAATTTCCTTAATCCTAAGAATCTAGGTTTCCAAGGAATCATTAATGAATATCCAATTTTAGCTTTTCACAATCTGTAGGAATTGTCATATTGTATTTTTTGCTTTTTGACCTAGTACATTAGATTTCCTGTAGTAACACATTTTTAATCTGCTTAATAAGCTCTACTTGTTTATGATGAATCATTCCTTAATACACCACTAGATTCAATTTACTAGTGTTTTATTTAGAAATATTCTCACTATTCATGAGTGACATTGACTTGTGGCTTTTTGAAATGCATTTTTGTCAGGTCTTGGTATCAGGAAAATGTCATTTTTGAAATATCAGTTGCAGTGGTTTTCTTTCTTTGCTTTAGAACAGATTGTATGTAATGGGAATTTCCATTAAAATTTTGAAAAAACTCTCTTAGAATAATTTGGGCTAAAATCTCTTTCAAAAGTAATTCTTTGACAGCATTTTGAACTTACTCCTTATTTATTGCTTTATTTTGGTTACTCCTCTTCTTGAGTCCATTCTGGTTATTTGTGGTTTTTTTTAAGAATCAGAGGAATTATGGGTTAATCTCACTCCTGAAATAATAACAACAATTTACCAACAAAATCCCCCTTTCTGATAGACTCCAGAACAACATGAATCAATGGAACTCAAAAATGATTTAATCAGTTTGAATTTTATGTTGAATAGGATGACAAATTGCTATGTGACTGTGAAAAGTTGCTCTGAGTCTGTGTTTCAGGGCTCTTCATGGTGGTTCAATAAAGAATATTTTAACAAAAATGACTCTAGAGCACTTTGTAAATGCACTGACCTAAACAACTATCTCATCCTAAATAATGCATAGGTAGCAAAGAATACAGTACTTTTTCTTACCCAGAAAAAAATTACTGTCATGACAAGCCAGCAAATATAGGTGTACAGTGTGAGGTAAAGAAAGCAAAACACAGCAAACACTTGCCTGGTGTAGTTCACATTATCTTCAGCACACCCTTGCTCACGTCCCAACCTTCCTGGAGATTCACTCAAATGAAATATTAAAGTTTCTATTGAATTTCCAACAAGTACAAATTCTCCGTACCCAAGTATGGCTCTAGGCAACAAGGGAACAAATAACAACAATAAATTCTGTTTCCCCACACAGGCTAGAATGTTCGTTAGGGAGGGGAAAGCTCCGCCACTGGGCTGGTCAGAGAATCACTTCAGGTTCAGACCCTCCTCTGAGCAGTTTGTTTTGCTCAAACCCTTGTCTTTTCTCCCTACTTTTCAACTTCAGCTTTCAGAGGATGCGGACCCTTTATTCTGTGTTTCATTGAAGATGTTGAAGTCTCTTGTATCTGTCTTCTCTGTTTTAGTGAATAAGGAGGACAGCTGTGGGGTCATAGACACTTGAGCGAACTGGAAGTAGAGACACTGAGACTCCAGTTTTGAGTCTGCAGTAATCAGCTAGGACAGTTTGCACATGTAGTTTAAACTCTATGAGCCTCAGTTTCCACATTTATAAGACTGAAGGGGTTATTCTTAACAAGGTACATTTTGAAGTCCTTCCCTGGTTTGTAATCTTAGATTCAAGAAAGAAATTGCTGTTTAGAGTTTCAGTCATGGCCAACTGTAGAGTCTACCATCTGGAGTGCTCATCTAAGGGCCTGATGGAAGCTGCCTTCAAAGTATGATAATTCAATAGCTTTGACTTCCCCTGACCCTTCTCTTTGGGTTAAATCAGCTATAAAAGTAATCCACCTGAGTTTACCAACGAGCGCAAACTTGTAAGTTTTGCCTTTAAGTATTCAGGTAAACTGCCTGTAAGCGTTTCTTCCTCTTTAAGAGACTTGTTTGCTCTGAAGAGCTCAAGGGTTAACAAAAGGTGAGTGAATGGTTGATAGATATAGGCAGGCTCCTAAGGGGACAGGTAGAAGATATGGAGGCTGGGAGAGAAAACAATGCCTGCTTTTCAGCCCCATCCCCCAGCTAAGTGACCTGGGATGGAGTTCATTTTGGGGGAAGCAGAGCCTTTCCCAGGTCTCCCTGCCTGCAGTCAATCAGAGAGAAAAAGAAAAGCAGGTGTGCTCTCTCCAGCCTCCAGGGCAGCAAAAGAAGACAGATTGTTAGGCGCAGCCCTCTCCCAGAACTCCCTCCAGAACTATGCTATGTCAATAACCATGAGTTTCTAGATTTTTTTTTATAGTTGCAATCAATTATTTCTTTTAAGGGGAACTCAATACCTAAAAATTCTCAAATGGATAGGAAGGGAGACTATTTGGATCAGATTTTCCAAAGGGGGGTAACAGTCATATATTCATTCATTCAATCAAGTATTTATTGTAGGCCTACTGTGTGCCAGGCACTGTTCTAGGCACTGGGAACACAAAGGCAAGCAAGATAACATCCATAGCATGATAGTACCTATATTCCAATAAAGAAAGAAATAAAAATGATTTCAGATTATATGTCAAATGGGAAATAAAACCAGGTAATGTGGTAGAAAGTAGAACAGGGTCAGGGGAGAGACAAATGAAGTGGAGTGATTGCTTAGAGGAGGCCTCTTCTAATAACAGTAGCTCACATTTTTTGAACGTTCATTAGTTTCCAGTCACGTCAGATTTTTATTTCATTTCATATTTGCAGCATCTTCATGAAATAAGGACTTTGGTCTCCATTTACAGATTAAAAAATTGAGAGCTACTAAGCAGCAGAACTGTGATTCAAACCCAGATGTATCTAATTCCCAAGCCCTGTACTCGTGACCATATGGGAGGAAACCGCCCGTTGCACCAGAACAGTGGCTCAGCCTGGCCGCACATGGGAATCATCTAGAGGTGGCAGTGGGGGTTAGATGATGATGATGCCTGGACCAAACCCCAAGCAATTATTATTTAATTGGTCTGGAATACAGTGTGGACATCTTGATATTTAAAGCCTTCCCAGGGGACCTAAATTGAGGACCTAGAGGAAGTTCCTGAAGATGGAGGAACATCCTATATGATCGTCCGCCCTGGGGTCCCAGCCAATCAATTCTTTTAGTCCAAGAAATTACCCTAAGAAAGATTTCCAAGAAAGAAATCTATTTCTGCTCTTCTCTCAGGGCCATGTATGGCCCTGAAGCTATAGGACTATGTGGTCGTGTTACCTGTCAGGCAGTGCTAACACTCCCTGGTAGTTAGACACTCACGCTTATGCCCATATCACAGATGAGAAAACCAGGGGCAGATAGACGGAGTAATCTTCCCAAGGCCGTGCTTCTCCACTGTAAGTAGCACAGCAGGGTTATAAATCCAGAACTGTTTCCCTGCTCTTAATGATAAGCCTCACCTCACTCCCTTGAGTTCAGTCCTCTGGTTTAAACTCAGAGGTTATGAAGCTCTAAAGAGCCAGCTGGAATAGAGCCTGAGTACCCTGCAATAAGATCCCCATACAACAGGCCCCTTGGCACTTGTGTAACCCTTCTGGTCACCTTTTCCCAGAGGAAAATCTTAGCCTTCAGCTTCCTCCAGAAGCTCCTCACTCAACCAAAGGATGTCTCTCTCTGTCTTCAGATTTATGACACAGTTTTCCTTAAACTGTTACCTCAAAAACCACTTCTTCTTCTAAACCCACATTTGCATATAAAGAATAATCACTTTGAACCTGTAATTCTCTGTGACTTCCCTTCATCTGATGACAAATAGACATTAGTATCATAGAAGATGAAGCTCTGAGCTTCCATTGTACATGACATGGTACTTAAAAGTTTAGGAAGTGTTTTTCATCCATTCTTTCATTTGATGTCTCCAAAAAGCTAGGTGTAAGCAGAACTGATGTTATGATCCACATTTTACAGAGAAGGAAACTGAGATTCATAAAGACCAACTAGTGGAGGGAATCAAGTTTCCAAACCAGGTTTTCTACCTCAAGATCAGCTTCCCTTTTCCTATGTGAAAAAAACATTAATGCTATTTTGGTTTGGGCGTTCACATTCTGCTAATTTGATTAAAAAGTAGTAATCTCAGTGGTGCCTTAAAGTACTTCCATCATCATTACTTCACCATATCCTCATGGAAATACAGGGAGCCAGGCTGAAGGATCATCTGTATTTTACAATAGAGGCCCTAAGACTCAGGGTAGTTACTTATTTATCCATAAATCGCCCTGTCAGGAAATCAGAGAGACAGTATTTGTTCTTCTGTCTTCAACTTCTGTGGTACTTTCACCAAAGTTTTAGAATGTAAATTATTTAATACATTATATATGAGCATAGAGGTAATTATTAAATTATTAAATAATTTATTAAATAATATATAAAATTATATGATTATATGTAATAATATATAAAAATAATTTATTAAATATTAAATAAATTTATTAAATAATTACCTCTATGCTCATATACAATGTAACTAAAACAAAGTGGATAAGTTTGAATTCCTTGCCCTACAGGTAGAGTAAATAGGATACTGTGGTAGCATATATTATTGCCCAGTAAATAATTACTCCCTCCCACCTCTCTATCCCTATTCCCCACCCTGTGACTTGCTTTGGCCTTATAATGAGTGGAGTTAAAACCTCTTAACTTTGGGCTTGGTAATGTGCTTTCTTGCCAGTGGTATGTTAGTAAGTGTGACTCCAAGCACAGATATTGAAATATGCTTCACAGTTGCACTGTGTGTTTTGGGCAACCACTGGACCAAGGGACGTTAGAAGTATGTGGAGCATACCTACACCCAATCAGGAGCTTAAAGCCAAGCCTAGCTACAACCACCATAAATCACATCAATGTGAGCTCATCCGCAGATGCATGAGTGAGAATAAATCCTAATTGTTGGGTATCTATGACTGACATGATTACTTTGACTGATTAGTGCTTTTTACTGAAGACTAATTACATAAACATGGGAAATATGGATTGATTTAAAATAGCCTTCACCATGATAGAGCCCATGAACAATCTTCAGTATTTCTGGGCCTTCCTCAGTCTGTGAAACTTCTGGAAGAGAAGATTCTCTTTCCATAGGGAGCAGTGTTATATAAGCTTTGGGCTTTGCTGGCCATAGATCAAGTCCTGATTACTCACTCCTTCAAAGAAACAGGAATCAGGAAAAAACATTCCAATTTGAAATTCATTTTAATCTAAGGTACAAGCTAACCATTGGTTTTAAAGAATACCAGATGGGATTTGGGAGTGCAAAGAAGTTGTTCAGCATGTAATGTGGTATAATATGGTTCTATGGGTCTTGGCCCACCTTTCTTCCGTATCACTCATTTTTAACAATTATTGAGTAATCCTTCGTTATTAGGCTGTCTTGAGTTGAAAATTTTTTTTCTAGGATTTCAAATCCCATAGGGAAAGGCCTAAGTGACAAGGCCTTTGTCCAGATGGGGAGGAAAGGATTGCTATGGCTTACACAGGAATTCCCACCAACCCCGGGTGTTCAGGCTTCACGTGGATGACTACTAGAACTTGGCTCTATGTTTTTGTTTTTGTTTTTTTGTTTTTTCCCTATAGGTAAGAACAGTCAGAAACACAGGCCACTTTGCAGCCTCAATTTTGAATTATCCAAGAAGGGAGTCGACCCAATAACACCTTCAGGGCTCTCCTCTCCTGTTTTCCAGAATTGAAGAGAGGCAGAAAGCCAAGTTCTCTCCTAGAAGCCTCAAGCAATGGCTTGGATAAGGTACATGCTCTCTGTGTGTGGAGAGGTGGGGGTGCGGGGGTGGGGGGGAGCGAGAGAAGAAAAGAAAGAAAAAAAGGAGGGGTGGACAATTTAAATTGAGTTGGATTACTAAACTAATTACATAAGTATAATTATATTAAATCCTATAATTAATTGCATTAAACTTCACAGCACAATAAAAATTTACCAAAAGAGTATAGAGGCATTTAAATCACTCTCCTGTCAGGTGGTGAAAGGGAAACCCCAATGTATTGGGAGGCATCCTGCAAGATATATCTGTGAGAGGGGAACATCTCTTATTTTCTTGGTTTTTTTGGGTACCCCAAAATATTGACAGCTCAGTTAGGACTTTACAGCTCTTTATAGCTTCCATATAATGATAGCTGTTATATACTGACCCCTTTTATGACAGACACTGTACCAAATGCTCTATGTGTATTACTGTATGAAATCCCCATGATAAAACTATGAGATCATCCCATTTCACAGAAGGAAAAACTGAGGTCTACAGAGATTAAGGAGTTTCTCTGAGGTGAGTCAGTAAGTAAAAAGCCTGAGTTTGAATCGTGCCTTCCATTCATGGCTTTACCGCCATATGCCCTGCAGGCAGGAGAGAAGGGTGAGGCAGAAAAAGCCAAGAGAAAGACAGTTTGGCTCTGGGAGTTGACGGCTGTCCTTTGGTGTCCTACAGACTGACAAAAGTGCACCTTTGGTTCCTGGAGAGGACAGGGCAAGTGACATTTGTTAAGTATCCTCTATCAGCCGGGTGCTTTCTTTTAGGTCAGCACATTTCATTCTCATTTCAACTCTGTGAAGTAGGGATAATTAGCTTTACTTACAGATGAAGAAGATAAACACAAAGATGTTAGGTGCCTGGTCCAAGGTTACATGGAGGAAAAGGGTAGATCTAGGGTTTGAACCCTCTTCTCTCTAAGCCCTTGTACTTCTCCCACACCAGTGTGACTCCAGTGGGAAATCAGTGGATAATTTCTACATATAACCAATAGTTAACCACACACTGAGTATGCCATTAAGAGAGAAAAGTTTCTAACAAAGGAAAATAATGTTCATTATTTGTAAGTTTTTTGTACTGAAAATCCTGCCCTGTTCCCTACCTTGAAACTTGCTATGGAAGTCTCCAGGAAAACTGATGTCCATTGGTCCCTGCATGCAACCTTTAATTGCCAGGTACAGAGGGGAGCATGGGAGACAATGGGCTGCAGCCCACGCCTTGAAGGGATCCCTCACCTATGTGTAGTGGGGATAGGAGCAGCAAGCACACTTGCACTAAACCCAGTAAGCACCAGGCCCGGGGCAGGAGTGGTTCACAGTGCCAGGGAGACACAGAGCAGGGAGGGTCTCTGGCCAAGAAGGGCTGCCCCCAGCAGGTGAGAAAGCTGGCTTTGCAGCTAGACTTGGGAAAACTACTCCAGTTCTAATATATGTGCTGCAAGAATGATCCACGGAGCAGAGAAAGGGGTGGAGAGCCTTCCTGACAATGGGAAAGGTATCAGGAAGGCACCCAGGCACAGGGGGGAAAAGTAAATGACAAATACTGATAAGGGGTGTGGAACCTTCAGGTGGAAAGCAGCAGCCAACATTTCTAAACAAGGGAATGATGTGACTGGATGTGTGTCTAGAAAGCTCCTCTGGCTGTAGGAGGATGTCTGATTAGAAGAAGGAATCCAGGGAGGCATGGGCAAGCCCAAGTGGAGGACAACAAAGAGCCCACTGACCTTGGGCAGGTGCTGTGGAAACAGAAGAGCCAGTCTCTGCAGCCTTACTTCCCCACCTAGCTGTGTGTCCAAATCCTTCAGAGCTTCATCAAAACACAGATGCCCGGCCGCACCCTAGACGTAGTGAATCACAGTCTCCAGGGTGGAACCTGACAAGTTTGTCTCAGAAGCCCCAAGGTGATTCTGACGTTTCTCGTGACGGTGAAGAGAAAGTCGACATGACATAGTGAAGGAGTAGACCCGTGCGCAAGAAGGGCCAGGGGCAGGGGGGGAGGAGGTGACAGAAATGATGCTACATTCCCACCTAAGGGAAGGGCAAGGATGTTCAATGAGTGAGATCCCAATGCAGGAGAGAAAAGGACAAGTCACGGATGGGAAATTCCCCTCTTCCCAGACATCCAGACTGTGCATGTTCAGTAGTTAGGAAGAGGTGAAGTCAGAGCTGGAAACAAAAATATGATTGAAACCATGGACTGGGGGTTTTTGGAAAAGATTGCCCTAGAGAATGTATAGAGCTAGAGCCAGAAGGCAGCCAAGATTGACCAGGTAACAAAAGAGGAGACTGAGCGGGAGAGAAGTTAGATAGGACCCAGAGAGGGGAGTGTGGCAGAAATGAATGTGGGGAAGCTCTTGGATGTGTGCTGTACAGAGTCTAGAATTTCAAAGAGGTCAAGGGTCAGGATTAAGCAAGCTTTGGAGTTGTCTTTTAGGAAGGATCAGTGGACTGCTTGGGTGTCAAAAGCCAACTACACTGGGTTACAGAGAGCACTGGAGGTGAAGGAGAGAAGGAAGGCTTTTACTCTCTCGTCTCAAGTCCCAGAGTTTGATGTCACCTGTTTCAAAGCTCGTGAAAAAAACAGGACGGATGTGTATGAATTCAGACATATTTAGGCTTGTTATGCTGGCACTGGGGGGCTGGGAGGGGGCTTGTGGGCCAAGGGGATGACTTTACGTAAGGTAATGCCTTCCAGAGAAACAGAAATAAAATACATTGGTGATTGCAGGAGAGGGAAGAGAAGGGACAATACAAAATTGGCAGAACAAAAGTCTCCCATTGTTTTTATTTTCTTTTTAATATCTCAAATGCTAATTGTGAGATCAATTAGAGGTGTTATCTTGAAACTGCCACTATCAGGAAATAGTAAGATTTACGAGGTTGACTTAACATTTCTCATAGGAATCCGTGCTAGGTGTCAACCTAGTGTGTGCACCATTATCTTTAAATGCTTTCCCAGCATTTTCTGATAAATGTTAAAAGCAGCTTGTGTCTCTTAGGAAGACCAAGTGCTCCTGTTGGGACTAATTGCAGAGGACTTGTGCATGACAAAAGGGTGCTACTAAGGGATATGGAAAGGGGCTTAATGAATCACCGAGGTACATCATTTATCCAAGTAAAAAGACTAAAGGTTTTTATTCTAGACTAAAATTTCAGAGTAAATTCCATGGAAAATGCATGCAGTATGTTTTGATGAATCAGGCACTGAGAATATTTCCTTAGAAACCAAGTCCGTATTTTCATTAAAAAAGAAGACAGAGAGAGAGAGAACACACACGCGTGAGAGAGAGAAAGGCTATGAGATTCAAGTGCACCAGTGAATTAACATCTTGTGGTAAAAATGCTGCCTGAGAAATTAAAATGATATTTGAAACATAAATCCAGCGTGCTAACAACTCTCGTTATAAGCACCCGCCAGAGTCAACAGACAGAGTTTGTTTGCTAGGAGGTTGTTTCTGGAGGCCAATTCTTGAGTTCTCAAAAAACATCTGTGCAAATGCAGAGGGAAAAGCCGCAGCAATAGAAGCCATCAGTGGTTAGGTGTGTTATAAATACATTATTACTTCATTGTAATGGCACACGGGCCTTGGCTAGACTGGGGAATGACCTCACCAGCTGTCAGCCCTTGAGTTACTCTCCTTGAATGAGCATTCAAGATGCAGCAGTGACTCTGAGGCAGCGCAGTGTAAACACAGAGGTAATCGTAAGAAGAGAACCAGGCACAAATTCATCAATATCCCACAAAGAAGCGGGGAGGCTTGGCCAAAACGGGAAAGACTGAGAGATTCTTCTGTCACACAAAACCACTGTTCAAGCCAGCCCTGAAGAACCTTTTTCATGGAATCTCCGAGCCAGCTATCCCCTGGGCTTTCTCACTCTGTCTCCTCTCTCAGAAACAGGGCCTCGTGGCCCAAAAGCAGCAAGTCTCCTTCCAAGGAATCTATTCCCATAGTGGAAACTCGGAAATGCAGGCCGAGGCTGGGTGGCAATGGTCCGAAAGCAGCTGGGCTCCTGGCAGAGGTTCTTGGCACACACAGAAAACCAGGACTTTATTTGGGGGTAGGCTTCCCTCTGCAAGGCAAAGGAAAACACTTTGAAGATAAGAAGGCTGCCCATAACTAAATGGAAAATGATGGGTGGCCAAGATGTGTCAGAAGCCATGGAAAAATGTGAAAAGAAGACAGGGAGCACTTGGAGGTGGGCTGTCCTCACTTAGCTCAAGTTTCTCACTGAACCCTGGGCATCCTGAGAGGTGGCTCAGGCAGCTGAGATTTTAGCCAGAGTTTGCACACAGCTTGTGCACAGGCCTGGGAGTCAGGATGTCTGATGTGGGTTTGGGGTCCTTCCACAACAGTTTAAATGTGAACCTCCTCCTCAGTGTCCTTGGCTGTTTCTTACTGGAGAATGCAGGGGGAGGGGAAACTTATTTCTAATGAACTTGGACATGCATCAGGAGTGGCTGTTGGAGTAGTTCCATGGATGAGTGTTATCACTAAAACTCCTAAAATCAGGGAATGGGGGAGGGGACAGGAAGAGAGGTAAAAGTGGGATCTTAGTTTCTTAATGTAAGAGACAAAGAAGGTTCATCTTCACTTTCTGACAGACAGAGCCCCAAAATTTCATCACATCTTGTGCTCAAAATTCTGAAACAACTAAGTAGTAACCCAGTGACACAGAGAATGTTTTGGGATTTTGATCATCAGTGTCTCAGAACTGCCCAGTGGAGGCCTCAACATACACAGCATATGGCAATTAGTAGCATTTGTTGAATGATTGAATGAGTGAATGACCACAATGGTCATAAGTGTCCCATGTTTTAGGCCACATACTACATGTAGCTTAAGGTGGTACACTCATCCAGCTTTGCTATCAATGGCAATTTATGTTGGTCGGCCTTTAGGTTTAAAGCACCGTTACAAACTGAGGCATTATTTTTCAAAGGTGAGTATCTTTGTATTGTAATTACTTGGAAGCAGAGGGAAGCATTCTATTCAATTAAAACTTTGTACTAATGGATTTGGGAATAAATAAATGGTAAAAAAATATTTCAGTTCAATAACTATTTAATTCATTTATTCATCCATTCATTCATTCAAGAAATACTGAACAACCAGAAAAAATTAACAAAATGGTAATATTAAGTCCATACCTATCAATTATTATTTTAAATGTAAATGGGTTAAATTCTCCAATCAAAAGACATAGAGTAGCTGAATGGATTAAAAAAAAACAAAACAAGACCCATCATCTATATGCTGCCTACAAGAGACTCATTCACTTCAGCTTTAAGGATGCACATAGACTGAAAATGAAGGGATGAGAATAGATATTCCATGCAAATGGAAACAATAAGCAGAGGTAACTACAGTTACATCAGACAAAATAGATTTTAACCCAGAAACTGTAATAAGAAACAAATAAGGCATTATTTAATGATAAAAAGGTCAATTCTTCAAAGAATGTAGCATTATTAGATACACCCAACATAGGAATATGCATGTATATAAAGCAAATATTAACAGACCTGAAGGGAGAAATACATAGCAATACAGTAGTATTGGGGGACTTCAGTACCCCCACCTTCAACAATGGATAGATTATCCAGACAGAAAATCAATAAAGAAACACTGGACTTAAACTATTTGTTAGATCAGATGTACCTAACACATATTTACAAAATATTCCATCTAACAGCAGCAGAGTACACATTATTCTCAAACACACATGGAACAGTGTCCAGGGTAGATCATATGTTAGGCCACAAAACAAATAATAAATTTAAAGAAGACTCAAATCATATAAAACATCTTTTCTGACCACAATGGTATGAAACTAGAAATCAATTATAACAAGAAACTGGAATATACACAAATATGTGGAGATTAGACAATGTGTTGCTGAACAACAAAAGGTCAAAGAAAAAATCAAAAAATAAATTAGAAAAAAGAAATTAAAAAAATAAAAAAAATCTTGAGGCAAATGGAAATGTATACTAAAAATTATGGAATGCAGCAAAAGCAGTTCTAAGAGAGAAGCTTATTCCAATAAATGCCTACATTAAGAAAGAGAAAAATCTCATGTAAATAACCTAGCTTTAAACCTCAAAAAACTAGAAAAGGAAGTACAAACTAAGCCCAAAGTAGTTGAAGGAAGAATTAACAAAGATCAGAGTGGAAATAAATGAAATAGGGACTAAAAAGACAGTAGTAAATATCAAAGAGACTAAAGGTGATTTTGTTTAAAGATAACCTAGACAAATCTTTCGCTAGACTCTCCAAGAAAAAAAAAAGATGACACAAATAAAATTAGAAATGCAAGAGATGTTACAAATGATATCACACAAATACAAAGGGTCAAAAGAGGTTACATAGAAAATTTTATGTCAACAAATTGGACAACCTGAAAGAAATGGATAAATTTCTAAAACAGACACATATGAAGACTGAATCATGAAGAAACAAAAAATCTCAACAGATTGGTTACTGGTTAGAAAATTGAATCAGTAATCAAAAACCTCCCAACAAAGAAAAGTCTAGGACCAGATGGCTTCACTGATGAATTCTATCAAACATTAAAGAATTAACACCAGTCCTTCTTAAACTCTTCCAAAATATAGAAGAGGAGGAAATATTTTCAAACTCATTTTATGAGACCAATATTACCCTGATACCAAAGTCAGACAAGGACACTACTAGAAAAGAAAATTACAAGCCAACAACCCTGATGAACATAGATGGAAAATTCTCAACAAAATATTAGCTAACTGAATACAATAATACGTTAAAAGGTTCATATACCATAATCAAGTGAGATTTATTCCAGGGTTGCAAATATGGTTCAACATCTATACATTAATCAATGTGATGTAACGCATTAACAAAATGAAGGATAAAAAATTATATAATCATCTCAATAGATGCAGGAAAAGCATCTATTGGAAAAAATTCAATATACTTTCATGATAAAAGCTCTCAACAAACTGGATATAGAGGGAACATACCTCAACATAATAAAAGCCATATATGACAAGCCCACAGTGAACTGAAAGCTTTCCCTCTAAGATCAAGAACAAGTCAAGAATGCCTACTCTTACCACTTTTATTCACCATAGTACTGGAAGTCCTAGCCAGAACAATTAGGCAAGAAAAAGAAATAAAAGGCATCCAAATTAGAAAGAAAGAAGTAAAATTGTCTTTATTTGCAGATGACATGATATTATATGTAGAAATTCCCAAAGACTCCACTCAAAATCTGTCAGGACTAATAAATTTAGTAAAATTGCAGGACACGAAATCAATGCACAAAAACCAGTTGTGTTTCTATACACAAACAATGAACTATCAGAATGAGAAATTAAGAAAGCAATCCCATTTACAGTAGCATCAAAAAGAAAATATTTAGGAATAAACTTAACTAATCTGACATCCTTTTAAACTTCAGGGCACTTCATGGAAGCCTTACCATCATGATTATGATTTTTGAATTTAAATAAGATATTAGCACCTGTACATATAAAGATGTTTGTCATTGTTACCAGAAGTCTTAGTCTTGGTAAACATTTAATGCTAAATATTCTAAGTATGGTGGATCTAGGTTGATGGACTTTGATGTGGCACCTTATGGGCTGGAGCTGCTGGTATTCCTATTGGCCAGGATTCTTCAACATGAAGAATCCAAAGGCAAATAGTTCCCTTGTCTGTGCAGACCAGCATAGCAGGGGAGCTACTAGGGACAGTGGGCTCTGAGGTAGCCGTGGCTGAGGGAAATAGTGGCAGGACTCTAATCTGCCTGATACATAGGGTCACATGAACAAAGCACATTGGTAAAGGTGCACCTCACAGGCCAAGGGTCTCCTGGACAATGTGGTGCCAGCATTGTCTTGGATTTCAAAGGAAAAGTGGAGCCCATGCCTATATGCCATCAGCCACTGAAATAAAGCCTATTATATGAAAGAATAGTGACCATATGTTGGTGGCTTTAAAAATCTTGGATATTTAAAAAATCCTCCACAGACCTTTATAGGTAATCATTTCTGACTTTAAAACCTATCTTATGAAAGGAATAAGAGGGCACAGAGAATTAAGGAAAAGTGTGGTCTTCTTCAATTCTCAGAACTTTCAGCTATTGTCAACAAGTTCTTATGTGTCCACTTAATCTAATGCTGCTTCTCAAAATGGACACCTATTATTGAATTTGAACTCTTATAGAAAGCTAAACTGCAGTGGTAAGACAGATGTTATCATCTCCATTTTATGGATGAATTAGCTGAGGAGGAAGAAGATTGACAGTTGTGCTAAGACCAGAAACAGAATATTTGACTCTTCATTCAGTGTATTAGAATTCATCCATAGTGCTGGACAAAGTGTGCTTGGGCACACTGGAAATTACCACTGCCAAAGTCTAACATTGCACTGTCCAAAACAGTAGCTTTAAGCCTCATGTGACTACTAAGCACTTGAAATGTGGCTAGTCCAAACTGAGGTATGAGAAGTATAAAATACACACCAGAGTTCAAGACTTAGTACCAAAAAAGTATCAAATATCTCATTAATACTTTTATGTTCATTATATGTTGAAGTGATAATATCTTAGATACATTAGGTTAAATAAAATATGTGATTAAAATTAATTGCACTTGTTTCTTTTTACTTTACTGAACATAGCTACTAGAAAATGTAAAGTCACAAATATGGCTCAGCATATATTTCTAATGAACAATGCTCATCTACACAGAGTACCCTGTGTCTTCTTTGGAGGAATTAAGATATAACTGTTCATTCTCTGTGGCAGTTGAACTTCCATAGCAATTGTACACCTTCCTCTCAAGCTTTCTTTCTGTTCTGAAATAGCTATAAGCAAGAACGTGATGGCACACATTTCACATGTGCCTATGATCTTGTCTGTTGAAAGAAATACTAGGTAAGGAGATAGAGCTACATTTTATTTGAAGAAAATAGATGACAATTATGGAAGCAATAGTTCCATATTATTTCTCCTTCCTTTGGTGTCTATATTTAAACAATCTAGGAATTTTTATCTCAGTCCATGACCAGCTACTCTGCTAGAATGTCCTCTCACTTAATTTATTTTTTTCCCTTAAACAAGAGTATGAATCCCTACCTCCTGCCCTGCCTCTCAGCCACCCTTGACCTTCCTAGGGCAACATCTTGGAAGACATCCATCACACAGGCACACAGAATTGAGAACAAGGGGGACCCCTGGATGTTCAGATGTTAGAGACTCACTCCAAGCTCTGGTTTGTAACAGGCAGTGGTCTAACAGGGTATTTACAGCTAAAGAAAAAAGGGAGGGAAGGAAGAAAGGAAGGAAGGAAGGAAGGAAGGAAGGAAGGAAGGAAGGAAGGAAGGAAGGAAGGAAGGAAGGAAAAGAAAAGAAAGAAAAGAAAGTAAAGAAAGAAAAGAAAAGAAAAGAAAAGAAAGCAGATTGCTTCCAGAAGCTGTGCATCTACCGCCCGGTGAGACTGCTGGTTTGATGCGCTCAGCAAAGTGCATGAAGAACTCTCAAATGTCACAGTGATTTGGTTAATTGGGTAAAGATAAGGGTTTCTGAATAGCAGAGTCAGTTTGCCATATTGGCCTGGCACTCAGGGACATGTGATGAAAAAACAGCTCGGCTGTCTGGATGCATCTGAATGCTCAGTTATTTCATAAAGCCAGCACTGTGTGTTTGGAATGCACATTTGCTCTTATGAATAACAGTAATTGTTTGGCTTGGCCTGCCTTTGTGTGACCGCCAGCTGGCAATGACTGGAACCATGACACATGACACTCCAGCTGTGTCCACATGTTTCTGCCTCACAGTATCCACTTATATAATTTGCTTTTTTGATCAACAGTTGAGCCATTTAAGGGAACTCATCATATTACACATGCCAGCTACTTCTGTGCAAATACTTTCATTGCAATTTCAAAAGAAGATTTTCATTATTCCTTGCTTATTATGGTGATGTTGCGACTTCATTAAACATAGTGCAGTAAAAGATACATTCCTAATTGAACTTGAGTATTTTTCCCTTGAATACACATAATTACAAGACAATAGCTTAGCATTTAATCAAATGAACCATTAAAATAGTAACTAATGATGGTCTTACTATGACTGACAGACCTGACCCACTATGTTTAACTTTCTCCCCATTTTATTAGGCTTGTTATATTACTCGTTGTATGTAATTAGGTTTGTATTAGGGAACTGATAACTACCTGGATTGTGGCAAAGAATCTTATCTGCTAGGGTGTTAAAGTTTCTGTTATGCTACAATCTATTTTCTTCAGAGAGATTTGGAAGACCCAAGCAGAAATTGAACCTGACCCAAAATATACTTGTATTTTTATTACCTTTTCCTGTGAAACTGAAAACATTCACTTAATCCCTCCTTCCTGATACTCAAAAGTGGGAACACACGCAGTTCTTTCAGCTCTTGGGAAAATTCTGAATTATGCAACCTTGGTAGCTTATGGCCCAGCCAGTGAAACTAGGTCGTTATTGTTGCCTAAAACTCCTCTTCGACTTCTTCTCTTACTATAGCTTGGGCTTCATCAGATTGCTGAGTTGATTAAATGTGATGAAACTCAGAATAGCTGACCAGAGAACCACATGTTGACAGTCTTTACAGCCCAGAGAGAAAGGTACCTTGCAAATATGATTCATGCTGGCTTCTAGAGACCTTCTACTTGGAGAAGGGAGGTATTTATTTCATCCATTCTTTCAGTACTCAGACTCAGAAAGCAGAACATTAGCAATACTGGAGGAATTAATATAGTAGCTGTGGAAAAACTCAATTAAAAGGAGAGAGGAGCATGGAACTGTCAAGAACCTATGAAACTAGTTGTCAGAAGACCTGAATGCTGGTTCAGAGTGTGCCGCTAACTAAATATCTTACTTCTCAGTGTATCAGATGCCTGATTCTTGGAGAGAGAGAAGGAAGGAGGGAGAGATTGAGAATGGTAAGTCTTGTCCTTCTTAATAAATAGGGTCTTTATGATGATCCAGTAGGGTGCTAATCATGAAAGGGCTTGGGAAGTATAAAATATTATATAAATTCAAGATACTATTAATGTATAAAGTTTAATGGACATGAGAATCAAAATTAAGGGATATGTAAGTCTTATTTAGGAATACGCCTCATCCAAAGTGTTGGCTGAGTGACTATTGTTTTCTGGTGGACATTTGAGAGAGGAAAACAAGTTGGAAGTTGCTTGAAAGGTATTCTCTGCCAAATTAGTGTCAACAAATTTGGGAGCTGGAAGAAACCAAAAACCTTAGGGCCAACCCTTTTCATTTTACCAACTAGGAAATCACAGCAAAGGGAATTGAACTGCCCAAGGCCACACAGTCAAATGATGGCACAGCAAAGAAACCCAGGTCTACAGATGCACACTGACACCAGGCTTCACTATTGGACCTTGGAAAAAAGCATTCTATCAAAAGAAACAAACAAGAATTAGGGAAGTTCCAAAAATCTCTGTGTTGCTGTGGGAAAATGAGAAGAGGTAAATGGATAAAGTGCCAGACATTGGCACATGAGATTGCAAGACACTAAAAACCAGGATTAACAACCAAGAATAAAAGCTTGTCACATCTCTGGGGGGCTCTGATGAGAGACATGCTGGGACTTAGCAACCGGCTGTTGGGACTGGGAAGAAGTGGTAAAAGACAGGACTGGTGTTGGAAGCTTTACCCGATCTAAAGAGTTGGTCCCTTGGGGAAGAGGCCACCAACACAAAAAAAGTGTAGTAAACAGTCTCCCACTGGTCATTTACTAACATTTGGGGGGATTTGGAACTGGAGGACATGGCACAGCGGCTGTAGCATCCAGACAGCAGTGATGCCTGAAGTCAGGAAGCCGACAATGTCATGGTTCTGGGTGGTCCATCTGCTTTGGAATAAGACCCCAGCCAGCAGCTGGAGTTACCAGAAACAGGGTCCAGCTCTTAGTTTTGGTGGAAAAGAGCAGAATTCACTGTGAGATAGGCAACAGGGTCCAGCTTACAAGAACTAGAACTGTCTCTGACATATGTTGGCACAGTAATGAGGAACAAGGTAAGATATCTGTCTTGGAGCCAAAGGAGATGGGGGTTCAGGGAAGACTAGTCACAGTAGAATGGCTGGGGTGCAGACTATGGAAACTGGGCACAGAGGGAAGATGGCACAGGAGAACTGAGATTGTCCCCAGTCTTGCTCAGGACTCCAGGCTTAGGACTGGAGACTAGTTCTATGACTGTTGTTTGAAGCACTGGTGTCTTAGGTCAGTCTGATTGGCTGAAAGACTACAACTTGAAAGTCTATAGATTGCTACTGAAATATGAGGAATTAAGGCCTAGGATAACTGCAGTCATTTTTTCTCAGTTGTGCAAGAGCCTACTTTCACTTACTCTCTAATCTCTAAATACCATAAGGGCTGAGACCATGCCTATTTGTTTGCCAGGCACCTTGCATATGGCTAGATACATAGTAGTCATCCAATAAATATTTATGGGGGAAAAATGAGTAAATATCCAGACTGTTCCCTTCCTCTCCACTCCAATATTATTTCTCTAATATTAAGATATGACTGGGCACTGATGATGAACGCCCTCCCTGCTTTTTAGAGTTGTCCAGGTCTGTAGCTAGAGCAGAACTATAGTTTCAATAGCTAATCTTAATGGAACTCACCTGTATGTTCCTGAACATTCCTGCAGAGGAATGGGATAATATGGAGCCATAAAGAGTGGTTAGTGCCTAGGTAAGGAGACCTTCAAAAGCCAGGCTAAGATAGTTGGACTTTTTATGAATCAGAGTGTTCAAAATCCCTTCCCACACCTGAGACACAGTAAACACTTAACAAATGACAGCCAAACTGTATCTAAGAAATTGTACAAGAGTTGCAGTTCGAATGAACTTTGGTCAGTAATTTCAGCATGAGGCAATCCATGTATTTAAAAAATTTGTTTTTGCTTTAAAATTCATTATTGCTATTCATTAGAAGGAAAGTAAGCAAATATTCTAAAAGTTTATAAGATAGGGGCTTCTACCTATTGTTTGGGATATAGAAAGCTGAAAAGATTGTTGCTGCTGTTATATTAACAGGGAAAAGATAGATAATCTACAAATCATAACTTTTCTTGAACCTATAAGAGAGCTGAGGTTGCAGGACAAGTGTCTAAGGAAAGACAGGTGCTTCTAACAAAAAAGGGGGATACAAGCCCTGACTTACCTACAGATAGCACAGGAGTAAGACAGGATAATCACCTAAGTGGGTAGGAAGATTTTAGCTAATATTTTTAATGAATTGATAAAAATGGAGTGTAGGCTACAATGAAAATATAGAATTACCATGAGCCACAGAATACAGAGTAATTTCACACCGTGTTGCAGGATCCTTTCCATCAGTTTCTCCCAGGAACTTGCTCAGGTGCTCATGAAAAAGAATGAGGACAGGGCAGGGAGCAAAAAGAGCCTCCGTCTTGGTGCAGTTTTGGTGGAAAAGAGCAGAATTCACTGTGAGATAAGCAACAGGCCCTGCCCAGACCTCTCTCCCACTATGGAAAAAAACATTTCAGATTTCCCATGAGGTAAAAAAGAAACTTTGAACTTCAAAAAGAATTACAGAGGGATGGACATGGTCAAAATGAAAGTAATAATAAAATTTATTTTTTTTCTAATCTTTAAATGCTCTAAAATTAACTGTCTAAATAAAAAATAGGAACAATGTATAATAATATAAAATAGTAGTAATGTAATCAAAACAGGGTAGTATTGGTAAAAGCACAGACACATAGATCAAAAGAACAGGATAGAGAATCAAATAATATAACCATACATATGTGGCCAGTTAATTTTTGAAGAAGCTACAAAGGCAATTCAATGGTAATGTAAGCCCACCACAAATTCTCACCTAGGATTATTATAATAGCACCATATGTGGGCTTATCTTAGCAAAACTGTTGAAAATCAAAGTCAAAAGAAAAACCTGGAAAGGAGTTGGAGGCAGAAAAAAAAGCTTATCTTTAAAAAAGGACATCAATAAGATTTATGACTGACTTTGAACCAAAAAATCTGGAAAATAGAAGATAATGGAATGACATCTTTAAGTGTGCAAATACATGGAAATCTGGAATCTATATCCATGTAAAATATTTTCCAGAAATAAATACAAGATACTTTTTTATTTTGGTTAGGATCTAGAAGGATTCAAAAGATTATTCTTCCCACAGCAACAATAAGAATAACCCAGATACAATAAAAATCATATTTTTATTATTTTGTACATTATTTATTATTTTGTACTATTACAAATAAGGAATCCTTGATAAACTGAGTTCTAATGGGAAATTATTTCTTCGTAACTGAGCAGAAATCCATGGCAGTTCCCATACCTAATTGTGACCATTCTGGGGACAAATGGATGGGAAAACCAGCCTCCCATAATCAGAGAGAATTTACATGGATGAAGAAAAATCAGATGAGCTTTAGAATACTATTTAACTTGGCAAGACATATTGGAACCCAGAAAATCACCAAATACGAAAACAAATTTGGTAAGCCTTACAAATAATTCCACTTACCATATCCCTGAATTTTTGCAAAGAAATCAACAGTGGAGGGAGTTGGGAAGTCCAATATTGCTCATTTTCACAATAATTGGATTCTTAGGCCCTTGAATTCAAAGGCAAATCAAAATTTATCTTGAATGGCAGCATAAATCCCTCTCAGTTCCAATACTGGAAAGATCAAAAAGATACCTGCAAAGGAAATTAGGATTTGAGCTATTCACAGATAAACTCAGTATAATTAAAGCTGCTATTCAGTTCGGTTCTAAGAGGAGTCCAGATGATCAGCCCTAACTGCCAAAGAAAGGAAAGAGATTTCAGCCTCTGGTAAATAAACAAAATAAAACAATATTATGCTTTGTGTCTGGTATTTTGTTCACATATCTGGTATAAAAATTTAAGACTGTAAATCTTGCAAAAAGGAGGACAAAGTGACAATAATTAAAAGAAAACATAGTCAATAAAAGCAGAACCATGGATTACACAATTACTGAAATTAGTAGACAAGAACATTTAAAACATACATATGTTAAGGAATTTAACAGGAAAATGTGAATATAGTGGGTGAAGAGATCAAGTATTTCAGGAAGGCATTATAAAAAAGAAATGTAAATGCTTTAACTGAAAAATACAATTCCTGGGTTAAAAGATCCATTGAATATGCTCATAATGGTTTGTACACTATATAGTATAGGTAGAGTAACCCTAAATGCAGATCAGTAAAAATTATCCAAACTAAAGAAGGACAGGATGAAGGACTAGAAAAATAAAGGGACAGAGCACCAGTAATCTTTGAGATAATATCAAGCACTTTAGTGTACATATAGTAGAAGACCCAGAAGAAGAGGAAAGTAAGAATAAAGAAGAAAAATGTATTTGAAGAAATAATTGCCAGATTTTTTCAAGTTTAATAAGAAAAAGGAAAAAAAAAAAGATCTTCCAGATCCAAGAATTTCAATGAACTCTAAACAGGATGAATAAAAACAAACAAAAACCATACCTACACGCATCATTATCAAATTGCTGAAAGCCAAAGATAAACAACAATTTGAAAAATCAGCTAGAGGAAAAGAATATAAATTACATACTGGAAGACAATTACAAGAAAAATGATTGACCTCATATGAGAAATGACACAAACCAGAAGACATTTTGAAAATACTAAAAAACAAAACAAAACACACCAAACTAGAATTATATATCCAGTAAAAATATTTTTTCAAAAACAGAGAGGTAGAATAAAGCAATTGTCAGATAAACAAAAACAGAGACTTTATCACCTAAAATTTCATATTACTAGAATATGTGTTACAGAAAGACCTCAGGCTGAATAAAATCCTAAGTAGACAATCAAATCTATAGAAAGGGATGAAGAACACTAGAGATTGTAAAACTGTGGATAAATCAAAACATATTCTTTCTTCCTAATAAAAGATAATTGTTTAAAGCAATAATAATAATAATAATAATAATAATTTGGGGGGATTTACAATATGTATAAATGCAAAATATATTTTGCTTTTATTCCGTATTCAGTAGCCTGAAAAATGGAAAGGTAGTAAATGGATATATATATTTTTTAATGGATGTATATTGATACAAAGTTATTATACTTGAAGTAGTATAACATTGATTAAAGTAAGACTTGATAAAGTAAGACTGATAATTTTAAGAATGCATATTTAATTCCTAGAGAAATTGTTTTAAAAATTGAAACAAAGATGTATAGTCAAAAGAAGACAGAAAACAAGGAGCAGAGGAATAAGGAACAGATAGAACTAATAGGAAAATACAAGATGATAGACTCAACTAAATCAATAATTATAATAAATATAAGTGGAGTACACACTGAAATTAATAAGTAGAAATTTTTAGACCTATAAAAAGGCAAACCTGAACCATACACTGTTTGAAAGAAATGCACTTTAAAAACAATGATATGGATTTTTTAAAATAAAAGGGTGGAAAAGGTCCATCATGGAAATATTTATCACAGAAAAGCTGGGATGACAATCATTATCAAACAAAATAGATTTCAGAAAAAAAAAGAGTATTACCAAATGAAAATAGATATATTTAATAATGACAAATGGGTTAATTCATCAGGAAGCCATAGCAAAGTATGCTCCTAATAACAAAGTTTCAAATTATGAAAGTCAGAAATTGATGGGAAATAAGTGACAAATAAATAAATCCACAACTGAGTTGGGGATTTTAACACTCCTTTTTCAGTACTTGATAGAGCAAGTAGAAAGGTAATCTGTAAGGATATAGAATGCCTGTACAATATGAACCAATCTGACCTAACTGATATCAATAGAACACGACAACCAATAATAGCAAAATCTACATTTTTTCAAGTGTAAATAGAATCATTGACAGTCTCATGGGCTAAAAAATAAGTCTCAATGAATTTCAAAAAATTAACATCACAAGAACTGTGTTCTCTGATGATAATGTAATTCAATTAAATGTAGAAAAAATAAGATATCTAAAAATTCCTGCATATTTGGAAATCAATAAACTTCTAGATAAACCATAGATAAAAGAAGAAACCACAGTAAAATTTGTTAATATATTTTAACCTGAATGATAATGAAAATAGAACATACTAATATCTGAAGGAATACCGAGGGAAAGTCATAGCCTTAAATGTTTATTTTAGAAAAGAAAAATAATTTTTATATCACTGACCCAAGCTTCCCATGAAAGAAGAGCAAATTAAACCAAATATAAGCATAAAAAAGAGGTAACCTAAATAGATAAGAGAAGAAATTAATAACATAGAAAGCAGACAAAGAATAGCAAAACTCAACAAAACCAAAAATCAGCTCCTTAAAGGATCAACAAAATTGATATATCTCTAGTCAAAATAAAATAAGAATGAGAATAAAATTAAAAATAGAGAAATCATAAGTTTTCAATATCAAGAATGAGAAAAAAACGTTGCCACAGTTCTTACAGACATTTTAAAAAAATAATTAGGAAATGTTATGAAAAATGTTTGTCAATGAATAGAGCCAACTTTGATGACATAGCCAGATTCCTTAAAAATCCAATTTATGACAACTGACTCAAGAGTAGCCTCAGTCTGTCCCATTTTGGTTTAAAAAAATTTGCACTTGAAATTAAAAGCCACCACCACCACCAACAACAACAAAAACAAAAACCCAAGCCCATGTGGCTTAATTAAGTTCTATCAAACATGTAAATAAGAAATAATATCAAACTTCCTAAACTTTTTCAGAAAAGAAGAGGACAAAAAAATTCTAAATTTATTTTATGAACCCAGAATAAACCTGACATCAAAGGATGATAAGAACATTACAAGAAAAAAAATATCAGGGTAATATTTCCCAAGAACATAGGTGCAGGGCGCCTGGGTGGCTCAGTGGGTTAAAGCCTCTGCTTTCGGCTCAGGTCATGATCTCAGGGTCCTGGGATTGAGGCCCATATCGGGCTCTCTGCTCGGCAGGGAGCCTGCTTCCTCCTCTCTCTCTGCCTCTCTGCCTACTTGTGATCTCTCTCTCTCTGTGTCAAATAAATAAATAAAATCTTTAAAAAAAAAAAAAAGAACATAGGTGCAAAATTTTTAAATATTTAGCAAAATGAACTGCATAAAATATAAAAAGCATAATATTTTATAACCAAATGGGATTTATTTCAGGGATGCAAGTTTGGCCTAACATTAAAAAATCAGTCACTGTAATTTATCATTTAGTAGTATAAAGGAGAAAAGTGTGTTAATTTCAATAGATGTAGAAAAAGTACTTGACAAGATTCAACATCTATTCATAGCAGTACCTCTCAGAAAACAAGGACTAGAAGGAATCTTCCTCAGCATGATAAAGACTTTGTGGGGTGTTTGTGTGTGTGGGGGTGTACCCACATAAAAAATACACATATTTTTAAAGCTACAGCTATCATCATGATTAATGACAAAACATCAAATACATTTTCCATAAGAGAGAACAAGGTAAGAAAGTCTATTTTCATCACTGCAAACTAATTAATTAATTTTTAAAATGATAAAAAATATGACATTAAAATAGAAAATAAGACATTAAGAAGTAAAAAGTAAAGTCTGCTTTACAGATTACAAGATATTCTATGAAGAAAATCCAAAGAATTTTTTTTAAAAACTGCTAGGACTCAGAATTGAATTTAGCAATTCCAGAAGGTACAAGGTCAATATGTAAAAATCAATTGTATTTGTATTTACTGGCAAAAAAATACTTAGAAAATGAAATTTAAAGAACAATACCATAATGAATTGAATTTTTAAAAACACGAAATTATTTAGGAATAAATTTAACAAAGAGAGTGTAAACCATTTACTTTGAGAACCATAAAAATTGCTGTAGACAATTAAAGAAGACCTAAGTAAGAGGCCTAAAATGAAAAAAAAAAACAGCAGAAGAATAAACAAATATGGTGTTCATACAGTGGAATACTACACAGCTAATAAAAGGAATAAATTCCTGCCACATGTCACAGAAAGAAATACAAGGTTACTCTATAGAAGCCAGACACTAAAGAGAACAGATACATAAATCTTTTTTATATAAAGTTCAAAAAAGGCAAAATGAAGTTATGATGATAGATTTCATTAGAGTGACTACTTTTGAGGGTAATGACTAGAATAGAGGCATGAGGGGGGCTTTTGTGTTTGCTGGTAATGTTCTATAGCTTGATCTTGATCTTGAACTAGATACACAGCGATGTTCACTTTGTAAAAACTCATATAACTGTGCGCTTGAGATTTGTGCACTTAAGTTATACATGTTGTACTTAAACTAAAAAGTTAAAAAGGAAATACCCTCTCAAGGTAACGAGCCCAGGCAGAGAACCCATATAGAGAGGCCGCAGCCCAGCTGCATTCCAACTGACAGATAGCATCAACTGCCACACACAAGAGTACAAATATCTCTAGGTGATTGCAGGCTTCAGCTTTCATGCAGCAGAGGCAAATGCTTACTGTGTTCTGCCCAAATTTGTGACACACAGAAACCATGAGAGGTGATAAAATAGCCGTTGTTGTGGAGTGATTGTTTTGCCATAAAAGTAACTGTAGGAACATCAGTTGGCAGTGCCACTAGCAGTGTATGAAGATGACTATTTTGCTGTACCTACCCCTGCAGCCAAGGTCACCATCTTCAAAAATCTTTGCTGATTTGATCATAGAAAAATAGTGCCATACTTCCTTTTATTTTGGTGAAGTTGGGCTTTTTCCTACATATAAATCAACTAAGTGTATTTTTTCTTTGGGATTCCTAGTGGTATATATCCATTGTCTACATTTTGGGAATGCTATGCTTTAATTCATAATCTATGTGAATTCCTTATGTAATAAATATTAAAAGGCCTTTGGGGTTTGTTTGTTTTTTTCAGATGGGAAAAAGTTAAACAATCAGACACAAATTCTCTATGAGACTCATAACACTGAACATTTGGCCAATTGCGGTAGAGTAGTTTGTTTTCTCCTTCACTGATCTGAATGGTGTTCAGCCCTTGATGTAGCCTTGGTATCCAACAGTAGGCATGTCCCCAAGAAGATACTACGCTAATGGTGGTAATAGGAAAGGAAGCTCTATGATTCTTAGGAATAAGTATAAGGTGCTTTGAAAAGTATTTGGTGAACTCAGCAAATGACTTGAACATAGGGAAAATGACTCAGTTGAGACTTTGGCTTAATTTTAAAATAGTATTCAGCATTTTTCCAGAAGTTACCACTTAGGGCAGAGGAAAGCAAATGTGTGATGGAGGAATCTAGAGCAGAGCTTTTCCCATGAAATCTTAGGTTCCATCCTTAGGATTCATGCAAAGTTTGTAAAATTCCATTTTTTTCATGTTTGTATTAATATGAAAGAAATATTTTGCCCAACCCTTTGAGAAATTTAGGATCTGAAGGGAGAAACGCCATGCTTATATTAGTTTTTGGCATCCCAGGCCCACAGCCATATCCCCCTGAAGACACTTGTACCACACTTTGAGAAGCACAGAATGGCTATGCTGTACAACATAAGCAGCACTATAACATGAATACATCTGTTTTTTATCCAGATATGCCATTGCAGTTATTAGCCTATGAATAGCAAAACTAGACCCTCTTTCTTTTTGTTTATATAATCTTTGTTCATTTATTCATTAATTGCTTTATTCAACAGGTATTTATTGTCTCCTCTGGACCAAGTACTGCTCTTGTTGCCAAGATATGTAATGAACTAATCAGATTTAAAAAAATCCCTCCCCCTGTGGAGTTCACATTCTAGTGGGGAAAAACAGATAGTCAGCAGTAAACAAAGGAGATAAACAAATGTTAGGGTATAGCGGAAACAAAAAGAGAAAAGTGGAGTGAGGGGACCAGGAGTTTGAGATGTATATGCCCTGGTTGGAGGAGAGGTAGATTACAGTGACATATGAACAAATACTTGAAGGTGTTGAAGGAGAATGTGTGAGAGGAAGGGGTAGGGAGCCAAAGGTACTTGGGGCCAGATCTCATAAATCAATGTAAGGACTTTCACCCTGAATGAAATAGGAAGCTATTGTGAGGTTTTGAGCAGAAGAGCAACACAATCTGATTTAATATTTCAGGAAGACCCCACTGGCTGCTGTATCAAGGGAGACATATGCAGGAGCAGAAAATCTGGTCAGGAGTGTATTAAGATATTCCAAGCAAGAAATGATGGTAGCATAAAACAAGATGGTGGGAGGGGGTCAGGTTCTCGATGTATATGATCAAATAAGATTTGCTTACAGATTTCCTGTTGGCTTGGAGAAAGAGAGAGAGAGAGAGAGAGAGAGAGAGAGAGAGAGAGAGAGAGAAGTCAAAATGACTTCAAGTTTTTTGGGCCTGAGGAACTGGAAGAACAACTGAGATGGGGAAGGCACATGTGCTAGGGTGAGACTGGGAGTTCAGTTTTGAACATGTTGAGTTCCAGATGACTGTTAGACATCCCAGAGGAAATGTGGAGTAGGTAGTTGGGTATACATGTCTGGAGTCTGAGAGGTCTGGACTTGAGATGGGATTTTGGAAGTCACCTGCACATACGTAGTATTTAAAACCATGAGACTGGAAGAAATTCCCAAGAGAGTGAGTATAGAGAGAGGAGAGGACCAAGGACTAAATTTTGGGGCACTGAACAGGAAGAAGTTGGGAGAAACAGGAGAAACTAACAATGGAAAGCAAGAAAGGAAAGCCAGTGAGGTAGAGGGAAAATCAAAAGAGAATGTTATAATGGAAGCCAAGCAAAGGAAGTTTCAAGAAAGAGGAAGTGACATCTGCCGCAACTGAGTTCTTGAATGAGGTTATCTGTGTATTAAACATGTCCTCCATCTCTCTGCTGTTCCTCCTTTCTTCTCCCTTATCCGGGTAAGAAGCACAGAGGTGAGGAAAACCATCTCAGTGGGATCCATCTAAAGACACTAGCCAACCCAGGAAAACTTGGCCATACTAGAGAGATAGGATCCCAGCCTTCAGAATTTATTGCAAAATTTTGGGTTCATTTTATGGAAATCAAAAAATAAGTGAGTTGTGTGGAGAGGTCATGCTACTGTACTGTTAAGTCTACCCCTACCCTCTTAAGCATGTCTCTTCTGTACATGGTGTGAAAAATTACAGAGATCTATAAGGTCTCTCTTGAGGAAATGAAGGTAGTGAGACTAAGTGGAGACATGGTTCCATACCTAGTGGACCTCCTTGCTGGACAGAGATTCCATGGGGGCTTGTTTACTGCAGGTGTCTCTCTCCCACAGTATCAGGGAAGTATATAAAGCAAAACGATTTCTACTGTGTTCAAAGAAAATTTCTGCACAACTCTGGATATGACTTGAGAGGGAACCTTATTAGCCAGGTGTGAACTTTATCTTCTTAGAGGAAAAAGCCCTAAAGCTGGAATCAAAGGCTGAGTCTTAAAGGGAACCGTCAATTGCAGATGACCTTGCTCAAGTGATTTAGTTTGGGAGAGCTCAGAGAGTAGGGTGTGGAACAGCAGCAGTGGTTGTGCTGGTTTGGAATTCTTTACTATGCAGTGGGCTGAACTGTAGTGCTAGAGCAGGGCGCTCAGTTCCAGGTACCACATGAAATGAGCAAGAGTGACAAACTAGGACAGCTCTGGAGTACCATTGACCATGACAGCAACTCACATTGCTGAAGAATGATTGGAGGAATGGTCATGGGTTATTAAGCTAGAATACACAGATGTGAACTAAGTTGTATATTTTATAGCTAGGTACATGTGTGCATTTTTCTGATTACCCATCAAAAAAATGTATACCAAACAAAGGGGTAGTTTATCCAACTTGAGACAGAGATGTTGATAGTATTCCCAAAATCATCTTCAAATGTTGGGGAGCAACACTGTACAAAAGGATTAGACTTAATTTGGGCAATGTGTTCTGGCAGAGTAAAACAGACCTGAGTTCAGATGCTAGCTAATCATGTGTCTTTTCACACTTAATTTAACCTCTCAGGTTATTTGTTTCTTTATTTTTTTAAACTGGAAGATAATATTTATCTTGAGAGGGGTCATAAGGATTGGAAGTAATGATTGCAAGGCTTGGTGCACTGTAAACACTTCCTATGTGGTAGCTAGTATTATAACCCTGCGTAACACGTGATCCCTGAGTCAGGACAAGTGGATAAAAGCCATGAAGGGATAGATTTGAGCTCATTTTTTTTAAATCTAACAATCTGAATAATTTTCAATGATATAAAGTGTGTTGTGGGATTCTGAGAAACCATCCCAAAGACACTCCTGTACAGACTAGATATCTACAGCTCTCAGAGATATTATAAAACAATCACTGTTCCTGCTAGAATTGGAACAGTTTAACTAAACAGTTTATGAGGTCTTTTCCAAAAGTAAAAATCCTATCATTGTAGGCTTCAGCCTCTGATATGTGCCTCTTGTATTTATGATCAATGTTTCTTGCATTTCTGTGCACCACTTACACCCTGGAGATATCCTTACACTCTTCTGAAGACTGAGGAGACCATAAGGTATTGCTAAACCACAAAGCATCATCTGCATATCAGGGATTGTTTTCTGAATGTAAACCCAGCAGTCCATATAATTTCTTAGAGTAGGTCTTCACATCCTCCTGCAGTTCCATATCCTCCTTTTCAGTTAGAGAAAGAACTGGGAACCTTCCAAACACAGATTAGCTCAACAGGGCTTGTTTTGCCTATTTAAAGTGTTCAACTCCATAAACTGAAGAGTTGAAATCATGGCTGTCTGCTGTGTCTGATTCATCCGGAAGCATTTTTTTTAATCTGCATCATTTAAATGGAAAATCTTTATAGTCCAATTGTACCAGGTGAGTGCCAAGTCATTCTTCGATGCCTCAGATCCCAGTCCTCCTCATGAGATGGGTCTGAATGTATAATTTAGATTCTATCATAAAGTGGAACAAATAGTCCAGATGAGAATAACCAGAAGATAATTAAATTAGGAAAGTATTAGAGATCCAAGCCTGGGTGAACAGCCACTGATTTCTGTTGGACAATTAAGCAGACCAGTCACCTAGGAAAATATTTTGATTCTGAGTATTTGGGTAACTGATATGTAAGCCAATAGCCAAGACTATAGCTGAGTGTGTGGATAATCTTGGCAGCCCAGGCCTGGAGTGGTCCAGCTCTAACATGGCTAAGCAACTCTATAGTCATGGAGGTTTTGCTCCTCCAACTTCTGCACCTTCATGGTCTTCAGCTGAAAAATGAAGATTGGAAGAGATTAATTAAAGCCACTTTCAATCTTCAACATATTTTGCCTCTTGATAATACAGCTGGTATTTCTACTCAAATTCCTGGATTTGATCTATCTATTGAATATTTTATGATACACAGTCATGGAATTGGGGCAATTGCCTCAGGCTTCAAGCATTGGGGACCCCATACAAGGCAGTGGCTCAGAAAGACAGTCCTATATGCTAACACCTGAAGCTCTTGTACCTTCAGCCTGAGATCACTCTCTCTCCTTTTCCTCTGGTCCCCAAGGCAAAGCAGATGGGCCAGTTCCCCATTAAATGTGCTCATCCTGCATGTGATCTCCATACACTGCAGTTTTGCTCTCAAGTCTGTCTTTGATTTATAAAAATGTCTTTTGGCTGGTAGTATGAAAATAGAGCACACATAATATGACTTGCTGTGAGCTCTCCATGCCCCACAGATAGCTCAAATACCCAGCTCTTAGGGACAATCAGTCTTAAAACCCTTCTCTCTTTCTGCCTATCACTTACTACTTCCTGACATTATATTATATATTTATTTGTCTATTGTCTGTCTCCCTCACTAAGCTGCAAACTCTTTAAAGTTATGGGTTTATCTCTCTTATTCACCAATACATACCCAGGACCTAGAAATTATACATAAAACTGTTGTAGATTATAAGATCCAGGGCTGTCTGTCTCCTTTTCCCTCCATCTTCTAAGTACTCCATGGAATACTAAAAACTGCCCACAGGTGCATCTTGTTCCCTCACAGAGAAGAAAACTGAAAACCAGCAATGTCTAGTATTTGTCCAAGGCCACATAGTCAGTTAGTGGCAGATGCGGGTGTGGGGGGCGGGGAGCTCTGTTCCTGGTGTGCTTTCACTCTGCCAAACCACTAAGAAGCTTTTACAAGCAGATAAATCCATCCCTCGGAAACTCTTCCTATTTGTTTATGCGTCAAACAGGAAATCGTTTCTCTTTAACATTTTTGTCATTGGTGCCCAGCCCAGAGCACCAGATGTCCATCATTTCCAGTCTCATATAAAGATCTGAGGTCACATGCCTTTCCTGAGCCCCCCACCCAGGGCCATTTATTCCCCAAAGGAGCTGGAGACCAACTGCTCCACTCTCCGCCCTCCCCCCATTGCCTCCGGCTCTCTTTGAGCCACCAGGGGACAGGGGGATGACAGGGCAGAGCCTGTGGCAGTCCCACTGATGGAGAAATCTCCCAGATTGCAAGTCCAGCTGTTAACAGGAATGACAGTCAACCAGGAGGAATCACAGAAACAGATGCCTCGAGCTCCCAGTTATGGTGACTGTGAAGGGGGGTTCACTGCCAGAGCCCACGATTCACCCTTTGCTTTGCTGAGGAAGCCTACTGCCTAAAGATTGAATGGGGATTGACTAGAATGAAGACCTTCATATCATAAAAGTACCAAAGACCCAACAAGACCCCGTCAGAGGAGATGGCCTTCAACTGGGAGGACGGGAGAGGGATGAAAGAAAGAGGATTGCTGGGTTTGTACCAAGCAAGCTGGTTCCTATTTAAAATATAAAAGATGAGAGATGTAGGCATTGCAACAATGACTGTTGTGACTGTTTTAATTAGAGAAAAATCAATAATATGTGCTATGGATGAAAGATGGTTTGGCTGTGTTTACTTCCACCGTCTGTTGCTCGTAAACATGCATGCACAGCCCTGTCAGTTCGTCTCGTGCAGCCTCTGTGTCCTTTATTGGTAGACGAGCCAGGGCGGGGGGCATGGGGACTAACTGTCGCAAGGCTCTCTGGGGGATCTCTGGAGCACTCTGGAGGGAGGAAGGGAACGCCTCTCTTGCCACCCACTGGGAACCCTCCTTCCAACTTCCACTTTAAAGACATGATATACAAGGAAGAACCACTGCAAATGAGGGATAGGAAATGCAGTAAGAAAAAAGAAATTTGGGGAGCAGAAAAAGATGAGAACAGTCAAAAAGGAACCGAACAACACAGACTCACAGGCATTATAATGCGACTGCCACATGCAGGGGCTTGCTACCACCTAGACATTTTGGAGCTCGAAGCAAGTATACCTTGGTTGAAAGAGATAATTTAGGTTATTTATGGATGGTGGTATTATGGTTGATCTTTATTTTCATCGTAATACTTTTTCCCCATTTTCCATTTTTTCTACAATGAGCATGTATTATATTAGTCCACCAAAAAATGGCTCTGCCATGTTTCAGCTGTGCTTTCTTAAGCAATGGTCTTAACCCTTTGCATCTTAGTTTTCTCATCTGTAGGATGGGTGTTAATATAACATCATAGTTTTTATAATAGTTATAAAGAGCCAACCACAGTTTTAAGCATGTAGTATATACTTAAAAAACGGCCATTGTTATATTATCATAAAAATGACATTTTATTTTTCAAGAAGCTGGGGAGAAGAAATAAGTTCACCAAAAGACCAAGCATGCCATTAGAAAGGTCTTCCCTATTATTTTAGCTTTCCTTCCAACCCTTGCCACGTTATCAAACTTTACTTCCTAGGTGGTTTTTCTGAAAAGAATCAAAAGAAGCATTAGCCACCCACCCCTCACTCAACATCACTGAGTTTGAAAATTGGGTCCAAATCCTCCACTGCACTGACCCTGTGCTTACAGTTGGGGAGTCTCCCCTTCACCACACACAGCTTTTCCCAGGCAAACCTCTACCAAGATTTGTATCAGCCATCCCACTGCAGGAATTTGAACTACCTGAAGGGTTTTGAATTCTTCAGTGCCCCTCTGAACTTAGGTCTTTCTGTTAGATCTGTCTCTCTTTGAGGACATTGTCTGTTAGCCAGATAACAGCAGTTATGGAAGGGCACAGAATAGACCAGTTCTCTGGGCCCCTTTTTACAGATAAAGCCAAGGATTGGATGATGGAATGTTACTTCCTCCTGGAATATTTTGTGTTGTGGTCAAAGTTATTCTGTCTTTCTCTGAAAACCAACATACTCCTTCACTCAGGTGGTGTTTTACACCTATATTGTAAGGCTGTTTTTACTATGAAATATAGTTTACACTTTATGAGTAATTTCATACATCGTCAACATATGAGACATGAAATGTTGGTCCTCATTGCCTTTCTAGGTATGAAAGGAATTGTCTTGCATATTATGGTTCCATACTAGGGAGTATGGAAAGCCTGAAGACACAAATGATCTGACAGAAACAAAACCAAGACCTCCTTCAGGTATGTCCATGCAAAGTCAAGTGGAGACCCAGAACACAGAGGTGTTTGTATGTCACAGTTTCCTACAGGATTTGGTGTGACCTACAGCCAGGAACCTTTTATTAAGCTCAGCATAGAAACTGAGATATGCCCAACTTCTCTGACAATAGGGAGAGTGGAAGGTAGTATTGTGGTAAAAATATGACAGCATAGTTCATTCTCCAAACAGTCATCAGTATTTTTGCAGGCTCCTAGGGACCAACATCAGTAATGTTTCCTTGAAGCTATTCAGGGAAGCAACCTGAATGTGGTGATAGAAGAAAATTGGGGCATGTATTTTTCAAATAACAGAAAGTCAACTGCTCTCAAAACTACTCCTTGACAAATATCACTATAGAATTAGAGTGCAAAAATATCTCTAATGAGGAAATACTGGTTGGTTGTAAAATTTTAAAGGGTCAAGGACATGTTTTAATGATATAATAAAGACTGTTTGGAAGTGTGTCCAACTCTTAGGTCTAAAGACTCTGCTGGGAAGTAGAAAAACAATGAAAGTTCTGGGCCTAAATTATAGGCTCATTATGAGAGCCTTTTCAAGGAGTAAGTAGAAAGTTAGAGGACTCATATTTCCCCAATTCAAAACCTATTACAAAGCTGTGGTGGTCAAAAAAAGTGTGGTACTGGCATAAGGATAGACATATTGACCAATGGAATAGAATTGAGGCTGCACATCTGTGCACAATTGACTTTTCAGCAAGAGTGCCCAACCATTCAATGGAGAAATAGATTTTTCAGCTAAGAGTGCTAGGACAGCTAGATATCCATACGCAATAAAATGACGCTGGACCCCTGCCTCAGATCATATACAAAAATTTAATTCAAAAGGGATCAAAGATCTAAATAGGAGAGCTAACACTATCAAACCCTTAGAAGAAACCATAGAGGTAAATTTTCATGACCTTGGATCTGTCAATGGATTCTTATATATGACCCCTCCAAAGCAGTAGCAAAAATAAATAAATTAGACATACTTAAAATTAAGAATTTTGTGCATCAAAAGATATTATCAAGAAAGTGGAAAGAAAACCATAATATGCAAGACAATATATACAAATCATGCATTTGATAAGGATCTAGTATCCAGAATATGTAAGTCTTATGTAAGAATATGTAACTCTTAGAACTCAACAACAAAAAAGACAAACAACTCTATTCAAAAATAGGCAAAGCCTTGAATCTTTCTCCAAAAAAGAGATACAAAGAACCAACAAGCACATGAAAAGATGCTCATCATCATTAGTCATTAGGAAAATGCAAATCAAAACCATAGTGAGATTCAAACACTCTAGGTTGGCTATAATAAAAAAGAAAAAGAATGAAAAAGTAAGTGTTGGTGAGAATATATAGAAATTGTGCATTGCTGGTAGGAATATAAAATGGTTCAGCCATTATGGAAAACAGTTGAGCAGTTCATCAGAAAGTGAAACATGGAATTACCATATTGACCTAGCAATTCTACTCTTCCGTGCATCTCCCAAAGCATTGATTATGCCTATTTTTAATTTGTTCTCAAACAAAAACTTGTGCATGAATATTCATAGCAATACCACTCACAATAGCCAACTCAAATGTTCATAAAAGATGAAGGGACAAATGAATTATGGTATACGTATACAATGGAATATTAACTCAGAAATGAAGTACCAATCCAAGCTACAATGTGGATGAACCTCAAAAAACATTATACTAAATTTTTAAAATCCAGACACAAACTGGTACATGTTGTATGGATTTATTTATAGGAAATATCCAAAATAGGTGAATCCATAGAAATAGAAAATGGATTGGTGGTTGCCAGAGGCTGGGGAGAGGAGGAAATGAGGATTAACTGCTTAATGGTTACAAAGTATTATTTTGAGGTGATGAATATGTTTTGGAACCAGATAGAGGAGATTACACAACATTGTGAATTCTTCACTCTAAAATGTTAATTTTATATTATGCAAATTTTATCTTAATTTTTAAAAAAATCAATTTACAAGCAATAGAAAATAAAACCAAAGAGTGCTGGTGGAATATGGCAGACACAAGCCTCCATGTACCAGTTCACATGGGTGGAGTGGTTTCTCTCCCCTCTTTTCATTTGAGACCCCCTCTGCTCTAGGCAGTCCACACAAGGCCACCTCTCCCAGCAAGACTGAAAGCAACTTTAAAGCTTATCCCCTCACCCCCACTTCCCACCCTGCCTTTTGGCTCTTAAAAGAAAATATGCAGTCCTGAGGAGGGGGGGCAGTGAGGTGGATCATTTTCTCGTAATAGACCAAACCACCGGGCCAGCAATACTGAGGTAAAAAATACTAAGGTTATAGGTTAAGGAGCTGAGAGCTAGATATTTTTGTAATTGTGATGATTACAGGACTGGCATTTTAAAACGATTATTACTTTTTTTTTTTTTTTAAGAAACAAACCCACACACCTGACACTCATGTTCAGTTTTGTATAGAACCTTTCATCTCCCACCCTGGTTTCTTCTCATTACGTACTATGGAAATGTCTCTGCTTGACAATATATGCATAAGTAATGCAAGGCTCAGGATCTTGAGATGCACAGAAGTTTCCACAGCCCAGCTTGTTAATAATGTTGGCTAGTCGGGCCTTCCTACTGTTCAGAAAATTTCACTCCTGTGGCTTCTTGGCTGGGTTTGAGGAATCACTATATGAGGTGAGTGAACTCATCGGTGTGTTGGTATTTAAACTGTGGTCAGAAGGTGAAAAAAAAAGTTCATAAAAGACATTCATTAATGATACCCCCTTTCCCTGTCTTCCTGAGTAGGGTATAAAACAGACCTGTTAATGTCCAAAATAAAAACGGAGGTGCCGAGGATTATTACTTTTATGTGTCTTACCTTAGGAAGAAATAAAAAGATACATGAAATGAAAAGACGCTTAAGACAATGTGGTGATTTTGTTCCAGAGAAACATTTGGGCCCTTTCCCTGGGAAAGGGGGTTAAAAGGTTGTCAGTGCTTTCTCCAGGGGCTTCGTCTGACAGTGAACATGTGTTTCCTCCCTTTAATCGACTCGCCAGTAGCCAGAAAGCTGCTTGTTTTCTGCAGAGGTTGTCAAAAATGATTTCAGTCTGGAGACGATGAATGATAAAAGAGGTTTTCAAACACGGTTTTGCACTGTAGCATTCGCAGCCCCAGAGAGGAAAGATTGTATTACAATCGCGGTGCAAAGGGCCATGTTCCCCTGGCAAGAAAACAGAGCCTCCTTCAACCTGTTTGATGCGTCCTGGTATCTTAGGGAGCTGGAAGATACAGGGCAGGACTCCCAGGAAGAGATGGTCCAGAAAAACGGTGTTGTGGAGCATCACGTGGAAGAGAAAAATCCAGAGCCTCTCCTGGAGCTCTTTTCCGCTGTCCCCCTATGTCTGCTTCAGTTCGAGTTGTTTTCAGGGCCAAGTGCAGGCCAGACTTGTAAGAGGGGAGCAGCAGCAGGAGCACAGCAGCCTCTCAGCAAGGACCGGCTCTGCGGTGGGAGCAGGCAGGGCGCCTGGTGCCATCCCTATTTCCTATCCTGGATTTATGAGCATCAGAAGCCGGCATTGATGGGGTTTGTGTTTAGAAAACTCAAGAGGTGAGGTATGCTTTTCTACAACACATGACGTAACCTAAGCATGCGAAGAAAAATGAGGCTTGCCATTCTCTGACAGTTCCATTTTCTCAAGAGGGGAAAAAATAAAAAGCTGTGGTCATGTCAGTTCGACAATCCTCTTTTCAAGTGTCCGCCTCATGTCTATTTTTTTCTTCTGGTGCTCCACATTTAGAAAGCCCAATAAGGTGAACTGAGCAGATAGATGATAAACTCCACAGTTATTACTTGCATTTCCAGCCTAAGATTCTATCCTTCACTTTACACACACGTAAGGATCCAGTGCAGAGTAACTTTGGCCAAAAGAAGCTCCCCGGATCATATATGAGATTCAGTTTGCAAAAACAAAATTTGGTTCATCTGCAGCTTTTCAGAAACACATCAATGATATAAATTGAAGTGTTGGGCACAACTACTCTTAACTTCCTGCTGAACTCCTGAACTGAAGAGGAAAAGCCGAGACCACAGTTTCCTAGAACCTAAGGCTGACACCCTGTTTCACATAGAAGGGTTTTATTGTTGTCTTCTAAATGATATCCATGGGCGTGATTTACATCTTTCCCCTCTGCCTGCATAGCCAGATTCCATAACCTCTCCTGAGCAGTAACTTGTCTTCCCTTCTTTATTATTTCTGACGTTATTTAAAATATTTTAAGCTCACCAGTTGCAAATATTCCTGCCGCTGCCAAAAGATCAGGCTGATAGGTGGCGACTACATCCAGTAGCCCAGAAAACCAGAGAGGAGATGTGGGCAAGCTGAGTGCTGAACTGGCATGTTCATCTGATTCTAATTTCTTTTCTAGCTATACAGTTTTATCACCACACAACTCATTCTCTGAATGTAATCAGGAAGGAAGTGTGGATGGGGAGGGGAGGGTCAGAGGCACCGCACAACAGGTGCATGGAAAGAGCTGGGTAGCACCTTTCAAACAGTCCTTCCAGATTCCAATCATAAATATATTGTGGGTGCCAGCTTTCACCGTCTGAGCTAATGACATATGCTATGAATGGAGCGATGTGACAGTCACAGGGAAGGACAAACTTTCAACGAGTAACATCCTCTGTAAAGTCTGCGCTGATGCTCTTCCCAGTGCCAACATATTTGGCCAATGTCAGAGCAATTTGGCTAAGTGGGCTCAATCCACTGCTTTCAGTCTATTGTGGTTCATAATCCCTATTCAGGATGGAGTGTGCTGCAGCCTAATGAATGTGGTAATGGAATCCTTGTGTATGTTTTTCCACAGCAGGGCGCAGATTAGCATAAGTGTCATATTCTGTAGGCTTGCCCACTCTTACTTCTCAGGCGTTGCGTACACTGGGAATTTTTCAACTGGGTAATAATAAGATGACTATGGCCCACATATGCAGGGAGAGCACACCATTTTTAGAAAGCAATCTGTAATAAATCTCACCTGGAGGTGCACTATGATAGATTAACTTTGCACTGTTGCTAAAAAATGTAATATTTTACACCAAGGGTCCTGTAATCGGAGAAAGGAAGAATTAGATTGAATTTCATGCAGAGTTTTAAAGAATGTTGTCATTTTTGACCGACCATGGAGTTGAGGAATACTTTATAGTTCTCCCAGTTTCCCATACTCACAGCAAGTTCAAAGCTCTGCACGTCACAGTTACTCAGCGTTGAAGTTTTGTTCTCAGAGATGCCAAATGGGAGAGAAAGACACTCGATGGGAAAATTTCATGGAAAGAAACAGGAGAGGGGGTGGGGAGATTGAAAAAGCTAGCTTACTTTCTTGTTCTACTTTAAAGATTAGAAGCTAAATGGAAAGGCAAGCTCCAAGGAAATTTTTCAAAAGGCATTTTCTTCCTATAGTCCTTTGAAGGGTATGCCTCAGTAAATACAAATGAGATTGTTTAGAAGTTCCCTTAAGATAGGAATTAGACCTCATAGCGCTCATACCATTTTCTAGAAAACACTGTCAAACTTTCTGACTCTAAGCAATAAGGAATGGTCCCAGTAGTGTGTGACTTCAACAAAGTAAAGCTTAAGATAAATGTAGAAGCCCCCAGCCTTCAACTCCCTTTCTGCTATCAATGCAGAGGTAGTTGATTTAGTCTGAGTCATTGGCCTCATCAGACCGTATGCATGAAATTCCTGATTTTTTATTCCAATTGCTCTGTGATTTGAGCCAGACAGCCAATAGGTTAGGGAGAGAATGGCAGGTTAAGGATGAGAGAAATTCCAGTGAACCAAACTCCTCTGTAACTCCTTAGGGAAGGGGGTGCTGCTTCTGAGAGTTCCCAAATTTATGATTTGATTAAGGGGAACGTAGGTCCATGGCATGCACACCACTTAAGTGGTGGTTTGGTATGACTAGTCAGAGTGGCTTTTCTGGCACCCAGTGAGTATCAATATATGTAGGCTGGGATAGCAAAAGCATGTCTTGATGCTTTTAAGCATGGCTGCAGGGGACCAGCCTGAGTCTATTAATCAGTCTAAGGTAAGTGCTGCTTCTATCTCATATTTTAATCTCCTCCTTTCTGCTGTGTTAAAGAACTTCTATCTGTGGCTTAAATAACGTTTAGAAATGAAATTGTTTGCCAAGTGAATGAGACAATCAAACCAGTCGTTTAGAGTTGGGGATTAAATATGAATCTCATTTACCTTTATTATCCATACATTTCTCGCTAATCATCATAACTCAGACTATTTAAACTTCATTGAAAATGTAGCCAGTAATGGAGTGCCATTAATATTTGTTTATAATGATTCTAGCCTGAGCTGAGCAAATCTTAAGAAAGCCACTCCATTTCCTCTTGTGTTCAGGAAGTGGGGACAAACCAAGTTGGAGGATGTAGCCTGCCCTGCCCCAGTGGCTTCATGGACATCCAAATTCCCGTTGCTCGCTTTCTTCCCAGGCATCTCTTCCTTGCATAATGGTATCAGCAGAACGAGTCTTTCCAGAAGAAAAATCCTCCAACGCCTGCCTCCATTTAAAGTATCTTTAAGAGTCAGCTTTCCAGCAATAAATGCCACCAAGCTAGTTAACTGAGACCACCGACTGCAGAAGGAATTCCAGTTGGAAATTTAATGGAGACAGATTCTTCCCACCCCCACCTCGAGTCCTTTTTATCTCATCACCCATTCCCTCCAATGTGGTAGAAAGAGACTGGGTGGCAAGTGTATTTAAGACTCCAAGGAAAAGGACTGTAAAGTCAACCTTGGTAACTTAACTGAAACAGTATATGTGTAAATCCATCGAAAATCCCTGGCCTTTTACAACTCCTGTCCCAATGGAAATCAGATCATAGGACTGTTTACAAGAGACCACGATTCATTTGGATAAAGACCCATGACAGCGCAGCCCAGGATTATTTGAAATTTTAGTAACCTAAGCTTTAAAAATATTCTAAAAGCAAAATAATGAGGGGCAGGTAATTGCCACAAGCTAATTACTTATGATATTTCATATATATAATCGGCGAACAATCTCCATAAATGTCAACTCATGGCACTTTGGCAATCACTTGTAATTTTTATTGTTTAAAGAAATGTCAACATTTCCATTTTCCCCAACTTTAGTTAACCTGGGCCCTACACATAGCTAAATGGGCCACCAGAAGAGCACTGTACCCGGCCATTTCATAGCTGAGCCAGGCCCTGGTTGAGCTACAATTTTGCTACAAAATTAAAAAAAAAAAAAAGGCATGAAGTACGTACAAAGCAATTTAAATGTTAAAATGCAAGATGATAGATACATTCCTGATTTTCTGAACAAGTAGATTTTTTCCATATCTCAGTCATTTCATAAGCTTGGGGGAAATTTCCAGGAGATTCAGTAACTGATTGGTTGGTTTGTTCCTTTTTTGGTTCCTCTTTAGCCATTTGGACATAATTCCTCTGAACAAAGGAACTCTCCTAGAAGTCTGCCTAACAGTCCAAAGAGAAGGAAAGAGGGCAGAAGGTGATGGTGGGGGTGGCCCAGAGCAGAGCCAGGCGGATGTGCAGCCCACTAATGTGGCCACTGCTCTGTGCTCTGCCTCCAGCACCAGTGGCTCCAGACCTCCTAAGGTGTCACCGAAGGCCATCTATACTTCAGTGTGGATCCTCTGGCTTTTCTCATTGGTCCCTGAGGCCCTTACTAGAGTGTTGCCAATACTGGAAGAGGCTTAGGAAAGTTGACACAAAAGGGCAAGGGCTGCACCTCTGGACTCTGAGCCCAGGGCTAAGCAAGGCTGTGGTCAGTGTGGGACCTGAGGAGCAAGAGGTGTGGAGGAGAGATCTGAATCCTTAGGGATTAAAGGAGCCAATGGGTAGAGAGAAGCAAAGGCATCTGGGAAAAACACAGGCAGCAGTAGCAGGCTCCCTCTGCAGGGAGAGGAAGGGCAACTGTGGTTTGAGCATTGGGAAAAGAGGCCCTTTGGGGAAATGGGTAGCAGGAATGCTCCCTGAGCAGGGCTGTCTCTAGGTAGAGCCAGGTGGAGATCAAAATCCACACTCCCCAGAGACCATTTCCTCTGCCCAATTTAACCCATCCTCTTTTTTTTTTTTTTTTGAGATTTTATTTATTTATTTGAGAGGCAGAGAGGCAGGCAGAGGGATAGGGGGAAGCAGACTCCCCACCAAGCAGAGAGCCTGATGCAGGGCTCAATCCCAGGGCCCTGAGATCATGACCTGAGCCAAAAGCAGAGGCCCAACCCACTGAGCCACCCAGGCACCCCATAACACATCCTCTTTTCCTTGACTTTTCCAATTTGGGGAACCTCATCATTGGTGGCTTCTCCACTAGTGTCCTTGAATCAAAGCATCTACGGAATCAAAAAGGTTTTGGTATGGAGCTTCAAAGCAGCTAAAATGATAGTAGATGGGGACAGTGTAAAAAGAGGAAAGATAAAAGGATGTAAAAAGGCTGTCGGTGAATGGGAGTGAAAAAAATTAATGTTTGTACTGGCAAATTCTCACCTGCTGGCAATTCAATGGGAAAAAAATTTAAAAAAAGATTATCTGAAAAAAGAAAGACATCAATACTTGGTTGGCTAAATCCAACCAAACATAGATATATTATTGAAGGGTAATAGGGAGATAAATTAAAATGCACTCTAAAATTAATTTAGTGCTATGTTTAGATTATTTTGGGCATTCTGAATTTAAAATAACATTCTAGGAGCTCCCTCATGCTCTCGTGCACTCTCTCTCTCAAATAAATAAATAAATAAATAAATAAATAAATAAATAAATAAATCTTTTTTAAAAATCAAGTTCGGTTTCTGAAGGAAATTATGCATTTTTTAGAAAGTTGAAAATAAATTCCTTAGCATTATTTTGTCTTTGTAAAGTGGGACTCCCACTCTCCCCCTCCTTTAGTGCTTTTGACTGTATTTAGGGAAGCACAGGTTTGAGCAGTTTTATTCAGGTCTGAAAGACTAGAGGCACCGTAAGAAAACAGTGTCCTCATGTCCCTGTTTGGAATGAGTGCTGCAATATGAAAATTCTCTACAGGGACATCATTAGTCCCCTAGTTAATGTTAACATCACATAGCATAACATAACCTCACTCCTCCGTAGCCTGTGATGACAGAATGAGTCAGAAAAAGAAAGGCATTTAAAATGAGTGATAGAGTAAATCAAAATTACTGGTAATGAAGGGCTCAGTAATTGAGGGGCAAATGAATTCTCATTGAGCCATGAACCAGTGCTCATTGGATTGTTTCTTAAATTCCTGTTTCTTGGAGTACCTGGGTGATGTAGTCAGTTAAGCTTCTGAATCTTGGTTTCGGTTCAGGTGGTGAACTTAGGGTGCTGGGATCAAGCCCACATTGGACTCCGTGCTCAGTGTGGAGTCTGCTTGGGATTCTCTCTCCCTGGCCCTCTGCCCCCCTCCTCTCTAAAATAAATAAATAAATCTCTTTTTTTTAAATTCCTATTTATTTTGAGAAAGTACGACAAATGGATCCTGAATTTGGCTGGTACAAAACTTTGAAAGCGTATTTTCCATTTTAGACAGACATATCTCAAAACTTTTTTCTGTTAGTAATACACAGCGTGTCTATATTCTATTCTGGTCACAGTTTTTAGTCTTCCTGTATCAGTGTTTTCATGTTAAACCACTCTAATCCTTTTTGGACTTCAACTGAAACATAAGTACTAATTTACAAAATCAATGAAAGAACATGCTAGTTTAGTTTAAGAAATAGAAAAGATGTATTCTAGAATATTAGAAATGTTTTCAGATCAACTTGTAATTTTCTGAAAAATTTTCACAGATTTTTAGTTGATCAGACATCAAATATAAATGTCAGTTCAGTAAATGTTCATGTTGGTTGAAAAACATTTTTCATCAAACCACAGTATATTTGGCATTTTTCACCTTTTTCTGAACACAGTGATAATATACCTATCTCTTTACAGCTCTCTTATCCTCCAATGTTAGCCTGATGTTATTATGCTGTTACAGTTCTTATACTGATAAGGCGTCAACCCTAGATTGTGTTCTTTGATTGTTTTACATACAATTTCAGTCAGGATAGGGCACCTTTAACTGGAGTAACAAATGATTGCCAATCTCAGTGGTTTGACACAACTTTATTTCTTGCTCATGCTGCTTTTCCAATGTAGGTTGATAAGGAAGCTTTGGTTCTTATAATCGCCCAAAGACCCAAGCGGGTAGAGACCCCATCTCAACTTTGGGGCAAATTATGTCCTGGTGATTTATGCTTTCCCCAGGACCTAATATACATCACTATCATGCACATTTCATGGGCAAAGCAAGTCACATGAACACCTAACTTCAAAGAGCCAGGGAAATTAAACCCCTTCTATCTACCTAAAAGGAAAACTGGATAATGTGTGATTACCAATATTAATATCCATCTTCTTTCTTCTTCTTGTCCCCAACTAGATTAGAGTTTCCTGAAAGCCAGAGACCAAGTCATATTTCTAAAATTTGTGAAGTACAATGCTATACATATTATTCATTAACTATTGTAGTTTGAATAAAAAGCAAAAGTCAGGATAATTTTGAAGACCAAAACACGGTAACCACCATATCAATCATTGTATGTTTATTAAGTGCTTACTATGTACAATAACAGCTATAATTTACCAACCCCTAATACGTAGAAGATACTAAACCAGTTGCTTTTCACACATTCTCTCTAGCATACACACACACTACATAACTACACACCTACAAAAGGGATTTAAGGTGCTGCACTATTGAGAGATGAACTAACTTGCCCAAAGATGCTCAAGAGGGTAGGAGAGTCTTAGTAAGAACCTGTGTTGCCAAACTGTGGTGGCCCTGCTTTAGCCACTCTGGTGCTCCCACAAGTGGAGCACTGGCCTCCTTGCTGCTTCTCAGACATCCCAGCGTTCTGCTACCTCCGGCTCTATGCACTTGCTGTTCCTCTACCTGGAAACCTCAACTCCCATAATTGCTTTTCCCTTGTATCTTCAAGTCTTTGCTCAAATTCTAGGCCTTGTCCGACCACCTTATTTAACTTTTCAAAATCACTCCCCCTCGCCAAACCCAGCATTCCTGGTCCCCATCTTCTGCCTTATTTTGCTCCAAAATCTTGTCACCATCTGCCGTACTATATATTTTTACTTATCCATTTTGTTCTCCATCACTTTCCCCAACTGGAATGTAACAAGAACAGGGATTTGGGTCTGTTTTATGCACCACTGTATCCCTGACTCCCCTGTGCTGTGAACAATGCCTTACACATAGCAGATACTCAGTAAACACCAAATGGATGGGTAAGCAAATGATACAATAACACCTAGTGCTATACAAGATGCTTTTAGATGAAACAGAAGCATTTATAATTTACAGTTATTTACTTTATGTTAGTGAAAGTTGAACTAGCATATCAAACCATACTTTTGAAGATATTGTTAGGGGAGATAGCAAGTTTTCATTAAAAAAAAAATGTGGGGCACCTGGGTGGCTCAGTCGGTTAAGTGTTTGACTCTTGATTTTGGCTCAGGTCATGATCTCAGGGTTGTGAGACCAAACCCCATACTGGGTGTGGAGCCTGCTTGGGATTCTCTCTCTCCCTCGCCCTCTGCTCCACCCCCTCCTTCTTTAAAAAAAAAAAATACACACACACACACACACACACATTCAAGTGCTGTATATCTTAGTCTGGCTGGAGGTTGTAGAGTGAATATATATATATGTAAATTCATTAAGTGGTACACTTAGGATCAGCTCATTTTACTTTATTTAAAAAGAGGAACATTCAAAACAACAACAACAACAAATCGGTAGTAAAGAAAGCTAAAATAAAAATATCAACTCTTTGATACTTTGGGCAGTAGTTGGACATAACAAAATCACAGTAGTGGAACTTTGGTAACCACATTGCTAGATCTTAACATGCCTCAGAAAGCAACTCCAATTTTGAAGGGCTGGGGAGATGGAGACATTGCCCCACAAAATGTTTGTTATGTGAATGATTCAGACAAATGCAATGTGATCTCAGAGGAGAAGAGTCTTACAGAGTGTGGTGGGTAACAGGAATTGGTCCTCAAAGGTTGGGCAGGACACAGGGGAGCAGCTGCCAGAGAAGGAGCATCTCTTTACTGGTCCTCAAGTCAGGTGTTGAGGTAGACCTGGGAAGTCACTGTTTCAGAACCAGCTCTTACATTCGACTCTTAGGACTGTGCCTACCTAGCTGGCTTCCAGAGGAAATGGAGAACATCAGCTCATTTCTGCTTCTTGCCGAACATCTGAAATCTGGTTGCCACGTGTCCCCCCTTCTCTATTGTGAAGCCGGGGCCATAGGCAGCACTTTCTTCCCTGGGGGAGCCCCCTTTGGACAGTGAGGTTTGTGGAACCTTCACCTGCCTGCATTAGCAAGGGTCGTAAGACAGCCACTAAGGCAAAATAGACATTGTACTGTGACAAGGAAGACAAAGTAAGTTCCCTCTCCTGTGACGCTTTCCCTTCTAATGAGCAGCACCTCCTGGTTCACTAACTGTGGGGCCCAGAGGGCTGCAGAGGAAAACCGTGATGGGGAAAGACACATTTTTGCCACACAGAGCCATTCACTGGGGAGTTTTCCTCAGGACAATACCCCTTTCTACACAGATCCATCAAAGGTTTCGGAGCCCACGTCCTCGTATTTAATTTGCACAACACTGGCAAGTTACTGACAAAATCATCATCATCATCATCATCATCATCATCATGAAGTGTTTCCCCGGAGAATGTCTTAGTTTGTGTCCAATTCAAACTAGATACTCAGATTTGGCACCTGGCTCAGTCCTCCCCATGGATTCGTGCTTCTTGGCTGTTTTGTCACTGGGGGAGGAAACTGCTGGCTGGGAAAGCGAAGAGTGTCATGAGTCACCCTCTGGAGGGCAGCCCTTTGCAGCCAGCTCCCTCCACCACCTTCCCAGATGCACCTTCTGCCACACTGGTCTCCTTTCAACTTGATTCAAGTCTCAAAGAAAAGAGGTGTAACCTTCAAATATATTTATGAAGAAAATACAAGCTCACTGAGAAGAGGAGGGAAGTCTGGTTACTCTGACAGCCACCTGATTGCTCTCAGTTACTCAGGGTTAATTGTGTGGAGGGAAAGCAAGCAATTTAGAGGGAAAAAAAAGAAAAAGACAAAGGACAAAGCTAGCATTTTGCCTTCCCTGTTTCAGGATGAAATTTCTTCATTCTGACGCCAGTCAATTATGCTTGGATTGTACTTTTTAAAATTATGGACACATTAAGCTCTCTGGCAATGATTTTCAACCTTGTCTGACACTCTGTTTACATACATCCAAGGAAACCCTTACCACAACTGACCCAAGGGCCCCAAGTTTTCTAGAACATGTGTCTCTCCAAGGAGGTTTTGTTACTCTAGGCCCCAGAAAGGGTTCTTTATCACACTTCCTCCCTGAAGCTTGTGTCAGAGACGGAACAGCACAGGTACCTCGGTTCCCCCCAGTTCTCTCAAGTTTATCTCTTTCTCCCCAACAGAACACACCTTGAGGACAAGGACAGTACCATAGTGTCCATTGTGGGCTTACCACCCGCCAGTAATAAGACCTCACATAAGGGCCATGTTATAGCTTCAGGGGGTGGTGGTGCCTCGTGGCTCTGGTGGACTTTTTATTAAGAGCATCCACTCAGCCCTCCTGTTGGACCAGTCCCTGCATATGATGCCATTTTAACAGAACCAGTGAATGCCAACTCCATCAGTGAGATATAAAAATATAACCCACCAAACTCAGTACTGACCTGCTTAACTGTGACATTCCCTCTACCTTTCTTATGCCATCGAGTACCAGAGTTACCTTCAGGAAATTTCTAAAAATCCATTTTCCCTTTGAAGCTCACCCTCATTAACCTCATCTCCTCTGTCTTCACTTTTTCTCTAAGCCCAGGGTTACTTTGCATATTTTGACATTATTCTTTGTAATTATTCTCTAGTCATTTCATGACATTAAGTGAGATGATTCATATTAAAATGCTGTGTAAACCATAATACACTCTCTAAAGGCATATTACTTTTATGATTGAGCCTTGAATTAAAGGGGTATGTATGCCTTCATTATCCATTAGCATTAAGACAGCGTCTTGCACAGAGCAGGATTACAGTAAATACTCCTATACTAACTAGCAGTAGGGACAACCCAGGATACAAGAGACTCAAGGGTTCGAGCAGCTGTAACTGGGGCAGTGTTGTGACTCAGGAAAGAAGTCTCTGGGGTCAGCCAACATGGGTATAAATTCGGGAGCTGTCCCTTCCTGCTTAGTTATTTAAAATTTCTAAGCCTCAGTTTACTCATCTGTGAAATGGGAGTAGTAACACTGTCTACCTCATGGGACATTGTGAGGATTCAGTGAATCGATAACCATTACAGAGGGATTTTATGAGGAACAAATGTGCTAAGGTCTGTAAAGCACTTAGTAAGGAGCCTGAGAAATAGTAAGCACGCAGAAATGAAACCGTAACTATTCCCATTATTACTAGAGACAAAAATCACACGCTTCAGGTGCCCTAGTGCTTATTCTAGAGATTTTCATACCATCAGTCACCTTTGCTGGGAGCTGAGGAAAATTACGTGTATGCCTGTGTACCTCTGAAAAAAGTGGGCAACAAACTCCCTATATGTGTACACGGAAGGCGAAGTAAGCTTCCCTTGCTACTCCCTGAACCAGGTGTCAGCACCTCTAGACTCACCATGGCAAAATGAGACATTATCTATAGATAGCAAAGAAAAACTAGAGCATTATCTGTTGAAATATTAACAGGGGTTCCTTCTGAGTAAAGGAATTACAAGCATATCTGTCCGGATTCTAAGTTGAAAACAACAAAACCCCTCTCTGCTTGATTTAAGTAGGAAAAGAATTTACTGAGCTGGGGAGCCCAAGGGAGCGAGGAGGCATCTGGGGAATGGCCTGGGAAACAGGGGCACAGGGGAAGCTCCCCGCAGCCAGGCCCACAGCCCAAGTCACGGCCCCGGGCCGGGGAGGGGAGAACCCTGCCGCCCTCCCTCGCGGCCGCCAGCGCCGGACCGACCGCGCGCCCCGTGGCTCTGGGCGCCGGAGAGAGGCCCGGCTGCTCCCCCCACCCGGAGGAGTTCCGTACTCTGCCCCCTGCTGCGTCCCTCGGCCCAGATTTCAACACCTGACCAGACACGCGTCTGCCGGCACCAAAGGAACGGGCCACGTCCTCACTCGACTGGAGGAGACCCGCCCTGTGGGGAACCTTCCAAACAATGGCTTCAGAAACCGGGCAGACAAAAGAATGACAAACGTTTTCTATAGTACAAATGGTCTCTCAGGTTCTTTTCCTATTTTCTAACAGGTATATGTACAGATACGTATTACTTTTGTGGTCACATACAACCATAAATGGGCTTTGTTTTTAAAGATACTACTTGTATTTTTAAGGTATTTTGAAGTCTTTCCATACATCATTCAAAATGTATGGAGTTTTCAGAGAATAAAGGAGAAGTAGTCAAAGGAACAGCTGAGAGGCCAGTGAGCGGGGCACTGGGGGCGTATGTATATTTGGATTTTAAGATGTAGCGAGAACAAAATGATCAAGAGACCAAATTGAAAAACTATGTTTGACACCTTTTTTCCTTCCCCTGCTCTGAAAGCAGAGGGATATCTAATTGCTTCTGTTTCCTCCAATAATAATCCCATAAATAACAAAAAGGCCTAGTGTGGCTCTATTCCCTCAGTATCAGATAACTATCTTGACTGTTTATGCAGTTGACGCATTAATTTTAGTGCGGGTTGGCTTTTTACTTCTTTGAAAGGAGCCTCGGACAAATCCTCTTTGAGCTTTGCATTGAGCTCGGCTTTGCAGCCAAAATAAATTAGTAAAGTCTAGAACTTTGTTTTCAGAGTTTGTCAAGTTCTTTCCAGTGAAATCTTTCCTCCTGTTCCAGATGTTGCGGTTTTCTTGACTTCAGCTTCTATTTTCCTGCCACGTGAAAATGCCAACATCTCATTTGGGAGATCTCACGGAGAGCCAGGGAACAGTGGACACAGCTCATCTGCTCAAACATCACCCTAAGGAATGATTTCAATACAGGTACTGCTTCAGCACTTAGGGCTGAGTTATTAGGGAGACAGATTAACTTCTCAGAACGCTTTCTTCTAATCACGGCCCTCGCATAAACTTCGTTTATTTTATGTTCTACATGGGCAGAGCAAGGTGAAGAATTGGGGCAAATTGGGAATTACTCTGTTACAATCAAAATATCCAGATCATTGGACAAATGTTAATTTGAGGCTTGAGCTATTCAGGGAATGGTCTCAATTTTCCACTTCTCCGTGTGTGAGTAACACAGACAAAAGTGTGTGCACAGCCAGTGAGACCAGAACCAAATCAGCTGACCCAGAGTGACATGCTGTAGCTACGAGATTGGTTTGTGGTTTGTAATAAGAGGCACAGTCTTACTGCATCCAGATACGGTCACTAGGTTCTTACATTAATATGACCAATTAACCAAGAGCATATAAATAAATTTGGATTTCTCTGTGCTCCCTTTAAAATTTCAGAGGCAATATTGTCTTCCATTGGGACATACACAAAATGTAGCTGGAGAAGAAGTAAATTATTGAATGAGCACTGGTGGAATTTGTTCAAAGAGCGAATTTCTTTGAAGTCTTTTTCCCGTTTAATATTCTGTAGTTTTTGAATGGGACTTTCCACATATTTTATAAATTTATTCTATAAATGTATTTTATTAATGTATATGTTTATATATATACACACACACATACATATATGTCTTTGACTTTTATAGATTTTTCATGAACTGTCTCTGCTTTGATATCCTGAATATACTCATCTTAGCCTTATTTTTTATCATTAGGCTAGAATATTAGATTTTATCATTAAGCTGGAATATTAGTTTTTATCCTCTTTAAGGATTGAGAATTGTGTTTTGAAGACCACCACCTGCAAGCCTTTTAGGAGGTGCCATTGGTACTCTTTCTGACATTTTAATAAATAGGAAAATAAATGCTGCCCACCAAATTGTCTAATGTCAACACTTACCTCATCCAAAATGAGTGAGTCAGTTTTAATAGATTTACAGTATGTGCTGAGTACGTACACTTTTTTCAACACCAATATACACAACTTCTTTTCTCCCCAGGCTTTAGTCTTCAGTGCTGCAACTCACCTCGTTTCTCTGTGCCTCAGCTTATCTGTACTATGGGGAAAGTAGATTTAATGATGCTAAAATTATCTTTCAGTTACAAGTCTCTATGATCAGGAATTTCTCTGAATTTTAGTTTCTTCATCTGTAAAAGAAAAAGGTTAATTCCACATGTAAGTGATATCATGCATTACTTGTCTTTCTCTGTCTGACTTACCTCACTTAGCGTAATGCCCTCCAGGTCCATCTCTGTCGTCACAAATGAAAATTATTTCCTCTTTCTTATGGCTGAATAATATTCCTGCGTGTGTGTCTGTTTATACCATATCTTCTTTATCCGTTCTTTGTTGATGGACAAATACCAAATGGTATCAATTAAGTATGGAATCTGAAAAAAGAAAAAAGTGAAACTTATAAAAACAGAGTAAAAAAGTGGTTTCTAGGGGCTGGGGGGGTGGGGGAAATAGGGAAAGGTTGGTGAAAGTGTACAAGCTTTCAGCTACATGATGAATAGGGTCTGAGGATCTAAAACAAGGTGACTAGGGTTGATAATAACGCTCTATTATACAGTGGAAAAATGCTAGAAGAGTGATAGGTAGATGGGGGAAATCCTTTCACAATGAATGTATATATCCAGTCATCACGAGGTACACTTTAAATATCTTACAGTTTTATTTGTCTAACAAAAGTCAATAAAAATAAATATATTTTTAATGTTTTTAAAGAAGGAAGTTGAAGTATGTGGGGGCTTTTGGATTTCTTTGAATTATTATGAAAGTAATATGTGCTTGTTTTAAAAACTCAAACAGCACAATATTTCATGAAATAAAATGATACAGTTTCCCCCATTTCTCCTATTTTATCCACCTCACCAACCTATGCCCCAGAGAGAACCACGGTTGAAATTTTTTTTTCATTCCAAACATTTCTGGCCTTATTCAAACATTTTATATTATACTTTAAAATGCAAATGAAATTATATCATACCATCTCTGACTTTTTAAAAACAAAATTTGATGAACCCTTTGTCTTGACAATACCTGTGGGCACACCTTTTTAACAGCTAAATAGTGTTCTGTTAAGTGGCTATGTGTAATTTATTTAACTCATCATCTATTGAAAGTATTTAAATTGTTGCTACAGTCTGAATGCCTGTGTCCTCCACCCCCCAAATTCTTATGTTGAAAACCTAAATGTGCAAGGCGATGGTAGGAGGAGATGAGGCCTTTGGGAGGTGATTATGTCATAAAGGAACCCTCGTGAATTGGATTCATGCTTCTTTAAAAGAGGCCTTAGAGAGCTGTATGTGAGGATACAAGGAGCACAGTGAGAAGCCTGTGACCCAGAGAAGGTCTCTCCCTCAAGCATAATCTTCGACTCTTGGCCTTTACAACTATAAGAAATAGATTTCTATTGTTTATAAGTCACCCGATCTGTGGTATTTTATTGTAGCATCCCAGCCAGACTAAAGCCATTGTGTCTCTGTTTTTTATTTGAAATCGATGATTTCAAAGATTTCTTTCAGTGATAAGATTCTATAGTCATATACCTATTGCTTAGTTGCCTACATTTCCCATATTTATTCAACAAATACTTATGAGGATATATCATGTGGGAGGAACTATTGTTTACAACTCTACATGAATGAAGTATGGACAACCAATTACGGACATGCTAGGTTTGGTGTATTTCCCATACGTGAGCAGGGTCAAGTTCCAGTGGCTGCCTTCTTAGCAGTAGCCAGGAAAAAAATAGACAACAGATAATAAGGAGATACCCAGAAGTCACAACTACTCTTGGTCTACCCCGTATGGGTGGATATTTATGGTTTTCTTCAAGAAATTCGCAGAGGACTTTCTGTAATCTTCCATCTAGTGTCTAAACATCTAAACTCTCTTCACCAAAATCGTCCAGAATCTTAATTTTGCCATTGAACCTACTTGAGGAAAAGTAAATTCTATGGTGTAACACTAGGTGTATTCAAAGAGATTGTCTTCTAGATTTTTTATTTTATTCCTTGCAACCCATCAGTAGAAGGTGATATACTGTTGGGATATTATTATCATTGACAAGAATAAGACATTTCAAATTCTAATTACTAGTAAGAGTAAGACTCATCTATTACGGAGTTGTTGTTCACTATGTAGCAGTACCAAGTGCTTTTACGTGTGTTTTCTCTAATCCTTATAACTCTTGCAACAGATACCATTGATTCCATTGTACAGAGTAGGAGAAAATAGGGAAGTCAGTATTCCTCCAGCATCTGTCTTCTCCTCACTAAGTTCCCCCAAAGCCACTTCAAGTATACCAAACAAACACAAACCTTCTGTAAAGCCCTAGCTAGAGATAAAAAGAGGAACCCAGAAGGGATTTAGACAAGGGAGAGACCTCAGGAAAGATCCATGGTTGGGTTAACATTTAATATTCTTTGAACACTATTAAATGGCTACCCACCCCTCCCTCCAACCTCAAGCCCTTGGAGCACCCACGGTGGAGATGTTCTCAATTGCTGCTTCAGCATGTGATTTGTGACGTTGGCCTTTAGGCTGATGGTTTCCAGTTCAGTTTTGTTCTGCATTCGTGGAGCAACTCTTTGCTGTTAAAAAAGTGAAGATTTTTCCCTCTACCAACCTGATTATACAACAGCATCCCACACTGTCCTCTGCTGTAAATGCACTTCCCTAAATGCCAGTCAACACTCAATTACCCACATGAGGATTAGCCATGTCAGTATTGTCTCCTGCTAATTTTTAATCCCCAAATGAATTTTACCTACTGCCCAGGGTGGCCTTTTCTGCCAGCCATAAGTGTCTGTTGAGAAAGTGAAGCTAATATTAACAATAACTCGTGTAGGATCTAATTAAGGGACGTGAATCTGCTGCCAAAAAATATTTAAAATTAAAAATACGATACCTCCTCAGGCCAAACAACAATGATTTGGGGATTATCTGTTGCATACGGTTTTCCGCACCACCACTCCCTCCCACTGGCATGTAGAATTGAGAACTGGCTGCCCAACATGTTTTCAGTGTCTGTTTTAGGAGTGAAGCTGTTGATTAGCAAAGGACTGTTGTCAAAGCACATGTCAAACTTGGTAATTATCATATTTTCTTACAACAAGTTCTACAGCTGCTCTTCTATGTTTCATTTGTCTCTAAAATTTTAGGAAATAATTGCTTTCGGTCAGGAATTTACGAGAGCAAAACCAGCTATTTGAGTCCAAATGATTAGGTACTTTGCATTTTCTAGAGGATGATCAAATCATGACCTGATGGGAATTTTAGGTCTTCTAAGACCATATCCCAGCTCCTCTTTTATGAGCACATTATATAACTACCAGAACCAGATCCTTCAATACTACATTGCCACAACCCCTCCACAAGAGAATGTTCTGGTAAGGATAGAAATTGTGGACATAATGCCAGTCAAAGTTCCCCAGATTTGAGCCCTTGCATTTTCTAAGGGCAAAACAAACAAAACAACAACAGCAAAAACAAAAAACATGAGCTGCTCTCGCTCAAGTGGAAATTCTCAGGTACTTGAGAGTGATAAATACCTGATAAATCCATTAAGAAAAGAGTGCCTGGCAACACTGCCAGTGCTTCCTAACAAAAAGAGAGAGGTTTTGGTCCTTGTGAAAGCATCAAGTAGCCCAGTGCAACCAGAAAATGCCACCTTTCGTTTACATCCCTTGTGCAATCTTTAGGACCAATGCAAAGTTTGCATTCTACTTTTATAGAAAGTACTGTTTATGTTAACTTGAAATTGCTTTTTCCCTTAAATTTTTCAGTTAAATTAATGCCCTGGGGTGATTCGTGGCCTTTTCCTACAGTGTTCCATACCACTTGGTATACAACCTCACTTACCACCTGTCTCAGGACCCAAAGTCATGAAATAGTGCTCTTAAAAAAACAAAACAAAACAAAAAATCTTTTCTAATGATGAGTTCAGATATCAGTTTGGTCCGCTAGAACCCAATGCATGCACAGACATGGGGGCCAGCATCCTGATATCCTGATTCTCACCTGTAGAAGAGGCAAGATCTCTGGTTGTTTCTTTTACTGATGACTGTCTAGGGGACCGAAAGATTATTTTGCTCATCCTTCTTACAGATAGACTCTAAGATCCAAAGAAGTGATGGCTGCCCAGAATAAGAGCATTAACTTTGCAGCAGAACTAGGACCAGACTGCCCACTGAGCACCCCTTCGAGGGAAGAGGAAAATGTGTGATACCCTCATTCTGATCCTCAGATACATGGTAGTCCACCATCCTTGGACTCTTTTTATTTGTCTGCTTCTTGTGGCAGAGTTGGGCCAGAGCCTACATCCTCCTCCCTCTTTCAGCCTACCTGCCAGCAAGGCCAACCATCATAAGACTGGAGTTCAAACCATTCAAACAAATGAGAGGCAGGAAATTCCTTGCAGTGGCCCCAGAACTGTCCCCATTTCTCCAAACTGCTACTATTGATGTCGTTTCTAGATTAAAAAAAAAAAAATCAGGTCACGTTCTAAACCTCTGCGGTGTTCCTTCCACATGTTTTACTGGTCATGGAATACTGTTATCTTCTCAGGCCTTTCTTCTTATTCTATCCCTCTACAAAGTTTAACTAGATCCATGGGTCCAACTGTCACCTAAAGACAAACGTCTCCCAGAGATCCACATCCAGCCCAAACCGCCCACTGCGCTCCTAGAATCACCTTTCCAGTATCACCTGGATGCCTCCCTCCTACTATCCTGGCTGTTTTGCTCAAGTCAGCTCCTGCCCCTGACTTGTTCTTTCTCTAAATAATCATTCCTTAGCTACGCAGGGCAAAGAAAACCAGGGTCTTGTCACATCCAATTTTTTTCTCACCAACAGTCAACATTGTGCCTGGCACATAGTAAGTACTCAGTAAATATTTTAAGCGAATTAATGCACACATTTAAATGCACCCCCCCCCAAAAAAGATGAGAAAAATCTTAAAGACATTATAGAGGGAGGAATCGAGGATACATACTGGGAAGTTTTAATAACCAATCCACCAATTTAACTGAATACCTACAACTCTCTACTGAGCATCTCCTATGCATCCAGATCTACAGGAAATAGAGACGCTGGATAACGTGAGCTCTGCCTTTAAGAATCTAGGTGGAGAGAGGAAACTATACACTTGAAACGCCCTTGGTCAATACAAGCCATGATGTGCCTGAGGACTCAATCTTCTGGTACAGACACTAAGCACAGAGAAGTTATGGGCTTCAGAAACCCCAGTCAGGAACAGAAAGCGTTAATTAACTGTAGAAGAAGGTTTCATGGATGGTGTGAGAATTTAAAGAATGGACAGAGAGTAAGACTAAGGAGAGGTTCCAGGAGAGGAACTAGGGAGAAAAGCAAGGTTCAGAGTGCAGACACAGGCATGGGCGTGGGGATGGCAAATCAGGAGAGGTTTCCAGGACTGAAGAAACCAGCTAAACAAGTCCATCTCAACTAAGCCATCCCGTTGTTAGTAGTATAGGATAAGCCTCCTTGGACTGAACCCTGATCATATTCCCTCTTTATATAAAACTCTGTAAAATCCTTCTGTAAAGAGAAAACATAGACTGTGGACATCTTATTTCCCTCAATCAATGCCAGGCACTTGAAGCATTGTGGGGTATGCATCATGTCTTGGACTAGCCTGAAAGTACTGCCACAAAGTGTCAAGTGACATTATAGTGACCTGAATATTAAAGAGCCAACAAGGAGTGATTTTCTCAAGAAATTGACTTAGTGGTATTTGCAAAAGTGCTTATTTTGTTTCTGTTGCCCCAACATCAAATCAAATAAAATAAACTGCTGTTAAGATTGTTGTTCCTGTTAATAAACTTGTAACAGGAGTTTGTTTTCTCTTGGAAGTATAAAAAATGGGATATAACTTAGATGGATTCATGGAAAGGGGTTTACAATTTTATTGGTTCAACTGTGTCTTTCCCTTGTATGTATTTTTCCACATCACATTTGACTAGGGGACAACTTTGGCATTCAAAACAATTACCCTTCCAGTCCCTCCGTTTGTTATTTTGGAATGCTTTATATTTTCTCCAGCCACTCCCTCTTTGTCTCAGCCACGATGGCTTCCATTCAGTTGGTTCAATCTCTGAACAAAGTCCAATCCACCTGGGCTGAAGTAGTTAGGATGTATGTTTGAGTGCTGAACTAGATTCAGTGCCTTAAAAAAGAGAGAAGTTTGTCTCATTTTCATGGTTGATTTGTCATTAGCACAGTGTTGAAAACCCTTTCGTGGAGCTCCGCCATCCCCCGGTGTCCATTCTGTTCACTCAGACAGTAGTGCCATCATGCTCTCTTTCATAAGGACATGGTGTGACTACCGTCATTAGCTCTAAATGCTCCCAGAAGGAATAGTGCTCTAGACTGGACTCCTATGATGGGGTGGGGCAGCTGGTGAGATAGTGCATTTTTAAGCACCATTTGTAAGCGTAAACCTTATGACAGTTTAATTTGTCTACACAAGCTCTGGCTTACAGCTGGTAGGAGATGATGTGTGGAGAGAAGAGTGCCCATTCCTTAGAATCCAACTTGATTAAGAAATGATATGTATCACTTCTGTGAACATGTAATTAGCCAGAATGTCACACTTAACTGCAAGGGAGGCTAGGAAATGTGGGGTTTAGCTGGGTGTCACATTTTCCCTAAATCTTACCATCATGGAAGTAGATGATCAGGGAAATAACTTTCATAGAAGACGTGGAGAGATTAATTGCCTAATTATCTAGTCCTACACTTCTCTGTTTAAGGTGGATTACAAATATACATACATTTTCACAAGATAAAATAAATTAAGACCAAGAAGGCAATAAATAGGTCAGAAGTAAAATATGACTTCAAAATATGATTATCCAAAAGAATTACCAAAGCATGCTCTTTCCTCTGGAGTACACTTGCGACTGGCATTCAGGGAGTCCCTGAAAAGTAAGGCTTGAAAGAGAAGGTTGGGGCGCCTGGGTGGCTCAGTGGGTTAAAGCCTCTGCTTTCGGCTCAGGTCATGATCTCAGGGTCCTGGGATCGAGGCCCACATCGGGCTCTCTGCTCAGCGGGGAGCCTGCTTCCTCCTCTCCCTGTCTCTCTGCCTGCCTCTCTGCCTACTTGTGATCTCTCTCTCTCTGTGTCAAATAAATAAATAAAATCTTAAAAAAAAAAAAAAAAAGAAAGCGAAGGTTGTTTTCTGGGACATGCAACTGATGGCAGAGGGAACAGTGACCAACCTGCCTTTCTGTGAAGGGCATGGTTGATGGAATTAGGGGTCTGACATCAGTTTAGGTTTTCCTTTCTTGTTTTGTAATTCCTTTGAGTCATCTTCAACTTGCTGTCCTCTGTACTTGAGCAATGAAGGATGAGAGAAGATTATGTTTTTGAAGCAATAAGAAAAAACAACTCTCAGTGGAGGAGATATGCCTGGGAAATAAGTTTAGAGCAGTGGCTCTGATGGAGGGTTGGTATGCAATGGCTAGGGGGATGTAGCACTTTTTGGAAAAGCCAAGAAATATTTGGGCAAGAACTTTTTCCAAGTTATATAGGAAGGAGAAATGGGATTTTGTTATTTGTGTATGGAGAAACAGAAGGTGGAGTTGGGAGGAGGTCATATGACACAAAACAGTGAAAAAACCCTATATACACTTCCTAGAAATGGATGACCAATTTGACATCACCCCTTGGGCAGGGCTGCCAGTCCTTTTCTTTCTTCCTTACCACCCTATGTTCTGATTGTTTTATGCTCCTGTATGAGCTGAGGCTGATCCAAAGCCACTGAGGCCACTTCTTCCATATACAGAGGATGCTGCAGTATCCTACCTGGACTTCTTTCACGAGGACCTGTGTCCATCCCACAGTTGCCCTCTTCTGTGGAGAGCTGTGGATGAATGGGAGCTATCTCACCTGGAAGGTCATCTTCCCCTGATGCCAGCAACCAACGCAGGACTAACACGAAGTACAAAATATCAGGCCCTTTGCCTCAAGAGAGAACCTGTTTCATGGGGCAGTTTCTCCTCCAGAGTTGCCTGCAGACTGAAACTAGTGTCTAGCTGAGACCCTATCCTTGCTTTGCTCTCTTCCTTGGGTCTCCCCTATTTCTCTCACATCCCTTCTTGTAAGAGCATTTTCCCACTAAAATCATTATCCAAGAATCCCTGTCCCAAGTTCTGCTTCTAAGGAGCCCACCTTAAGACACCATGGAACACAGGATACAGCAGGAAGAAAATGGATTCTGGGCAGGTCCATAGTGGACAGGGGAGATGCAGGAGAAACCATGAAGTTTATAGGTGGCAGAGAAAAAGGGAAATTCAGGGGCCAGATGGGGGTGGTCGGGCTGGCATGAGGGCTGCAAGACGGCGACAACAGTGCATGGAGGAGGAGGGGAAATGTGAAGTCAGCAGCAACAGAGGCACCGTGACAGCAAAGCTATTTCCTCTGTGACCTGGGCCTCCTGTACAGACACACCCTGTCCAGTGCCTGGTTGGTGTTGTATTCTTAGGTCCTGCAGAACCAGACATTTCAGGGACTATTCCTGCTTGAACTTGCCCGTTCTGTCTTGGTAAGAGGAGGTCTCTGGCTGATCCATTTGTTAATCCCTAGGATTAAGCTCACACAAAGAATGAAAACACCACTAGGGGAGAATTCCTACAGTTTCCTGCTTGCAGACAAGATTTGCCTGCAGCTAATGGGCATGCCCAGCTCTGGTAACTACTATAAACCCTGGGTAAAGTTGGGGCCGGGTGGGGGTGGTGGAAACAAAAAGAGAAGGAGAAGCTGTGAGAGGGAGTGAAAAGGGACAAGACAGAGGAGAAATGGGAGCAGGGGAGGGGTCTCCCTCTCTCTCCCACAGCAGTCCCTGGATTGCTTTCTCTGCACTACACATAGAAGGAGAATATTTTCTGGTCTTAACCTTTTAGCATCATTGTCAGTCGGAGAATGGAGAGGAAATGCTAGGCCCTCTTGATAATATTTTGAGCGGAAGTAGTTTGAGGGAGCAGGAGGAGCCTTCTTTACCACTTGGGTCATCATTCTCCATGCCCTTGAGGTAGAAAAAAAATCACAGGTCAAACATAACCACTTTTCTTGTATTAAAATGATTCATCCTTAGTTTTGCTCTACATTAATGTATCTCTTCATGACCTTTTGAAAAGGATCTCAAAATCAGCACTGAATGCTGAGGGAGGTTCTGCAAGAAGTGTCCTACTGTTTGGAGAGATTGGGTGAGAGAGTGTTAGTGAATTTTAGAGACTGCTGGGATATGTCGTATGCCTTATTGCAAGTTCAAGCCACATTAAATACTGTAGGTGGCTAGAATGCATTCATTCATTTAACAGCTATTTATCAGGCATCTTCTCTGAATCACTCATCGTACTGATACACAGAGCCTGAAGCTCTATGGCTACACCTGAGTCTGGTCACACAAGTTTCATTGACTTTCTAGGAACATGGCTGGACTAATCTAGGAGTACAGGAGAAGGAAAACTCCAGGTGTTCGTGAGTGTAACATCTAGCAATGTGGTTAGAGGTAAATCTGGCTCTGTGTTGCTCCATGGCAACCTAATTCATCCCACCTTGCAGTTCCTGCTCTTCCAGTATTACCACGGTAGGGACTCAATAGGAAAAAGATTCAGCATGACCAGAGAGCCCAGTTCCTCCCACATGTCTAATGATTTCCCTTTCCCAGTGGTGATAATAAGTGATTATTGATTACCTACTCCATCTTCTCCTCTCCTGTCTTTTATGTCATCCTACAGTGTGGCTTGAATGCTATTTTACAATATCCTCACCTGGGAATATTTATGTGAACACTTTCAGGAAGGAAGATCTCAGAATTATCCAAAGTTGCACCAAACCATTTTTTATTGAAATCAATGTTTCAAAAGGAGGGTTTAAATTCAGGTGAACTCTGTGGAAGTTCTCTCATCAGTTTACTCATTATGATCATCTTTCCCTTTAAGTCCTTGAATATATTCTCAATAGCTTCTTTAAAATCCTTGCCTGATAATACCAAATACGAATCATCTCATGGTCTCTTTCTATGGCTCTTTTCCCACTTGACTGTGGGTCATATTTTTTTTCTTTACATGTTTAAGCATCTTTAATTATATACCAGACAATTTGGAAGATATGTCATAGGGTATTTGAATTATATCATCTTCTTTTTAAGCACATTGGGTTTGTCTTCTCAAATTATTGGTACAGTTTCTTGATACTCAGGTTTAATTTTATTCATTAACAGAGGACTTATTGTTGTTGGATTTTGTTTGCTTGCACATACTCTAGGACATCGTTCTCATTCTTTTATAAAATATGGCCTTTTTAGGGGAGCTTGAGTGGCTCAGTAGTTAAGTGTCTGTCTTCAGCTCAGGTCATGATCCCAGGGTCCTGGGATCGAGGCCTGCTTCAGGCTCCCTGCTTGGCAGGAAGCCTGCTTCTCCCTCTGTCTGCCGTCCCCCGTACTTGTGTTCCCTCCCTCACAGTCTCTCTCTCTGTCAAATAAATAAATAAAATCTTTAAAAAAATAAAATAAAATATGGCCTTTCTAGAGTCTCATCCAAATACCCAAAATCTTTCCTCTATGGTCCAGAATGCCAACATCTTCCTAAACTGCTTAGCCTCTGATATTACTATTCAATTTTTATCCCACAGCAGTTTATCTGTGTCATGACTCATGGAATTTCAACCTTTACGTGCATAGCCTAGCCCTCAGTCAGGGAATTTTCATAAATTTACATGCCCTTGTGCACAGCTCTGTTTTTCTCTGGTACCCTACCCAGGAAACTCCAGCTACTTGAGGAACCTGGAACTCTGATCTTTTTTCCTCAGCTCAGCAAGACCATTGTTCTATTTGATTCTACTTCCTTGTCCTGCAACAAGAAAGTCTTCCCAGGCAGAAAATGTGGCTCATCTTGAACATTTCCCTTCTCTCAAGGATCACAGCCCCATGTCTGTCATCCAATATCTGAACATAATTGCCTTATTTACTTGTCAAGTTTCATAATTTTCAGTGAGAGGGTGAGTTTGATACTAGTTACTCAGTAATGGTTAAAACCAGAAGTCAACATGCCTTCTTAAAAAATTGCCCAAGTGCCACCCCATGTTGAGGAGCTGGGGACAAGGAGCTGCCACATCCTGTGAGATGGCAGAACAGAGAGAAGAAAGGAACCCATTTCTTTAAGTGGATTTACCAACTCTGTATCTCTCCTCTCCCAACTCCTTGTTACATGAGATTGTAAATGTCATATTTGCTTAAGCCACTTTTAGTTGGATTTTCAGTTATTTGTAGCAAATATCAGTTACTTGTAGTAACTGATACAGATCATCATGTCTGAGTGTTCTTTTCTCAAGGCCAAGCAGGCCTAGATGCTTTAGACAGTTGTCAAGTGATACTGTGTGACCTCCAGTCTTCTCAGACATCTTGTCTTAATGATGAGAGTGCATGAAAAACTGAGGAGTGTGATTAACTCAAACCCCTGTCCTGAGATTGTGTGTTGTGTGTATGTGGTGTGTGTGTGTGTGTGTGTGTGTGTGAGAGAGAGAGAGAGAGAGAGAGAGAGAGAGAGAGATTGAGAGAGAGAGGAATTGAGCTCGCTCGTTATAACAAAGTCATCCAGACAGTGGAATCATACAGCATTTAACTTGAAAGGACCAAACTGAGAGGTCTTCTAGTTCTGGGTTCTCAGCCTGGGATTCACTGAGATCAAAGGATGGGGCTTGGGGTGAAACTGGATGTGACACATTTGTATATGCACTTTGCGAAGAAGGAGATCCATAGCTTTTATGGTGTGTTTTTTTTTTTTCATGGTTCTATGACCCCATCACCAATAATTAGAAGCCACTGATCTAGACCAGACTTTTCATTTTCTAGATAAAAGAAGGTTATCCAAATAAACTGTGACTTTGAGAAAGATTTTGCCAGAATCGAGACTTTAGTCAAGGATACCTACCTCTTTCTAAGTTATATTCAGACAGATCTCATTTACTCATACAGTCTTTTCTTCCCCCCCTTGTATGAAGGGTGGTAGATGAATATGGACTCACTAGTTAGCCTGGCTCTGATAGTATTTGCTTGACCTTGCACAATGCATTTGTTTCTCTAAGCCTGGGCTTCCAAATCTATAAAATGAAATTTAAAATAACATCCTGGTATCCATCAGGGTTCTCTGTTTCAAGTAATATAAACGTACTGTGGCTGCTGATTTAGGTAAGAGGGAATTTATGGCGAGGATTGGAGGGAGCTCAAGGACAAGGCTTCCGTGTCGCTCAACTCCAGGAACAGCGCCTATATTATATCTTCTGTTTCTGAACACATCAGGAAGCTGGAGAACCAGTCCCAGAAATAGCAGAAGAAAGGGGTCTAGACAATAGCCAGAAGCACAGCCAAAGGGAAGCCATAAACTTATTTGGATAGGGACTTTGTCAGTGTAGCTGCTGACACTGAATAATAGGGTCTATCCACCGCTGCTACTAGCCCTGGACACCGGATGCCACAGCCTGCTACAGAGCCCCTACGGACCCTGGAAATGGAATGTTGAAGCCACTTACACCACCATTACCCGAGAAATAAATGATCTACTTGCCTCCTTTTTGTATCTCGAGCTATCTTAAAGTCTGAGCAGGTGCCTCTGTATGTGGCTGAGTGTAGTCACGTGTCCATACCCGAGGTCCAAGCGAGTCTATGACAACAAGCATCTGACCTTTTTCCGGCTTCTATACTGGGAAAGTCCATCAAAATTCATATTATAAGGAATTTCTCGAACATCATAAATGGGTTCGAAGACCGAACAACCCTCACAAAATTAACATGGAACTATTATCCTAACTTAACAGGGTCAGTGTAAGGGTTAAATAAGATAATACTGAGAAAGTGCTTAAGAAATAATAAGCTTAATTGATGTTCATCTTCATCGTCATCATCATTATCATCATCATCATTATTAATGTAAGTCAAGTAATCTACTCTTTACTTTGATCCAGCCTGTAGCTGAAAAAGGTGAAGGAGTTAAAATGATTTTTTTTTCAAAGAATGGGGAAAAAGAGGGAAATTTAAGGAAATGAGGAGCAATGCCAGAAGGGATAAATAAAGGTGGAGAGACTGATGGAGAAGGGCATAGGAATAGAAATGAGCACTAATTACAAAATTATTGATTCCTGGAAAGGAATGCGTTATCCAGGAAGAAAAGCAGAGGCAGGACAAGACCTGGAGACCTAGCAATAAGGAGACTCACATTATTCAGAGCTCTGGGTCTTAGGGATGACCTTCCCTTTCCTAGGCACTCACGCTGAAAGTACACAATAATTAAAGATAAGTGGAGAGGCTTAGAAATAAATACTTTTTGTGTTTTTGAAATTAACCTTTATAGCTTGTATCAGTTTGGTAGTAGTGATGATGGTGGCGGTGGTGGTGGTGGTGGTGTGTGTGTGTGTGTGTGAGAGAGAGAGAGAGAGAGAGAGAGAGAGAGAGAGAGAGAGAGACAGAAGAGTTTATTTTGTTTTTTCCTGAAACTTACAGGAAAGAAATGAGATGTGAATTTTAAGGAGATTTTGATCTTTTTCTTTTGGCAGCTGCCCATCCAACACTTCATTCTTCTTCTCCCTCTGAAGCACATGCAGGTACACAAAGCACATTGGGATTGGCTGCAAAAACAGTGCCTCCCAGGGTATTCTCAGTGGTCTCATTTGTGCTTAGCTGACTTCTAATACTTGTTGGAGGATCCTAGTTAAAATGTCAAAAATAATAACAATGACTCTAGAATGGTGATTCCCAAGACTTGTAAATATAAGTATAAATGTGTGAGACCTTCTTACAGTCCGTCGGCATTGCTTGTCTGTTCATCACCTCCTTTTTTGTCTGGAAATTGGCCCCTTCTTCTCTCTATGGGACTCTGCTAGGGCTATAAATCAAGGGACCCCACCCCTCCTCCTCTTGCAGAAGTGAGCGTGTGATTCAGGCTGACCAATCAGATTGCCTTCTTCACCGTAACCCCTGTGCTTTGGTCCAGAGATAGACCCATGAAGCAGGGCTGGGCAATCCGAATTCTGTGTTGGAAGCTGGCATGAAGTCTCTGATGAGTTCCCAACAGTTTAGGACTGTGTAATCAAGGAACAAGGGCCGCGATCCTCTCATTGCCTTGTGGACAAGCCTGCCTAAGAATGAAGCCAAGCAAAGGCAAACAGAACGCCACATGTCTCTGAGCCACCTGAGCCAGTATTTTCGATTTTGGCTTTAGCTCCTTCGAGTTGGGTTTTTATTACTGGCATTGATAGAGTTCTCTACCAGACCCTCCAACCTCCACAAAAAGTTTCAGACTTCTATGTGATATGAGTTGAACGTGTGGTATGGCTTGAGAAAATGTATATGATAAAAATGACTATAATCTCAGTAAACCTTTTCAAATAACTTTGTGTTATTCATCCATCTACAGACATTATTATAAAAGTAATAATCTATGTGACACACATTATTTATTCAGGTTCTAGAAAATGCTTACACAACAAGTGAATTACTGGACCCCTAGCAATAATTTTATTGCTCCTCCCCCACCCCCCACCCCCGTCCAAGGTTAAGAATCACAGCTTTTAAGTTCTTAGACTTCCAATACAATACCCGGGAAAAATCACTTCTAAGTTTCACCATATTTTAAAGAGCCATAAACAAACCCTTGTCCTCTTTTATAAAAAGATACCAGCAGCAAGCTTTGTGATAAACTTTTGTACCCAGAGAAGCAGAATTTGGTCTGAAGGCTCCAAAGGCACAAAGCCACCATCTATGGATCCACCTGTGGGCCAAGAGAGTTCAGGAACTTGCCTGGGAATCACATGGGGGTCGCCACCCATCTGGGGAAGTCATCAATATTCATGGAGAATCAGATGTTCAGCCAGCAATGTGGTGGCATGCAGGTCACACGCCCGGGACAAAACCTGCTCTTGATGTTTGAATGTGGTGGCAGGAGCCATCAGTGACCTACTTGACATTCTACCAGAAAATTCCACCAAAGCTCCCTTTCCTATTAAAAGCTGCCTCAAGAAAATGGTGGAAACCCCAACAATAAAAGCAACCATTTACTAGGAAGGCCAATGCGGCCCTTCAAAAAGCTGACTGGATGGTATGAAACTCACTAGCTGTTCAATTTCCTTTTTGACCTGTTTTTAAAGTTACAACAATTTTCAAAGCTATTTATATAGCTGAAGATCTCTATAAAAATTTCTGCACATTTTCAATTTAACAAAGAACAGACTTCGAGACCATGTTGGGGTCAAGAGGGACTGGGAGTGAGGTGAGGGAAGCCCATTATACCCTACTTCAATTTAGCTATGAGAAAAGGGAGTTCCACTATGCTGGAAAAACATCAATCCTTCAAGCAGAAATGTTAGCAGAAAAGTAAGGGCAATAAATGCAGGTCTGAGCCCTGTAGCAACTTGATCAAACGCTACCTAGGCCTTTGGCATCCGAGTGGCCCAGTAGAGCTAAGGTGATTGGAAATGGTTCCTTTCAGCCACTTGCACCTTAACTGAAGTCTGGGCAATGCCTCTTTTCTACCTTCCAGCAGCGCAGCGTGGCAATCTCTGACTTGAAGCACGGTTCCTGTCGTGGGATCAAATGTTCGAGTTTTAAAAACTAAAGTTTGATGTGGATGAACAACTGCCTATAAAACGCATTAAGCTCTTTCCCCGTAATGTATTTAATTTCACACTGACTCACGGTATCGCCCCTGAATGGATTACGGCAGGGGGCCGCCATTGTCCCACTAAACCACACGGGTTAAATAATACCTTGGTGTCTAGAACTGCTCCAGGACCATTTCATACGGGCTAATACATGAAATGAATACCCAGCTTTTCTGCAAGTGATTTAGTTCGGTTAAAAATAAGGACATGTTGAATTGGTTTCCAGTGCGAGCTCATTTACGGCACTATTTGGATTGTACTTTTGCCTACAGTAACATTTGCACCTGCATTTTGCCATTTGCAACAGCGGGGCATAATCACACACTTACTGCTCCAAGGCGTTTGGTGCTCTGAGTCTATTTACTTAACAGCCCGAGGAATAATACTCCACTCCAGGGTCAGCCACTTAAATTTGGCTTCGTGTTTAGATAATGATACTGTGTTCTCATCCAAGCAAAGGGAAATGCTATAGATAAGCTCCGACATCGCCCGCCCTGCTCCAAGTTGACTTGATTCTTTTTCAAGAGCACTTTCAACCTTCAAGCACGTTTCCAAAGTTATCCCCTCACGTAGGCAGGATAATCACCTCGTTTCACGAAGCACTTCTCAGGCCATAGACACTGGAATCATTTGAGTCTGAGCCAGATGGGGCCGGGAGGAGGTTTTACAATGAAGCCGTTTCTCTCTGGCCCTTTGGTTGCACCTGTAACATAAACAGCCACGGAGAGGGGAGCACTTTTAAAGCCACTTAGCTGGGCCTTTGCTACTATGGGTTTTGCTTCTGTGTCCACATTGGTTTGGGACTTGCTCTAGTGTTGGGAAGCGGAGAGGCATTCCGGCACATGCCAGAAGCCCTGGGCAAGCTCACCTTGCCACTAATTATACAATTGTAGATGCTTATTTTTAAAAGAGGTTTCCAGTGCAAGGAACTGAAGAGGGTTCTTTTATTTCCTCTGTATTGTTGTTGTAATAGTAAAAAAAAAAAAGTAAAGTATTAAAGCTTTGCTCATCTTTTTTTTTTTTTTTTTTTTTTTTTTCCTTCTTCCCTTGGCTTTTGAGTCTGAAAAGAATGCTGGAAGTCATCAGGGGCCTGGTTGGAATAGAGAGTGTTAATTCTTCCATATCTAAGCCTCTTTGTCGAAATTCCCTTTGTCTCCTGCCCCAAGTCATTAAACACTAATCCCATCACTCTCCCTAATCCGATGCACTGGAGCTGGAGTTCAGTTTCCGAAACTGTCTTTGTGGCTCTCCTAATAGACAGCTCCTCTGGACTGCAGTTGGTTCGGGCGCATTTAGAGCGTCTCATTTCAGCCCCTTAATGAAGTGCCCTTAATGAATCTTTTCCTCCTTCGAGCAGTGAGCACGGGCTTCAATTGGTTTAGTGTTAAGGAGGGGAAGATGCCGAGTCATCTCAGGGGCCTTTGCAAAATATGACTGTCAAAGGCAAAAACCTAGGAAACAAGCCATTGAAGGCTACAGCCACTGAAGTGCTCATTTAATTACTAAGGATTTACAAAAGAAAATCTGCTCTTTGTAGCTAACAAAGGACAAGGAACTAAGAGGAGATAGTAAAGGGTTTTTCCAACAAATGATAAAAGAGGAAACATGGTTGAGTAAAGCCATCAGGGTATAGAGAGGAGCTCTTTCACGTTTGCTACACAGGCTTACCTTTCTAAATATTAGGTATGCCCAGAGATATTGAAACAGGCTTTTCTGTCCTGCCGAGGGATGGAAGCCAGAGAGCGAGCCTGATAAATTCTTCACAGACAAAAAGCCACTACAGTGACAATCCACTCCACTAAGTTTAAGACAAAATACCATTCACTGTGCATGGGTAATCGCAGGGGACTTGAAAAACAACCATGGACAACAATGGTTCCGAGCAGTTTTGCTTGCCCCCCCTTTTTTTCCTATTTGAGTAAATTGTTTACCATCTCAAAGTTAGCTTAGATCTACTGTCCCTCTAACACAGCAGATTTAAATGAAAACTCTGAGTGGCACCTGATCACTTATGTCCTCAAAATATGTTGACCCAGTTCATGGATGGCTCAGCACTGTTTCTACTTCAGTGAGAATATTTATTACCTGATAAAATCTGTATTATATATCAATAGAAGATAGTCTATTTAATTATCTGTTAGATAAAATTGTTCAAATAGGTGGTTTTGGTCTTGCAAATATATACATTTAAAATTCTATATCATATGCTATTTCTTTAGGTTAAAAATAAGAAGAAAAAGAAGTTAATGGGGGGGGGATGCCATTGTAATGGCCATGATTTGTTCAGTACGAAAGGCATAAATTGACAACTTTAATATAAATGTGGCCGAATTCTTTGGTCTCAGTGCCTGCCTGCCAGCAAAGTCATAGCATCAACTGACCCATAAAATGCCTACAGGTAGTAAGCACTCAGTAAATACTTCTTATCAGGTTGATGAGTTAACTGATTATTTGGTTTAATTAGTTCTGCAGAGTAGGCCTAGAAAAATTTGAAGTATTTTTAGCAAATGTATAAATGTCACTTATATCCCATCATGGAATCGTTTAATAGATTGGACAAAATTAAGATCACAGCGCACAAAAGGCTTAGTTTTCTGATTTGGCAACCCAAGATAGCCTTGTAAAGATGCTGTCAGATACTGACAGCAGAGTACTAGGCTTCTGAATTCCCAAGTTTCCCTCTTAATGCCAAGGCTCCAAGCCCTCTTCATTGTAGATGGCAGGTGACATCTTGGCTTTATCTTCATTGAGCATTTCAATAAAATTTTGTTTCCTCATTTTCTTACCAGACCTAATAGTTTTCTTTACTGTTACAAAAATAAAAACAAAACAAACAAAAACAAACTTTGAACTCCCTAATGAAAACAAATCAGATCCATTTACTAACTGGATAAATCAGAACAAGTGACTCATCTTAGAATGAAACCACAACATTCTCCTCACAGATAAAAACAACTGCTTTTAGCGTTTGGGCTGTGTTTCAAGTTCCAGTGCATGTCTACTGTTGGCAATAAAAGTTACACTTGGACATTGTTAAAATGTGCTCATGTGTTCGGTGCTTCTACTTTCCTCTTAACTGACTTGCCAAATCGTTTTCTTTGGGGAATCAAACAGCTCTTACACGCATTGAGGAAAAATTTCCTGTGCTGCATGTTTAAAAAAAAAAGAAAGAAAGAAAGAGAGAAAAGCCTAAATAGCATCAGTTGAGTTTATGGGAGACACTGAGGCAACATGAGGCTAGCAACATGGCCAGCTGAGTGCCAGCTGTCCTCGGGAGCTCCAGCCCTTGAAAGTCAGTATTCCCTGAAGCTGGGCTGCCCATGGTGCATTAGATCATGATGGCTACATCCTAGCAGAACTCTTAATTTAATCCTTCTCTTCCTTTCCAGACCCTAACTTTTTTTTTTCATTCTCATTTTGCATGAGCAAGCTGCATGAATCTAGTTTCAAATGAAAACAACGGTTAAAAAAATAGAACCAGGGTGGTGTATTGGGAAGAGCTCCAGAAGGCTCTACACTGAGAATTCTTTTACATCCCTCTGAACTTCATTCCTTCAGCTACAAATCTGGGGGGAAAAGGGGGTGGTGGATTAGATTACAGCTCTTTTTTTTCTAGGGAGGGTATATGCTGGTAAAACATTTGGGTACTTAAGATTTTCTTTTTAAGAAAAGATGCCTCATTGAGCTTTTGAGTTAATAAGCATTGGATGCAGTATGTTTTTTCTTCTGTTAGTTGTGAGCAGCATCTATTGACCTGTACCAGGAGTCCATAGTTCATATTTACTAGGGATACTTCTAACTCAATTGCGAAAAGGAAAGATGGAAGAGGAATCTTATCATATATCAAGCTATAAGTAGCTCACAACTTGATGTTTACTCCTCCAGAAAGTAAAACAAGAAAACATGGATCTCTGTCTTCTACCATCTCCCGGGTACCAAGACGCCAGTTGCTATGTAACTTGTATTCCTCTCTGTATCCCTAACATATGGTAAAGTGCCTGACACACTTTTCTGGAATTGAATGAATGAATGAGTCTATCGGGTTGTGGATAACCTGTGACATTATCTAAAGAGAAGTTTGTTGGACACCAGGAAGAGCCAAAATAGATTGTTTTCACACTTCCTACAGGTTTTCCCATATGGATTGTGAGGAAACAGAACACTCTACTATTTTGCCTTGAAACACAGGCAGTTCACAGAAGGGGAAGTTGAATGCCTAAGACGTTACTCAAGAGTTACCCACACTTGTTATTAATCGGAGATATATGAATTAAAACAGATGAAATTTTATTCTGCATTTATCGTAATGGAAGAAAGTTGGAAGGGAGGATAATGCCAATTGGTTAGGATGAGGTACGGCCATGGGAGGCTTTATGCACAGAGAATGTAACTTGGTGAGCCATTCTGGAATGCAGCCTGACAGCACTTACGTCCCATAACCCGGAAATCTCAGGTATCTCCCTGAGAAATTCTCACAGAGCAGTAACAAGGCACATGCCATTCACCGCTGTATTCTGTGTGGCAGCGGCGAGTTGAAGGCAGTCTGAAAGTCCATCTCTAGGAGAAGATGGGTGGTATTATATGCAGCAGGTAGAATTAGAGAGAAATACATAATATAGATGGGTTATGAAAAGTTTGTTGAGTAAAAATGGTAAGAAATGAAATGAGACCGATAGCACTATTTAAACACAACAAACCAATTCTATAGAAATACATACAAATCCAAGTGAATATATCAAACACCTTAGAATGTATATGTACTGGAGAGAAAGAAATAGGAGTATCAGGAACGAAGGAAAAATATGGTTATAACAAATGAGGGATCTTCTAGAGACCAATGGTGGTCATGTGTAAGGAACTGATGAGAACGATTAACTTCCTTTCTGCCCATGAAGTGCAAAAAAAAAAAAAAAGGAATAATTTTTTAAGGAAAGATAAACTAGACTGTTATTTTATTCTTCCCCCATAGTACCCCTCAGAGCAAATATCAGACTTATACAGCAATGATTCAAGTGAGCATCACTGCAAGAGCATCACATTTCCTTTCAAATCGGAAAGAACCCAACAGAAGTATCAATGGTCTTCAAAATATATAAAGCAAAAATCCTTGTATTGGTCAAGATAATGTTAGCTGCTGTAACAAACCTCAGAATTTCAAGGGCTCAACACAGCATAGTTTTATTTTTTGATCATGTAATATTCCAATGGTGTGTGCCGTGATTTTGTTCAGAGACCTCAGCTGAAACATGTGCCATCCTCAAGACATGGTTTCTGTGGTCTCCCTGAGCTTTGGCCCTATGCCATCTTTGGGATGGGAGGACGAGATGAAGGAGTGTGTAAAGGAGGTTTCCACTGGCCACATCGACTCTCATTCCACTGGCTGTAATTCAATCAGATGGCCACACCAAACTGCAAGGAGGCCTAGAAAATGTAGCTGTGGGCCCAGGGGAAGGAGAAAAACACAGGTTTTAATCAGCCAAGAGCAGTCACTAGCATGATCCTGTTGCAACAGCTTTATCAGACATTGGTGAGATACCAGGCCACCTATGCATACATTTGAGCTGATGAACCTCCCTTGGCTGGTTTTTAAAATCCAAGAGAAGTAAAGGAGGAAACAGAAGTGGAGAGGAGAATGCTGTAACAATGGTCTTACTTTCCACATTCAAATGGAGACTTTCTTTATCCAAGGAAAAGTCTTGTTTTCAAGAGAAAAAAAAAAAGCCAACTGTTTTATAAACCATAAGAATTCAAACTTTAATCAATCTGGCTTTTTTTTTTTAATCAGTAATGTGACAAGATAAGTGCTACAGCTTCTGGAAGGCAATATGATGGCTCATATGCACGATCTCGGAAAGGTTCATAGCAATTCCACATCCAGGACTCATAAGCAAGGGACCTTGGTGTCTCTGAACATGAATTTCGGGGACTACTAGCACAAGTTTAGGTCTATGTACTTACCTAGCAGCCTAAAATTGTAATCTATAAAATGAGGGTGATAAAAATGAACGCCTCATCAGTTAGGAGATTAAACCAGATTATGCATGAAAAGCCCTTATTGACTACAGAGCCTGGCACAGAAAAAAGGCTCTCTAATGCTCCTCAGAAAATAATTATGGATGTGTGCAGCCTGGGCTCCAAGAATGCTCATCAAAGATTCGCTAGTAATCATTACTTACATATTGGGGGAAATCTCACAATGGCATAAAAGAGGAGATTGGTTAAATAAATAATAACAAATCAATATACATCTCTGAAAAGGTATAGAAGATAACTCAATAATTAGAGAATTATTTACTGTTTGTTAAGTTAAAAATATTAATATGAAATGGACTGTAAAGTATGATCCACATTTTCGGATAAATGTTTGTGAATTTATACACAGAACACTGACTAGACGGGGCACCTGGGTGACTCAGTCAGTTAAGTGTCTGCCTTCAGTTCAGGTCATGATCCCGGGATCCTGAGATCAAGCCCCATATGGGGCTCCCCGCTCAGCGGGGAGTCTGCTTCTCCCCCTCCTTCCCACTCATGTTCTCTCTCACCATCTCTGTCTCTCTCAAATAAATAAATAATTAAAAAAAAAAAAAAGAAGAAGAACACTGACTAGAAGGATATACCCCAAAGTGTTGATAAGAGTTTTCTCTGAATGGGGCTCTGAGCAGGTTACCATTACTTCGTTTTTCTTTTGCGGTCCAATACTTTCTACATTCTCATCAGTGAACATGTATTACTTCAGAAAAATGGAACTTGTGAATTCCAGGACATGCTTACTGTGTTAGTGTGAATTTTCTTCCCTTTTTATAAAAAGACTTGAAACAGTTTTTTAAAAAAAAGGTAGAGAAAATGGTACAAGGACCACCCTTTTCCCATCATCTAGATTTGACAATAGTTTACATTTTGCTTCACTTTTTTTCTTGAAGTATTTCAAAATAGACTAAAATCATGAAATGTCATACTTTATCAGCTTCTACATGAACCTCTAAAAATAAAGATTCTCTTACATAGCGCTAATGATATTTTATGTTTTAGAAAATTACTTTGTAAATATGGTTAGACGCTTCTATTCTTTCGGAAACATAATTTTTTAAATAAAGAAAATAAATTATATGATTCTATATCTGGAGATATTATGGGGCGCGGAGCCCCGAAGCCTAACTGTTACTCGATGGACTTGCTGCATCTCCGCGAAGTGGCTGGAGTCCCTCTTCTCATTTGTAAAACAAAGGTGTTGCACTAAAGTATACTTTTTCAGTTTTAAAAATCATATTTTCTCTGGGGCAAAGAAAGAAACAAGTGAATTTCCACAATTAAAGAAATGTGTGGGGATGGGAACAACACCAAGGAGCTAGTATTAGTCATCGGAGTGAGGAGAAATTGAGCTGCAGAAATTTAAGACGAGATACTAAGAGATTCTTCTAAAGTGTTCAATAAGGAAACACACCTGTGACCTTTTGTTTAAGTAAACTCGAAAAATCCTCTACCTCATACAGGCATGAGTTTCTGTATTTTAATTTTTCCGAGTCCTCGCGTAGCCGTTTGACTGTCCGATTCCCGTAACTGTTTCTTCCTGGAGCAGGGCAGTCGGGGTAGACCTTTGCAGGGAACACGCCCGAGGAGCCCTCGGACTTTCAGTGCCATCCAAAGAAGGGGGTGGGCCGGGGCCCCTCTCTATGCATTTGCATCACAAAACCCAGCATTCTTTCGCGCATCTCTTCTCAGGAAGAGACCCTTGGAAAAGGTCAGATGCCAACCCAGCTTGCTGCTCCGTGGGCTGGGCGCCTGTGCGCACCGTCTGGTAGGGCACTAGTCTCCGTTCCTCAGTTCCCTACTCCTAAAAGAAAACGAACCCCCTCCCTGCAGGGAGCATGGCAAGAATTCAGTGTTTTGGGATTGATTCATATGCTTGATTCCTTGTGTAACAAAGGGGCAGTTGCCGCTCCGCTTGGGTGCTAATGATGGTAAGCTCCTACCTCCGCCTCCGGGAACAGCTACTATCATAACCTGAGGGATTCTGCTTTCAGTCTCTATGGAAGAGCACCAGTGAGAAGGCTAGAAACCTGGATTCTCAGTTCTTCTCTGCCCTGAACTGCTGTGTGAACAAATCCCTGACCTTTCCAGGAGCTCAGTGTCCTCATTTGTAAAATGGAGCACTGGTACAAATTATTTTGAAGATGCCTTAAGATATGCAGTTTAATGCTTCTAAGTGCAATTTTTTTCCTTTTCTGAGAAAGGTAGTATTCCACGTGGTTTTTAAAAGTCATTTAGGGGCGCCTGGGTGGCTCAGTCAGTTAAGTGTCTACCTTCGGCTCAAGTCATGGTCCCAGAGTTGTCGGCTCCCTGCTCAGTGGGGAGCCTGCTACCCCCCTCCCTCTGCCCCTGCCCCCCACCAGCTCATGCTCTTTTTTTTTTTTTTTTAAGATTTTATTTATTTATTTGACACAGAGAGAGAGATACAANGAGGAAGCAGGCTCCCTGCTGAGCAGAGAGCCCGATGCGGGCCTCGATCCCAGGACCCTGAGATCATGACCTGAGTCGAAAGCAGAGGCTTTAACCCACTGAGCCACCCAGGCGCCCGCTCATGCTCTTTCTTGACTCTCTCTCTCTCTCAAGTAAATAAATAAAATATTTTTAAACAGTAATTTAATAAGAATATACAGAGAATACCCATTCACTATATTTCATGTCCTAAAGGCAACTTCTTGTGTTCCTTATATTTACTAATATGGTCTAACAAATTATGCACGTATCCCAAGATCTCCAGCTTGACTTCCAACAATTTATCCTACTGATAGACTTGTGTAAAGATACATGTAAGGTTACCTGATATGGTTTGGTTAGTACAAGCAAAGTGGAATAACCTTAGTGTTTATTAAGTATATTGTGATGTATTCATCCTAACACGATTAAAAAGAATGAGGTAGATGGGGCGCCTGGGTGGCTCAGTCAGTTAAGCATCTGACTCTTGATTTTGGCTCAGGTTACGATCTCAGGGTTGTGAGAGTGAGCCCCAGGTTGGGCTCTGCACTAAGCCAAAAGTCTGCTTGAGATTATCTCTCTCCATCTCCCTCTGCCCTGCCCCCATTCACTCTCTCACTCTCAAATAAATCTTAAAAAAATAAATAAATAAGGTAGATTTATATGTACCTGAATCAGTTAAGAGTCTTTATTTTGCAAGTAACAGAAAATCCACTCCAAACTGACTTAATAATAAAGGAGATTTATGGGGTCGCATAAATGGGAAATCCTCAAGGACTCAGTTTCTTCTCACCTCTCTGCCTTACTGTCAAAGATAGTAGCTTCGTCCCAAGCCTGGTTCTCTCATGGTAGTGGAAGACATCAACCATAATTAGGGTTTCTTGCTCCATTCCAAGGGAAAAGAGAATGCTTCTGCCCCCCGAATTCCAAGCAAGATTCCCAAAGTTCATCTTGATTGTTCAGTCTTAAATCATATGCCATGAGAACTGGAAAATATTGATTAGTTTTGGCCAGTCAGCCCAGGGTGGCATGCTTCCTAGAAGCTTTGTAGGAGAGCACAGAAAAGTAAGTGAAAACCTGAGTACTTCGGGGAAGGAAGAGAGACTAGACACTGGGTAGACCAACCATCAAATGTCCACTGTGGTGTAGGAGAATGAAATCACTTCTAAGACACTTTGTTAAATGCAAAAGGCAAGGTACAGAGGCATGAGTAAAATATGCTACTACTTGTGTAGAAATGCATGGTGATACATACAGTGACTCTTCCTAACGATAATTTTGATCTCGCACACATTCATCCACATACAGATAGATGGAAGTATCCATGGGGGAACAAATAATAAGAAGAAACTAAAGTTCTGAGAGTCTCTCATATGTTGAATATTTTCAAATAGTAACTTGGAACAGAGGGTCCTCGAAGAGCATTAGCAATGCATCAACAGTCCCTCTGCTGGTTTTGTCTTCCCCCTCTGAATGATACTGTTCTTCAGGGTTCTTAGGAAATGAAGAGTCTTCAGCAGAAGAAAACAAACTCACTCATCATGCAAATGACAAGGTAATAAATTATATATATGTGTTTGTACAAATCAATTTACAAACATCACTTATCCTGAAAGAGTTTTTAAACAATGCCCAAGAGCTAATCACCAGGAACTCCACAAGGTGACATAAATCCATGGATATTTCTTTTCATACTGAGTCTCAGAAATACCTAGGGCTGCTCAATCAGTCACTCACTCAAAACTGCAAGGAATTCTGACAGTTTCTGATCGTTTCCTGAATGCCTGGTACTCAGTGGGTATTATATATTCATGGAGTTAGATCATCGGTATAAACTGAGTTTTCAGAAACTGAAGAAAAATTGGAAAAGCATCTGTGCTGTAGGGGTGCCTCCCTCCCAGGAAAGGATGAGAGAACTTTACAGTCAGCCTACAGCACAGCTGAGCAAGAAGCCAGCAATGACTTCAATACCCACTGCAGACTGCCAGCACAACTTCTGCAAAATATAAAATGTGTGTGTGTGTGTGTGTGTGTAAAGTGCTAGATGCAAGAACTGATTTTTACAATATATATATTTTTAAAGATTTTATTTATTTATTTGACACAGAGAGAGAGAGACCACAAGTAGGCAGAGAGCCAGGCAGAGAGAGAGGAGGAAGCAGGCTCCCTGCTGAGTAGAGAGCCTAATGCAGGGCTCAATCTCAGGACGCTGAGATCATGACCTGAGCTGAAGGCAGAGGCTTTAACCCACTGATCCACCCAGGTGCCCCAATTTTTACAATATATTAGAGGGCTTCAGTTGTTTTCCTAAGTGGAAAGTATATCAGGAAGGCAAACTGGAGTTTAAAAAGCAGAGCGGTCAAAACAGAGGTTTCCTTTTGACATGTGATTGAGATGACTTTGTTGAGAAGCAACTAAGTATTCACTGAGTCACTCAGCACCCTTGCAACCCAACTTCTGCTAGGTGCAAGGCACTGGCCTGAGAGCTCTGGTGAAACAGATATAAGGACCACGTGGACAGCAGCAGAAAAAATAGATTTGGAAAGTAGGTAATTATGAAACAGGAGCAAGACAAGAGGGGAAAGTTATAAACATGGATGAGTGCCAAACACTTGTAGGAAGGAAACTATTGTGGACAGGTAAATGTCACTCATTCAATATTAATTCATCAGGAAATAAATGTGGATGGGATAAAACCGCATAGCAATTAAACATGGATTCTGGGGTCAGAAAGCCTGGATTCAGTATCCAGTACACATTCGCTTCTAAAGTTGCCTAACTCTACTCCTCGGTCTATGATCTGCGTAAGATAGTGGAAGTAGAGTTCTTAGCATGATTCCTAGCATTTGATCAGTGCTCTTGACAAGTTAGCTATTGTGATTATTGTTATTTTGATGATGATGTTGGTGATGATTAGGTTGAACCACTCTTTAGCACCATCTGTTTCTCCGCTTTATTGTATTATGCATAGAACAGGAGAGACTAGTAACAGGTTTACAGATTTTATTTAAGGGGTAGGAGAAAAAGGAGGATTGCCGAGGAATTACCTATTTATAGTGAAGTGTGTTTACATATATTTATTGGTTAGCAACCCACCAATTTAACCTTTCTTTTTTTTTAAGATTTTATTTATTTGACAGAGAGAGACAGCAAGAGAGGGAATACAAGTAGGGGGAGTCGGAAAGGGAGAAGCAGGCTTCCCACTGAGCAGGGAGCCCTGATTCTGGGCTCAATCCCAGGACCCTGGGGTCATGACCTGAGCCAAAGGCAGACGCTTAACGACTGAGCCACCCAGGCGCCCCACAATTTAACCTTTTCGATATTTCCCTAGCCTCTTAATGTTGACTCTGTGGCATTTTAATGAGCTATTTATTTGATAAAATAGTTACTTCTAATGTAACAACTCATTTGGCTTATTCCTACTTTAATTTTGCTCTAACATGTTAGATGATTTTAATCTGATGTTTTTCTGGTCTTCATGTGCAACTCTAACCCCATCTTTACAAAAAGCTATTTTGGTGGGCTTCTGTGGTAGGAGTAGTGGGATGGGAGAGAAAGAAGCATTTTGGGAACAATTATAAATTAGCTGTAAATCGAAGTATTTATTTTCTAGAAGGCTGATTTTAAAATCTCTTTTACATTACCTTACTTTTATGAAACTCATAATAAAAATGACCTAGAATCTCTCTAAACAACTCTTTGTAATGGGATACAATTCGATTTGAAAGCTAAAGGACACAAGATCATTTTGATGAGATATTGTCATTTATAAAGCAATCATCTCCAAGAACGATGATACAAAAGCTCCAAAGTAAGTCATCAGTCCTAGCAACCAGAGGGCTAAGAAGGAGAACTAAGATGAAGCTGTGAAACAGAGGATATCAAGTGATTTATGAGTCATTCCCGCTGCCTTGTGAATGACTGATGCTAACCCTCGTGGAAGAGGGCCTGGATTAGAAAGATGACTTTTCTCTGTCAGCCTGAGACTACACATTAAAACAATGTGAGGCAACTCATGACCATTTTTAACATTGATTAAACCCCCAGTGTGACATGCACATGCAGGAGAGTATGCTTTCAGTGCCATCGAATGTATCATTTAAGAAAATAGTGGAAAACACTGTACAGAAAGGAGGAACCAGCATTGAATGGGAATGAGAAAAGAGCCCCGCCACACACACACATACAAAGTACTGGCACTGGATTTATTCCTTCATACTTTTATTTTCTTCTGCTATCTTGGCTTCTTGGCTTCCCTGATATATCTCCCAACACACACACACACACACACACACACACACACACACATGAGAGAGAGAGAGAAACAGCTAGATCATCTGGATCCATTTAGGGACTGAATTTCCTAAGTGCCAGTGAGATAAACAGACCCTATAATATAGTTGTCACCTGAACAAACCAATGTTTGATCAATGGTCCATTTGCTTGGTGGAGTGTGAACCTCGCTTGAGAGCTGGAATGACAAATATTAGTAAATTATTATCATCGGCTATCATCAGACAGTTGGTTCATTGTCCTGCGTGGCGTGAATTACGAATTAGGAATCTATATGTAGCTATAAATGGCACCACAGCATGACCAGATCATTGAACAATTGATTCAGCTGCCCCATGCTTTCCAAATAGATCAAATCCCTCTTCCAGAACCCTTGAACCCCATAGTGGCATCTCTTCCAGAAACTCTTAATGCTGAGGCCAGTACCAGTGATCTTCAATCATTTTTACTGATTAGATCGGTTAAAAAACCAAGCAGGTACTATCAGCATATCATCCTTGTTAATTTGTAAATTAAGAATCACACATTATAAAACATTAAGTAGAAATTAGAAAAGGATGGACTAAGAAGACATAAATATTTAAAGTAATTTTTGTTTTATTTATTAACAGTACAAAAAACTTTTTCACTCTCACCTAAAATATTTTTTTTTTAAGATTTTATTTATTTATTTCACAGAGGGAGAGAGATCACAAGGAGGCAGAGAGGCAGGCAGAGAGAGAGAGAGNCTGCCAAGCAGAGAGCCCGATGTGGGCCTCGATCCCAGGACCCTGAGATCATGACCTGGGCCGAAAGCAGAGGCTTTAACCCACTGAGCCACCCAGGCGCCCTCACCTAAAATATTAATACGGATAGTTTGTTAATGAAAATGTCTTTTTATCATTCAAAACCTTGGTTTTGTTTTAAAATACTTGACTTTATTGTCTGTCAAAACTAAAACAGTTACTTCACAAAGATGTGTAAATCTGAATGGAAGAATCTCATCATTGGTTGGGTGGGAGGGTAGGGATAGGGTGGATGGGTTATGGACATTGGGGAGGGTTTGTGCTTTGGTGAATGCTGTGAAAGATGTAAGCCTGATGATTCACAGACCTGTACCCCTTGGGCAAAGAATAAAAATAAAATTAAAAAAAAATCAAAAAACAAAAAAAACAAAGAGCAAGTGGGCTCGAGCAAAGTCTCAGGACAAAAAAAAAAACCTGCTTAGCTTTCAGTCACACCTTCTGATAATCAAAGAGTTTTTGTTGAAATCAAGCATGTGGATTTTCATCTTCCCTGTTAAATCAGAAGGCGTGGCACATTAATATTAACACGTGCGTTCAAAGGTCACTGAAACTTTATTCGAAGGATTTTAAAACAGATTAGAAGATTTTTGTTTCTAAAGTTTTTAAACTGTAGAGATAAAAGGAGTTTTGCAGGAGACATGTACATGTTTTTTTCAGGAATAAAAATCGCATACAGTTGGAAATACTTCTAAGCATCCATTTTCAAACTGTTTTCTTCAGTGTACTAAGTTTCTTTCAAAATGCATTTTCTTCTCCCATAGTGTTAAAAGCAGCATTAGCTTAAGGGAAGTTTCAGAGTAGAGGTTTATATCTATTTTAAGCAGTCTTCCTGATCGTTTTGGTTGTTTTCGCTTTGCTAAGTTCTGATCGGATCTGACTTAGATCCTCATTGCTTTTACTTGTAGTAAAACTAATGAAGAGTTTGTTTGAGGAGCTGGAGAGGCCAGTTCAGCTATGTGCATGCATGATTCGTACAGTATTCTCTTCAGTTGATGATTTTCTTGCTGTAATGTTTTTTAAGCTGCTTGTCTACTCAGTGAGAGTTAATTTAAACTGACATTATCAGCTATAATTGTCACTTAGGATGGCACAGGTATAAACTACAATATGTCCCTATGTGCTTAGGGAACAAGTTTGGGCATTGTCTGTGACCCAGAGGCTTAGGAAATTTCCATTCTTAGAATACTCAGTTACCACATGAAACCGTGGGATTGAATGAATGAAGCCACATGGGTTAGTCTATTTATTAAATATTATCAAAGCATATTTCTTACTTTTATTAAAAATACTAATAAGGTCTTGTACTTCCTTCCTACACCTACCTCATTGGACCATTTCACACGGCCCGCTTTGGGGACTACTGATCAACACAAGTCCTTTGCTTTCAGGGCTTTTGCACATGCTGTTCTCTGCTGGACCTCTCTGCCTCCCCATCCCCTCAAACAGCAACTACTTCTTCTTCAAGTTTTATCTGCAATGTTACTTCCTCATGGAGACATTCCCAGATCTTCATTGTCTTCTCATCTTAAGCTTTGTCTCTGTTATAAGCTTTCATAGAATCCTGTTGCCTTCCTTCAAAGGCCTTACATGGTGCATAGTTATAGATTTACTTATGTGATTTTTTTTGTACCTATGTGATTAAGAATGTCCTCTCTGCTGTCTAGAAACTCTAAACTCCATGAAGTTAGGGTCACATCAATTTTCTATTGAATTCCCAGCTCCTAGCATAGTGCTTCAAAATACTCAGCATCCAGTGAACAATTGTAGAATAAATGAACTTACTTATTCTCATTTACAGAATATACTCATTTACAGAATAAACGGGGACTTATATACAGGACATTGTAGATTACCCAGTTTTAGCCCTCTTTATTTTAATAGGAATGCTATAACATAAGAAATTTGTATGTTAGTGAGAATGTGGAAAAAGGGAACCCTTGTACACTGCTAATGGTAATATGAATTGGTGTAGCCCTAATGGAAAACAGCATGAAGGTTCCTCAATAAATTAAAAATAGAACTACCATATGATCCAGCAGTCCCACTTCTGGGTATATATCCAAAGGAAATAAAATAAGTATCTCAGAGAAATATCTGCATTCCCATGTTCATTACAGTATTATTCACAATAGTCAAGATATGGAAGCAAACTTGTTTGTTGCTAGATGAATGGATAAAGAAAATGTGTTATGTATATACAATGGAATATTATTCAGCCATCAAGAAAAAGGCAGTTCTGCTATTTTCCACAATAGGAATGAACCTGGAGAGTATTTGGCTAAGTGAAGTAAGCCAGGCAGAGAAAGACAAATATTGTACGGTATCATTTGTGTGGAATCTAAACAAACAAGAAAAGGTCAAACTCATAAAAACAAAAAGTAGAATGATAGTTACCAGGGCTGGAGGTTGTGGGCAGTGGACAGATATTGGTCAAGGGCACAAACGTTCAGTTATAAAAGGCGTAAATGCTGAGACTCTAAAGTACAACATGGTGACTATAGTTAATAATATTGTATTATATACTTGAAATTTGCTAAGACTGTAGATAATAAACACTCTCTACACACATAAAAAGGTAACCAAGTGAAGTGATGCATGTGCTAATTAACTCGATTGTGGTAAATATTTTACAATGTATATATGTAACAAGTCCTCATATTGTACACTTTAAATATATACAATTTTACTTGTCACTTCTACCTCAATAAAACTGCAGGGGCATAAAAGAGGGTGATGTGGCATGCCCTAGGTCACACCATTAGGTGAAAACAGTCATAGGAGGAAAACCTGAGGCTCTGGATCACCAGGACCAGTGCTCTCTCTATGCATTGGGAACTTCCTTCTTATTCAAATAATCAGACTCCCTGAGATCAAAGTTGTCTTGAAAGGCCATATAAAATAAATTGAAGAGGATAAAGATTTAAATAAGGAAAAGAACCGAGTAGAAAAGCTCTATAAAGACCATGAATTGACAACTCATGGAAGAGGAAATATAAATTACCAGTTAGTTACCTTGGGAAATTATACGTAGTCTAAGGAAATTAGAATGTAAACTAAAAATGTGTTCTTTACTCCCATCAGAGTGCTAAAATTAAAAAAAAAAAAGTGGTCACACCTACTGCTCTCAAGAATGTGAGAAAATGGGTCCTCCCACAAATTTTTTGTGAGAACATAAATTGGTGCCATCTTTTTGAGTCAGTTTAGCAATATTTATTAACATTTTAATGCCACGTGACATTAAACTTGGAAGATGTAACATTTAAGTCTATGCACTGTGATGTAACACTCTTAGCAATTAAACTTATAGATATTTGAATGGGTGAGCAAAAATATATTACAAGATATTCATTGTAGTATTGTTCATGATGGTGGAAACTGGACATAATGTAATACCCCCTAGTTGGAAGGTCATTAAATAAATCACCATTCACTCAAACTATGGAAAATTATGCAACCAATTAAAGAATGCAATAGATCTCCATGTGTTGATGTGGGAAGCCAAGTTATAGTGTTAAATTCTTAAAAATGTATCATGATTCCATTTCTGTTTTATTTGACTTTAAGTAAGCACTAAACTTTCAATAAGGGCTGCCTCTGAGGAAGAAAGTAATACTGGAGGATATAACAACGGGACTTGTCCTTTTTACTACATATGTTTCGAGCGTGTTTCCACTTCTCACAGACATGCATTTTTCCTGCAACTTAGTTTCCTGCCTAGTCACTTGTTGCTGTTGCTTAGAGTCTCCAGTGCAGATGGGGAAGAGCTTTATCACTCCCTGCCCCTGCCATTCATGTGAAACTTCAGTGGACCATGACACCCATGCCCATGCTGAGGGGAGCTCAGGGACACTGACTAAGTTTCTGCACTTTCCCATCAAACACACCAAGACAGCCAACTAGACAGATGGCAGAGGACATTTCCTCTACAACCCAAAGCTCCTGAGACTTCACACAATTTCCCTCAACCAAGCCTGAACAGGACTATGCACACGCGCCACAGACCTGGGCAGAGTCTCCCTGCACTGCCACGTTCAGAAGACAAGCATGTTTTGCCCCCCGGAAGCTGCAAAGAGCACCCAATGCAACTTTCCAGTTTCCTTTCCCACTCAGTGGCTGGAGCAGATCAAACCAGGGGGAACGCCATTGCGGGTTTTTCAAGGAGCAGTGGAGAGCTGTGACTGTTACTGAATGAATGTGCCAGAGCCCTTCGTGGTGTTGAAGTTAGCACAATTCATTAAGATCTTTATTTCCTTAAGACTTTGGCCTTCCTCTTCTCTTCTCGAGCAAATCATACCTACGCTTCAATCCACCTGTAGTTCTGCTCAAAAACTTTCCCGATCGCCTCAGCCTAATACAAACTCATCTCCTCTAGGGCGCCTGGGTGGCTCAGTGGGTTAAAGCCTCTGCTTTCGGCTCAGGTCATGATCTCAGGGTCCTGGGATCGAGGCCCGCATCGGGCTCCCTGCTCAGCGGGGAGCCTGCTTCCCCCTCTCTCTCTCTGCCTGCTTCTCTGCCTCCTTGTGATCTCTCTCCCTCTGTGAAATAAATAAATAAAATCTTAAAAAAAAAAAAAAAACTCATCTCCTCTAAACCAGGGCTGCATGTGTTTGCTCAGTTAGACTGACAAGGGACGGTCTGGTGACATCTCCTCTCTGGCTTTTGTCAGTCACTTAAATCTTTGCTTACTGTTCGACTTCGCGTTTGTCTTATATCCCAGACTGGGCAGGCAGGTCTCTTTTGCTAAACTGCTTCCCAGGATCCACACACAGCCTTGCCACAGCGTATCCAATAAATACTTGCAAATTTGAAAAACTACGAACAAGAAAGCCAGGAATTCTATTTTTCTCATTTGGTGATTTACGTATTTATGCTTCTCTCTCCCCTTCCAGAGTTTATGAGTACTGTTCATGAAAAGGAATTCAAAATTTAAAATGAATAATGAAATTCATAAATATTTAATATCAATTAGAAGCCCAAGAAGAATGAAAAAAATGATGCAGTGGCCAGTAGTCCAAGCTAACAAAGACAGAAAAGGACCAACTGGCTTCAGCTAGAGAATGACGTTCGTGTTTAACATCCAATAAAACATCAGGAGCAAACGAGGCAAAAAACTTAGAAAGATAACTAGTCTTGTCAAATAGAGATAGGTGTGGCACGTGTGTGTTTTAAATTAAAAAATGAAATTCAAGGCTCCTTCGCTTCATGAAGCCAGCTCTTTCATCTTTTAAAATGACAGTTAAAGTCAAAACTGGAGTTAAAGTCAAAACCAGGAAAGGAGATTTAGGACGTCCCTTCAGACATTAATAAACACTTCTCCACATTCTAAAACTATTAGACATAATTTGGCATAATTGCCAATCTTTCCTGAGCAAAGACATGCAGCTCAGTTGTTTTAACTGCTACGCTCTCTTCACAAAGAGCGAGCACCTCGGTTCAGGGCTCAAGGTTCATGCCTTCTCAGACACATTTTTGGGAGATGTGTCCTGGGCCCTGCATATTAATACGGAATTTTTATTTTCTCGAACTCATCTTAGGAGTGGAATGGAGAGACAGATTTGTTGAAACCAAGAGATATTTTCTATGACTCTGTATTGAAGAAAATTCATGTAAGGAGACTGAAGACATTTGTTTTTTTCCCCTCCGAGCCAAATTCCACTCTAAGTTTGTTGAATCTTTAAACTGCGTAGACCTCAAATATTTCACTGTGCAGACATATGCTTTCTTATGGAGACCTCCTGTCCAGCTTGTCTCGTCTGTCTAATACAGATCTTAACCCCTCACAGCAGATGCCTCTCTCACAGTATTTTAGAGCATTGCCTTAGAACAATATCATGCTGATGAGTTCAGGAAATCTTAAACAGCAATACATCTCCCATTGCTATTCCCTGTTACCTTTTGTTACCTGGGCCTCCCAGTGTCAGTGCCTGTCATTTCCTGTTCTTTCATTAAACTGTTGGGGTAGGTAGGAATTTTCCAAGTCAAGTTGTGATTATTCATGTGGGATCTCTTCCCTAGTATATAGCAAAGAGAAGGAAAGCAGGGATGGAAGGGGAAAGGGAGGGTGAGAGTGAGATATATTGATCATAGTGAGACTATGTGATCATTCAAGGAATCACAAGGAATCATTCAAGAATCATTTAAGCGGATCATTACAATGCAAGTGTCCGAGGTGATTTTCATAAATACATAGATGTTTAGAAAAAAGGTTATTATAAAATATAAAGTTGAAGTAATTTATAAATGTACATAATTAAAACAATACTACCTTAATAATATGACATTTCCCAAAAAGCTCAAAACACATTTTTAATTAGTCTCACATAGTAAGACTCAATATTGATCATAGTGCGACTAAAGGTAGCCCTTCTTTTAATTTAACTGGGCAAGACACAGCCTGTTGAGGACCACTTATGTTTGGAACCAACTTATTTAACTTTTCCTATCTCTTATATATTTTTAAAGTATTCATTTCCTCCTTCTCATCCCACTTGTTAAAAAAGAATGAATCAGTGGGGCACCTGGCTGCCTCAGTGAGTAGAACATGTGACTCTTGACCTCGGGGTTGTGAGTTCAAGCCCCACATTGGGCATAGAGTTTACTTAAAAAAATTTAATCAGTAAATTGAGACACTCCAATGTTGAATGATATTTTTTTCCAGATTGTTCAGTTGGAATATTTTAGAAAGTTCTTTTACCTTTGTACCTACTGAGAAGCATCAAAATTAGTCAGAAAAATCAATTCAGGAAATCTTTCTGGGTTAGTGGAAGACTGTCTCTGGTCATGAAAACTTGTTAACAGATACTTCTCTGAGAAATAGCTTGAGAGCTTGAGAACCTTCACAGTAGAAGATACCAGCCCTGTGCCGACTGTGATGCTTACAATGAATCATTGAATAAATTATTACCATCCACGGAGGCTGCTCTTTGGATAATTAGCAATTTCAATCTAAGAAAGATTCTGTAAAGTACACTTCAGCTTCGGCATCAATAGACAAAATGCCAGGGTAAGTAGCTAAATTAGACTGCTTTAAATACTATCCAGGACTTTTATTTTCAATCATATGCCCTTGGAAATTTCTACCTAAAACTATATTGTATATAATCCTTTTTGAACATATAGTAGCAAACTGAGATTTTGTAACAGAGATAGGGATTTCACTATAATTTTAGAAATCTGACAATTAAAAGACTTTAAGGTAGAATTTATTATATGTACCTACATAAACAGAATGTACAAATTGTGCTTTCCATTTTCACAGCTTTTTTTCTCCATTTTGTGTATGCACTTACAACAATAAGAGATGAGCAGCATTCCCTATGGTCACTAATTTGATTATATCTATGAATTAAGTTGATGGGTGTGTTTCACTTGGGAAATTCAGTGCTCTATAGTTGAAATACTGGTTTTATGACCTCTGTCCTGATCTCTGTTTTGTAGCTTTTTAAAAAGACTAGGAATTTAACACAAGGCAGAAGACTCTCTTTGCTGCATTGTGACTAAGCCATCAGCTTAAACGAAAAGAATACAAATGTTTTTCACATTTCAAAGGTTCACATTTCAAAATATTTTTATTATTGCAAACAATAAGATAGTCAGTTTTATATAAATTGTCAGTTGTTATTTAATAACAACAAAAAGAAAAGAGATGGCACATACACATTACTTGCCTCAGATTTGTAATCAGACGAGGTGGGAGGGAGTTCTTTTTCTCTGGCGGGATCAAAAATAGATGTAGATAAAATTTACCCTGGCAACTTCTCTTACTTCCTTAGCCTTTCACAGAACACCCAAGAAGGTCTACCAACTCCAGTGACAAGAGACAAGGAATCATTCAAGAATCATTTAAGCAGATCATTATAATGCAAGTCTCTGAGGTGATTTTCATAAATACATAGATGTTTAGAAAAAAGATTATTATAAAATATAAAGTTGAAGTGATTTATAAATGTACATAATTAAAACAATAGTATCTTAATAATATGACATTTCCCAAAAAGCTCAAAACACATTTTTAAAAATTAGAGTCTCATAATTATCCCTGTGGAAAAGTATACATCCTGTTTGACCACTGGACTTGGAAAAGAAGGGGTGATTTTTTTTTTAAATGGCTTTGTCTTGCACGTTTAGAAATGTATTTTAAAATTAAGTGACCAGAAGACATTACTACTAGCAAAGCATTAGCACGGAAGAAACCTCGATAAAATTAGCAGTGAAACACTGAATCATTTCTTCCGTTAGTGAAAGTCATAGGCAAAAGTTCTAAAATTATACAATTACAAAAATAAATCAAGTTAGCGTGTCATTTCTGCTTTTCTACATTAATAAATTAACCATGTAACATTGTTCAAAATTATGTCAGTTACGCATATAATAATCTTTTAAATTAATGAAGTGATGAAGCAGTTTGATGACACCCATGATTTACAGGGCTGCTTTTAGCTAATGTTAAAAGCCTTTCATTTAATAAATTGCCCCCTTGAGAAATTACCAAAAATGAATATTTTCTATACTAAATGTTTCAAGGTTTACACTTTTTCAATATATTAACAAATGGCAGGGGAGATGCATTTTTCAAAATATATCTTCTTTTACATATATTTAATTGAAATTAATTAGTATATTACCTTAGAAGGAAATAATTATACAAGATCATTTGTGAGAGGACTTTTGTGAAGCAGTAAAGCTGAATTTAAACAATGAAATCAATCATAGCCTTACAAGATTTGGATGATAAACTGGGAATCTTTTCAAGCTTTTTGACTAAAGAAGAGCAATTCCGTAAAAATCTGTGTTCTTAAAATATAGCTAGTGCTCTTTACCCTTAGCTTCCTCATTGTCTTAATTGCATTTGCAGTTTTTATTAAGATTGAGACTATGTTTCTAGTAAGGCTTTGTAATTTTTATAATAATCTTTGTTTTGTTCACTTTTATCTAAACATTTCTTTGTGAATTGCTATATGTGATTCTAGCTCTAGTATATTTCTCAACTCCGTCATGAATAACAGTCAGACCTTACAAAGTATATTGTTTCCATTGTCTCATGGTTTTATGTGGCCTCAGAGACATGTCTGAATACAAGAGAAATAATGTCTTATGGAGAGATGCTGTATAAGTTCGTTAGGAGAGCAAAATAGATTTCAGTCAAGCCAGAATATGCTTGCATGTGGTAACAGCAAGAAGGAAAAGGAGCTAATATAACTAGCAAAGAAAGCCTGAAATTGATGTTCCCTGTGCTTATGGATTTGTTTTCATAATGTGGAGACTGATTTTTATTCCACCTCTGAATTAGTAATGTGCCTAGTACGTTGGGCCAATTTCTCTTCAAAGCATTTGCAGCTCCAGCCCTGAAAACAAGAATGATTAATCTGTGCTTCTTGAGTCCGACGGATGTAATTTTAGGCAGGCAGATGTCAAAGAAATAATGTTTGGAATTCTTATAATCGACGGCAATGAAATGGAGAATTGCCTGTTGGCATTTCAAATGATTTTAAGGAATTTGAAACTTTCATCAATGAATTTTTAATGTGTACTAATAATGGATGCTCATGGGTTTGTAGTCTACGCACAGTGAAAGAGAACTTTAAGCACATTATTATTTTCTTTTAAAAATGGCTTGAAGAAAGTAATAAAAGTGCTGGAAATTCAAGACTTTTATAACATATATCTACATCAAACTATGCATGAATACAATTATTTGAGTGAGCTATATTTTCAAGAGTTAAGAAAATTGAAAAGAATCAATGGTCTTTCAAATATACAGATCCCCTGCAGGAGGACCCCATGTACTATTAGAACTACATTTAGACTCCTGACTCTCACTTCTCCTGATGAGCCTGCACAATCTGCAGAAGTCGGTCTGCATTTGGGAGAAATGTCACATGAGCTTCAGGATAGCAATTTGTAAAACATGACCTACCTCAAAGCTTGAAATATCTGATATTGTTAGCACTGATCCTGAACTGTTTCTTATCATTAGAATTAATTCTAAGAAGGCTCTTCAATGAATGCAAAATGGTATGGGTATAGAAATAGATTAAAATCGTAGCTTGGATGCACTACAAGCTATCTAAGTCATAGGAGAGATAGCAGAGAGATCAAGAGCTCAGAGGGTCTATGATTATCAACAGAAGGGTGGACAGCCCTATGCAGGGAAGGAGGATTTTGAAATAAAAGTTTAACTTCTGATGAATCAAACCTCATGTTCTAATCCACACTAACTATGGGAAATAAGATGTTACCTCTTGGGACCTTATTTTTATCTGTTCTTAGAGTGGAATCATGATAACTATTTTCAGCAAGAATTATAGCATCTTTTTTGCTCTACCTCCATGGCACTGTAGAAACACAATAAAATAACATATGAAAGCGTATTAACTCTGAAAGAATTGTGCTGTCGAGATCTGAGATTCAAGTAACTTTGGAATTTTCCAAACCCTTTGAAAGTAGGTAATGGTGCAAAAGCTTATATGTGTGTGTGCCTATCTATCTATCTATCTATCTATAGATAGATAGATAGATAGATAGATAGATAGATAGGCACACACACATATTAGAAATATTCATGTGATTACATGACAGATTTCCTTTTTAAGTATGTTCAATTGGACTTATAAATTTATATTTTCTCTGCATACTCCAACTAAGTGACAGGCAGAGGAAGACAAGGAAGAAAGGCTTTATTCCCCCACCCCCATCATGTTCTAAACGAAAACCTCAGTGGAAAGTGCATACCTTACGTTGACTCCGCATAAAACCAGAGGCACAGTGGCTGAGAAACTTACAGATGTATCTGTGTTCTCTCTATTTTAAGAGCAGCACTTTGGAAGTCAGGCAAATCCTTTACTTTTTACAACACAGAGAAGAGCAGGTCTGCCCCTGTTTTCCAAAACAGAGTGCAGTTCTCCTCACAGACACAGATCCAATAAAATGCTCTATTTATTGGCTAAGCATTAACGGCGTCTCTTATTTTCCTCCTGTGACCCTCTTTGGCAGTTAGTCACACATTCGAATTGAGCCGACGCCACAAAAATATCCCTCATGTATAAGGAAAGAGAAGAGCCTAATTGGCCATCGACCTCTCCCTTCCATCTCCCCTAGTGTCACAACCTCGCGGCTTCCAATTTGTCACCCTCCAGGCTAGACAATCTGGGCTGGGAAGACCAAGGCAGACAAGACTAAGCCTGAGGTTCAGGGCCAGTCTCCTGCCCCACCCAGAATCCCCTCCCCCCCACCTTCTGTGATCAAAGCGTCAGCCAGTGCCATCACCACCGCCTGAGTCAGTGCCTCTCGAAACCCCGTGCCCATAAAACTCAGCGTTGTCTAGAACAACATTTATTACTTGGTTTTTATTCTATTTATTTTTACTATTACCTCCTATTCATAGAAGTAGTATTGCAGCCCCATTTATGATAATGATATAAAATTCCCTCTTAAAATACGTGTATTTATATTTAAAGAAGCTTTTTTAAAAATTATGCAAATAATAGCACAGGGAGCCAAAGATATGGCAATAATTGTGAAAGCGATTTGTGAAGAGCTGAAGATTAGAAAACACTGAGCCAAAGCGCGCTAAAGCAATTACGGGGAAAGAAAAAGCACTCTCCCCTTTCAGCGAGATTTTTATAATAATTGTTAGGATCCAATGAGGAAGTTCCTTTCCCCATATTTTTATTTAGTCTCTTTATGGCACCAGCAACATAGGCAGAACTATATTATTCTCACCATTTTACAGATGGGGAAACTGAGGATAGAAATTTCAAGGGATTCACGAAAAGTCACATGGTGAATTAAATGCTACGAGAGAAATATTAAGCTTTCAAAATAAGGCTGTCTGCAAACAGAATACACTTTGCAATTTAGCACACTATTCAATTAAAGGGGTCACATGGGAACTGCAGAGTTAAGTATTGCCTTTGTATTACATTTGTGCATTCACTCATTGAGCAATATTTCAGTACTTTTCCCAACTGTACAACAGACATAATAGGAAAATTCCTTCTGAGCAATATAGGATATGAACCCAACTGAACTAATCAGTTCACCATGGTGTTAGAAGGTTAACTATCTGATGGCGATAAAACACTTTATTGATGGAAAACGCCATATTAAATCCCCCGAATTACTAGTAATTGTATCACTGTTCAGTATTTATTTTCAATGAAGTTACAGGTAAAGAAAAATATGAATATCATGCCATTATTATGCTTGTTGATCAGTCCTTGGAGAGATGATAGTTAATTCCTGTCGGTCACGCTTGTGGGGCTATCGGCATTTGTCAGGGAGGGCTGATGGATCAGGTGGTCGATAGACGTTTAGAGACAGGCAAATACATAGATTCAGGAGATGCTGCCACTTTGTTGTTCTATTGAAAGAAGTATTAAAATGAACTTAGGTTTGCCACGGTGTGTGTTTGTTTTTTTAAAAAAGTAACTTGTGAAAGCAGAATTTTTAGTTTCAATTGCAGATTTAGTCGTCTGAGTCTGTACGCTGAGACCCCAAATTATATGGCATCCTTAAAGTAAAATAGTTCGTCAGAAATGTAAATGTTTCCACATGGAAAGGTATATTCCTAGCGCCAACTCCCAAGTTACATAAACGTATAGAATGCTGATAAAGTTTCTAGGATCATCAACCAGGCAAACACATTCAGGATTTCAGCACAGAAGCCATCCCTTCTGACAGGCAAAAAAAAGATAAACAAAGATAAAAAAAATCTCTGCGATTTTCCAAGAAAATAGCCAATCTGAAGGTTCTCTAAAAGGAAATTTAACTTGTTTTTTCATAGGAATACTGTTTTACTGTATGATTTATGTTTTGTCAAAGAAGCAAAGGCACTGCTTATTTTAACAGTAAACCTTTACGCTTTCCTCTTAAAATATCTCCTTTAGTGATACTGACTGTATCAGTTTGGTACATGGTAGGCATGAAATCTGAAATAAAGTTCTGGAGTGTAAAGGGATGTAACCTAAACTCAAAGTGAAAAGCTAGAGACCACTTACTCAAGCACAATTATTTGAAAACCGCCCCCACCTTTCATGCTGAAATTAGTGAGCGTTTTCATTTTCCATATGCAATCACTTACTGTCCTTTCCCGCTATTAGTGTTTCAAGAAGCAAGGACATTTAAATGAAAAAAAAAAAAAAGAAAAAAAAAGCCCTCTGCTAATTTGAAGCTGAGAATCCAATCCACTAAAATTGACAAAAGTGTCCTCTTGATAACTGCCATTTTCCAATAATACAGCTTCCCAGGAGGGAGACTTACTGGGGAAGGAGCCAGTTAATGTGACTGTGTATTGAGTCTCCCTATCAGTGCAGAGTAACGTCTTTCATTGCAAAGAGCTATTTTTTCAGGCCTTTTGAACAAGGGCCCTCTTGTAGACAAAACTACACAGAAAGCTCATTTGTGAATGACCCTAGCTGAACACTTTTCCACTCGCTTCAGTGGTATTTTGGCACCTTACGAGTCCTTTAAAGAACCCAGCTGATGAATTGTTCCATGACACGCAAACAGCTCGAAACGTGCTAGCTTGGAGAAGCTCAGGACAAGCAACCTGCTTGTCCCTGAGGGTCCCAGTTCTGCTCAGACAAGGGGAGCCTAAAAGGATTAAAAACTGCCTGTGCAGGTGAGTGTGCTTCACTTATTTAAGATTAATTTAACTGAAGAGGGAAGCTGAGCTGGGTCTAGTTCCATAATTTTGATCCCGAGTTGGGACGGGGATCCACAGTCAGACTCCTTGTAACTGTAGCACGAGGCATCTTCCTCCCCTTCTCAGAGCAGCCGGCAGGCTTCTCAAAATGATCACTCTTCCCAAAGAAACAGACAGTCCTTACGTGTTAAGTTGTCAGGGCTGTATCCATTGAGGGTAAATAACTCCACCGAGGTAAAACATCAGCACAGTCTGGACATCAGAGCCAGGCAAAGAGCTGCTACTGCCGCAAGGAAGCGCCCAGAAGGCAGAGGCAAATAAGTTTCCCAGCAAGAGAAGGAGGGAATCGAGCCATCTTCTGCCATATTTTACATCCATTCCGTGACACCCAGGGAGAACCTGACTACCCAGGCTTGTATTAGAGGGGGGCAGACCTGAACACGTTTGTGAATTGGCTCGAATAAGCTTTCCGGAAGTTCACTCGCAAGCCTCTGCATTTTTTGGTCCCAAAGGCCCCTCCCCCCTGCTGTCAAGACCACGGGTCTTCTCTTCCTGCTCTGCTGTGGCACTTCTGAGTGCTTTGAAGAGGGTGGTAGCTGAAAATTGGAAGACTTCACCTTGATGAGGGTAAAAGAAAAACTGGTGGAAGAAGGGGGTGAAGGGGAGAGAACCTCTTTCTGCAATGCCAATTTCTCTCCTCATTATCACCCAATAATGGCAGTTTCATTCAAAACAATTACGGAAAAGTTCCTAGACACAGGGCCCAGAAACTGAACAGTGGAGAGCAAAAACCCTCATGGTGGGAGGAAGGAGAATGAAGCTATTGAGCCTTGCCGCCCTGCCAGGATAGCCTCAAGACAAGTGACGGGAGGGGCAGCCAAGCCCAGCAGCAAGTGGTTTAGGTAAGATTAACCTCAAAGGAAGGAAAAGGAACCAAACCTTCATCGATTACCAGTATTCATCAAATTTTAAAATTCCTCAAACAGGAGTGGATAGCAAAGTCGCATACACAGGAGTTCATCCTGAAACTTCTTAATCAGACGCCCTGGGGCTGGGAACTAGTCATGTGCACTTTTTTTTTTTTCCTGAGGTGGTTTTGACCTTTAGCTTTCTGGATCAGAAGATCTACAAACCAGTAGTTCTCAAACCTGGCTGACTAATCCTAAGAATCACCTGAGACCTAGAAATATGGTTTCCTGGTCACTACCCCAGACTGAGTTGGTCAGAATCTGTGGAGGTGGGACTCCAGAATATGTGTTGTTGCAAGCCCCACATGTGATTCTGATTAGCAGTCAAGTTTTGGAATGATTGCCTTCTACCACATCCTAAACAAGTCTCGACACCAGCCCCAAGAGTTGGGCTGAATAGTCCACACGGCGCCCAGGACCCTGTGCTTTAACAAGCATCAAAGGCCATTGAGGGGTTAGTATGGGGAACTGGGAACCGTGTGAACACTATGGGGGATGGAGCTTGGCTTCCAAACATGGAACTATTTGAAGTCTTTCTCCTTCTTGTCCAATCATTTGTTTACATATTCCAAAAAGGTAAATTTACCAAGCATCATCGATGTACCAGTCTGTGTTTTAGAACTTAAAGCTTAAGGAGTTCATAATCTAATGATGGAGATAAACACACAAATAATTATAATGCACTGGGCAAGTATAGAATAAAGATGTTTAGGGTGTTTGTTTTTTTTAAGTGATATGTGACTACAAAGGAGGCAGTAATTAACTCAGCCTGGAGAGGCTGATGTTTCCAGAAGACAGTGAGGCTGACTTAAAAAGTAGGACAAGAATTCTAGTAGGAGGAAACAGCACATCAAATATTGCGGGTTTCCAAGAGTGTGGTCCTCAGACCACCATTATCAGAACACTCAGGGATGTATTAATGAGCAAACCCGGAACTAAACAAACCAAATTTCTTGAAGTGCGACATAGCAATATGCATTTCTTTTGAGCTTCCTGGGTGATTGTGAAAACACTACCTTGTGAAAACGCTTGGGAGAGACACTGCGAAAAGTCTGCTTATTTAGGGAAGTACAAAACGTGTGATGTTAAAGTGGGGACTATTTTTTTTAAGACCTTAAAAACTGAGTGAGACTTCTGGTCTTCCGCGTCCGGTGAGGAAGGAGTTAACAAGGGCCAGATTTACCTTCCTACCTGAAGCAACAAAAAACAAACCAAAATATATCTGTGCAACAGCAGTTTCCAAGGAATGAAAACCAGTGATCCACAAAGGCGAGGAAAACCTGAGATGAAGCCTGGATTTGTGCTGAGTTTCCAAGCAGTGGTGCAGACAGGAGAAAGCCATAGAGCCAAGAGAATGGCGAACTCTGAGCAGAGGAAGTGGAACTGAGAATGCAGGGGGGCCAGGCACAGGACAGAGTCCTGGAGGGGACAGAATGGGACAAGTGGGACGGAGCCACACCACAGGGTAACAAGGGAGTATTTTGAACATCTACATGCCAACAAATTCAACACCTTGAAAGGGACAAATTCCTTGAAAGACACAATTACCAAAGCTTACTCAGAAGAAACAGATCATCTGAATATCGCCATTACAGAGATCAAAATTGTAGTTAAAAAACCTTACCACCAAAAAACACACAAAAAATTAACAAACAGGGGTGCCTGGGTGTCTCCGTTGGTTGAGTGTTGTATTCTTGATGTTGTCCCAGGTCTTGATCTTATGGTTGTGAGTTTGAGCCCAGAGTTGAGCCTACTTAAAAAACAACAACAAAAGGCCCGAATGGTTTCACTTGTGATTTCTACCAAACACTTAAGTGGAGAATTGAAAAGGAGGGATTACTTCCCAGGTCATTCTGTGAGGCCTACGTGAGCAGGATATCATACAATACTAAAAGTGTGATTCATGGAAAAAAATTGTTAAATTGGACATTATTAAAGTTAAAAATTTCTGCTTTGAAAAAGACGCTGTTAAGAAAAATAAAAGGCAAATCACAAACTGGGAAAAGCATGTATCTGATAAATGTCTTGTATCCAAAATATACAAAGAACTCTCAAAATTCAACAATAAGAAAAGAACATAAAAAGTGGGCAGAAGATGTAGTCAATACCTTAGCAAAAAATGGCAGATAGTTTGTCAGCTTCCTAGAAAGCTAAACATACTTTTACCACGTGATCCAGCAACTATGCTCCTAGGTATTTATGCAAGTATTTTGAAAACATATGTCCACATAAAACCTGGCATGTTTATAGCATCTTTATTCATAATTCCCCCAAACGGGAAGCAACTAAGATGTCTTTCAATGTGTGAATGGATAAACAAACTGAGATACATCCACACTATGGAATTTTATTTAGGGATTTTTTTTTAAAAAATGAGATATCTGGTCACCAAAGACATAGAGGAGCTATTGGGTATTGCTAAGTGAAAGAAGTCATTCTGAAAAAGCTACCTACTCTGTGACTCCAACTACCTGATGTTCTAAGACAAAATTATGCAAACAGCAAAAAGATCAATGGTCTCTAGGGAGACAGGGTTCACTACATGGAGGGCAGGTTTTTTTGAGGGCAGTGAAATGATTTTGTCTAATGCTATAATGATGTATGGGTAGATACATGATATCACACACTCTTGAAAACTCATGGATATTTACAGCACAGAGAGTGAACCTTAATGTATTCAAATTTTAAAAACCAGTCATTTGAGAGGTTATACTCCCTAGGATGGAAAGTAGACTCTGACGAAAGACTCTGTTTACAAATGTGTTAAAGGACCTCACTGCAGGAGATGAGGGAAAGGTGCTGACCTAAGTGACTTTAGAAAGGAGTGTAGTGTGTCAAACTAAAAGCAAAAGAAACTGCACATAAGTGCTGCACTCTAGTTGATAAAGGCATTTCTAGTAGAGGTAGATTAACAATTCTGATGTTGCTGTACATGTACAGTGGAATTGAACAATGAAATAAATGGGCAGTGGGATTCAGATTCTCACTGTTGGAGTGGGAATTTACAGACAAGCAAAGGAACAGGCTAGAATGGTCCATGTGGTAATGGATTATAGTTGAAAATATCAGTATGAATCCATGTTTAGCTTCCTGTAGATCAGATGGTTGCACATATAAATATACAGATTGTGTACACAAACAAATGTAAAATCACATATTTTCTTCAGCTGAGACGGCTGGGAAGCAGTAACGGAACACCCCAGGAGCAACAAGTACACTTACTGCCCAGATCGATCTTAGCTTCTAATACTATTTATTCTCCAATAAAAGGACCCAAAGCTCCTTGGAGAAATGGCTGATTCTAGGTTGGGGACAGGATTATACAGGATGACTTTGGAGCATCTTGTAGTGCCATAAAGCAAGGAAGTGTGAGCACACACACACACACACGCACACACATTGATAGATGTCAAAGAGATACAGTAGCTAACTGAAAGTTTTCTCAATAGCCAAATCTAGAACAATTTGAGCAAAAAAAAAAGTAGTATTAGATTTTAATTCAAAGTATAATGTAAATATCCTTGATTCCATACTGATGTAAATAAATGCATGAGAAAATAAATAAATGGGGGAGAAGAAACAAATCCCCATGCAGAAGTCTTTCGAAAAATTTATGTCAATATTCTACCCTTGAGGTCAGGGGGCATAACTCCCAGCTCCTTAAGTGTGGGTTGTGCATAGTGACTTCTTTCCAAAGAGTACAGTTTGGAAAGGGAGGAACAACTAGTAACTTCACAGCGGTGAGGCCTGGCAGACTCTAGCTTGGCCAGGTAATCAGGGTCAGCATCAACACTAACAAATCATGTTGACAGTATATACCCTTGAAAGTGTATATGAAATGGAAATTTATCTCTATGTTTTTCGTCCCCAAAACATATAACTCAGGCTAATCATGAAAGCACCATCAGACCAATTCCAAAGGGTATTCTATAAAATATCTGGCCAGTACTCCTCCAAACTGTCAAGGTGATCCAAAAACAAGGGAAGTCTGAGAAACTATCACAGTCAAGAAGAGCCTAAGGAGACATGAGTCTGGACCAGATTGATCTAACAGATATATTCAGAACATTCCATCCTAAATCTACAGAATACATTATTTTCAAGTGCACATGGAACATTCTCCAGAATAGATCACATAATAGGCCACAAAACAAGTCTCGACAGATTCAAAAAGATTGAAGACATACCGTGCATCTTATCTGACCACCATGCTATGAAACTAGATCAACCACAAGAAAAAATCTGGAATGGAGATTCAATATTTTTAATCATTATGGAAATGCAAATTAAAACCACAAAGAGATACCACTGAACTCTAGTAGAATAAAGTTAAAAAGATTGACAATACCAAGTGTTGGCTAGCATCTGGAGAAGCCTGAGCTCTCATAGTATTCCGGTAGAAATCTAAAATGGAACAACCTCTTAGGAAAATAGTTTGACAGTTTCCTGAAAGGTAAAAAAAATACATATGTGACTCAGTCATTCCACTTCTTGGTATTTACTCAAGAGAAATAAAAGCATATGTCCGTAAAAAGATTTTTACACAAGTGTTTATGGCAGCTTTATTTATAATAACAAAAAACTGGAAACAATTCAAACATCAAAAGGTGAGTGGGTAAACAAAATGGATAAACAAAATGGGAACACTGTTTTGAAAAAAGAATAAATTACTGATAGATATACACATCATGGATGAGTCTCAGCATACTTATACTGTATGAAAGAAGCCATGCAAAAAAGGATTACACAAAATCTGATTCTATTTATGTAAAATTTTAGAGATTGCAAACTAATACATAGCAACAGAAAGTAGACCAGCAGTTCCCCAAGGTCAAGAAGGAATTACAGAAATAAGGGATTTCTGAGGGTGATGCACTCTCTTGCTTGTGATAATGGTTTCATGGATCGATTCATTGTCAAAAGTCATCAAATTGTACACCTTAAATACACGCTCTTTTTTGTATGTCAATTTATGTCAATAATGGTGTTTTTTTAAAAGTGTTACTCTCAAGGACAGGTGTATATAGATGATCAGACACTTGATGATGCTGTCGTTCTTCCACCTTCTTCTTCCTCAAACAGCTAGCTAGTTATCAGGTAACCTCAGGAGAAGCTCTTGTTTTCAAGTTCTTTTGTTCCCATTGGGTACTCAAAACCAAGAATCAATGAAATATCTCAAAGGATAATAGTAATCGTAGCTTCATTTCTATAAATCATCAGGTCCTTGTTGATGCACATTCACATATATGATCTAATTTTTGCCCTTCTATATGAATTATGCATAAGATGGGTGTTGTTTGATATGGACATTTGACATATGAAGGCAAATGGAAAGAAAACAAGAAAGTTCGAGAAGTTTGCTCAGGGCTATACAGCAACTTAGCTGAAAATGGCAGTAGTGTTTCCTGGCTAGATGAGTGCACTTTGCAGGACACTGGCTGCTGTGGGACTTAATCCATCTTCTTACTCAAAGAGTCCATTTTAAATGACAATAAATGAAGCAGAATTCTGAGAAAGAAGACTGAACAAAAGTGCCCCTCACCTTCGCCCTCCCACTGCTGCTGCTGCAGGGAGCCTACTAACTCACCTTCCATGTCATTTCACATGATCACTGTGATCGTTACTGCATACTTACTGGTGAGCCGACGTGGTGGCTACAACTGTGATTATCTCCATTTGACCGACAGGGAAACAGAGGCACAGAGTTTTAGGCGCTTGAGTGAAGTCCCACAGTTGATGCATTGCAGGAACTGGGATTAGAACTCACACCGTATGACTTCAAAGCTCCACCCATGCCCCTAATAGTGCATTTTATGTAATAGACATAAATTAAGACATCCCCGGATTGTTTTAAATAGGTTGGGAAGTCATAAAGTAGATTGGAGAGCACAGACATTTGCCTGTCCGTACACACGTGGTCTCCATGCCGGCCGTGCCCACATTGTTTTTTTGGGGGGGGGGAGGGTTGCTGATAGTTGCCAGAGCGAATTCACAAACTAGAGACTGAGAGAGAAGGGGGAAGGAGCACTGACCTTCTCAAACATCCTTACCCTTCTCTTTTGCTTTGGTTTGGCTATATTCTGTTTCTATCGTGTTAGTGTCAAGGCCTTCAGAGTCATAAATTCTTTTTTAAAAAAAGAGACAAAAAAACTTGAATTGCTTCAGAATTCTCTTTTTCCGTTCTCCCTAACTGTTTAGGAATGAGCTCCACTTCCTCCCACACACTGTTTCTTATTTTTCACAAAAAAGGAGAGCCAACTTTAAAAAAATCAGTACATTGGTTTAGCTACTATCCAAATAAACAGTCCCTTGGGCAAGTCAACTCTTGGGCATTCAGTTTCCTTATCCATAATAAGGGGTTAACCTGCACGAGACAGCCTCTGAGACGCTATTCTAGCTTTATCATTCTATGCTCTCATGTTTCTGTGTTTCTTTCCCACCTGGTTTGTATATAGAAGCTAGAAAATTCCATGTTCTCTTTTGCTCTTCACAGCCGGAAGGATTTCTCTTCCTCTCTTCATGTGCCTCCTTTTGCTACTCTTCTAAATACTATAATGTATCCTATGTTCTGAACAAAAGATTCCAATAGCTCCTGGCTGCCCCCAGTCAGATGGAACCAAGGTGGAACCCTAGCTCACAGAGAGCAAAATGGATGCGAAGAGGGGACATTGCCGATGGAATGGGGCGTAGACAGGAAGCACTCACTCCCAGGAAAACCTTAAATCAATAGAGGGAATTGAGTAGAGTTCTACTCCCTTACTACAGGAGAATTATTCCGGTCCACAGATATCTGAACTCTTCCAGAACCGTTTCATTTGAATAAAATCTTTAAGCCTAAAGAAATAGATCCTGAATAAGGTTTTTAAAAAAATCCAAATGATAATTCCAGGTAGCTTATAATGTTGGGATTTTCTTTTTCTTTTTCTTTTTCTTTTCTCTCCTTTCTTTTTCTTTCTTTCTTTCTTTCTTTCTTTCTTTCTTTCTTTCTTTCTTTCTTTCTTTCTTTCTTCCTTCCTTCCTTCCTTCCTTCCTTCCTTCCTTTCTTTCTTTTTTGAGAAACTTTTAGAACTTCAACAACAGAATTTATGTTCTTAAGTTTCTGGTTGAAGAGCTCTTCGACACAAAAAAATAAAGCATAACAATGATAACAAGCTCAGAAACTGAATTTAATGAATTAGCTTGTCTTTATCTCCTCATTTTTCTTTCTTGCTAAACAAAAATACCCAGTAGAGTGAGGAATGTAATTCCATGAATTCAAATTTTCCTCAGTAGAATAGAGAAATCTTCATTACAAAAATATATGATATTCACATTACCAAAGATAAAGATTTAAAAAGGAAGACGGGGCTTAAATATAATATCTTTTTTCCAATTCAAAGTGATTTTAATTCCATTTTTGAAAATGTAAGACATTTACATTCTGTCTTACCGACATTTTTTTGTTGTTGAAAATTTCAACCTTAAAATGTTATCACGTGAAGTGCAACTACACTAAAGTGGAAAACAGTGTGGAGGTTCCTCAATAAATTAAAAATAAATATACAATTCAGTAATTCCACTATTGAGTATTTACTCAAAGGAAACAGAAATGCTAATTTTGAAAAGATTTATGCACCTCTATGTTTACTGCACCAGTATTTACAATAGCCAAGATATAGAAGCTGCCTGTGTCCATCTATGGATGACTGGATAAAGAAGATGTGATGTGTATATATATATGTATGTATGTATGTATATATATAATGGACTATTACACAACCATTAAAAAATGAGATCTTGCCATTTGCAACAACATGGGTGGACCTAGTGGGCATTATACTAAGTGAAGTAAGCCAGACAAAGACACAATATGATTTCACTTAAATGTGGAATATAGAAAACAGTAGAAATCCCATTTTTCTTTCTCTTTTTTTAAACATCATTGGTCAACATATTATTTATTATCTGAATTATGTATTCTTCAGCGATTAGGTATGCCACATGTATCACTCCCCAGCTATTGCTTGGAGTTACCTCATTCATTTTTTTAATTTATTCAAATTCAACTAATTAACATATAGTGTATTATTAGAGGTCAGTGATTCATCAGTCTTATATCATACCCAGTGCTCATTTCATCACGTGTCCTCCTTAATGTCCATCACCCAGTTACCCCATGCCCCATGCCCCAAGCCTCAGTTTTATCCTATGATTAAGTCTCTTATGGTTTGTCTCCCTCTATGATTTAGTATTGTTGTATTTTTCCCACACTTCCCCTATGCTCCTCTGTTTTGTTTCTTAAATTCCACATATGAGTGAAATCATGTGATAATCGTCTTTCTCTGATTGACTTATTTCACGTAGCATAATACCCTTTAGTTTCACCCACATTATTGCAAATGGCAAGATTTCATCTTTTTGATGGCTGAGTAATATTCTGTGTGTGTGTGTGTATCACATCTTCTCTATCCATTTATATCTGTCAATGGAATTCTGGGCTCTTTCCATAGTTTGGATACTGTGGACATTGCTGCTACAAACAGTGGGGTGCAGGTGCCCCTTTGGATCACTACATTTGTACCTTTGGGATAAATTCCTAGTAGCACAATTGCTGGGTCATAGGATAGTTCTATTTTCAACTCACTGAGGAAACTCTATACTGTTTTCCAGAGTGGACTTCCCTCATTATTTAGTTCTATTCTATTTCTCAACTACCTGTACCTCTGTAGTACCATACTGTTCTAAATATCGTATTTTTGCAATTAGTTGCCATTGCTGGCAAGACCAACATCATTTTTGTTTTCTTTTACAGCTCATTCTGGATATTCACACTTACTTATTCCTCCAAATCCTGTCAAATACCATACTCACATATTTAATTGAGTTTATGGAATAATTTAGTCACAATAAATGTCTTGGTCTTCCTATCCATGAAACAGTTATGCCCTCCCATTTAATTCTTTTTATATCCTCCCAGTAGAATTTCAAGATTTTCAAGATTATTTTATTAACTCTTCAATTTTCTTTTCTAACTCATTATTTACACACTTTGATGATTTTTTTTCAAAGATTAATACTTCCTTTAGCTTATTTGACTGCATAGCACTTGCAAACAAAAATATTATTTCTTGTTACATATCTTTCTTTCTTTATACTAGATTTTTGTATCATTACCCTATCATTTCTCTTTCTTTCTTCCTTTTTGTCTGTGATATTTTTAATAGATGCTAGCTAATTTCTTTTCAGATACTGTCATTTGATGAGTATGGGTCTATACAGACTTTCTTTTGGTCTGGATCCTTTGTGCATGGATTCTCAGTGACTCTGCCTCCTCACCTGTGCCCTGTTTGTAGATTCTCTTTAAGTCTATATGTTAAGAGTTTCTGTTCTAGACTCTGAAATTCTGTCATATAAGGGAGCTAGTGAGCTGGCCAGAGACTGGACTAAATCAGCTATGATTAGTGCAGTGGTTCTGTTTTCTCCTCTCCCTTCTCCTCCTCTACCTCCCCCTGCCCCCCCTCCCCCTCTTCCTCCTTCTCCCCCTCTTCCTTCTTCTTCTTTAATGATGTTCTAAATCTGCCTACTTGGATTTATTCTCCTAGTTAGTTCATCCTCTTCCTTTGCTGCATGGTCATGAATTTTTAGATTTCCTCTCAATTCAGGGAACAGCAGCTATACCTAATCTTCAAAAAGGAACAGCACTCAGTTGTCTTCCCCAGCCTCACCCTCGCCTCCCTAAACCACACCACCCCTACCCCACCAAGCGCTGGTACCATTCCTCTCCCATCCCTGGAGACAGAAGCATAAGGGAGGGATGTTTAAATAGGCAAAACTTGGTACTGACAATCTTGATCCACAGTAGAGATCAGAAGAAACCTGCTAGGGCTTTGACTCTGCTCTTCTCTTGGACCATTATACCCTGAAAAGTCTTTGTCTTATTGCTTTCCTCTTTTCTACGTGTAAAATCCCAGCTTGTGGTTGGAACCCACTACCTCTGAATGATCCGGCTCTGAGCTGTTTCCCATCTTCTTTCCAGATAAAAGCACAGTAGTTAGTCCTGGTGGTTCTTCCCATTTTGAGTGAGTCACCCAGTCTCCCTGGAGCTTATGCTCTAGGAGGGGCTGTTCAGATTGTCACCCCTTGACTGACCACACACACTCCCAGTCTGCTTCCTTGCAAACTAAAGGAAGAGGGTGAGTTTATGAGAAATGAACTTTTTCATGTTCCCTACAGTATTGGATCCAGAGGAGTGAGATAGGATCTGTGTTTCAAGATTTCGAGCATCTTCTGTCTTTACAAATTTCACCAAGAATAATTTAAGGAGTACGGCAGAGACTATTTTGCTGTTGTTTGTTTTCAAGTTTGGGGAACAGAAGACAATTATCATCTTGTAAGTACCCTGCCAACTTCCCCCTGGAAATCCTAAGGATGCCAGTTTAGACATACCCCAAGAGAGCTCCACTTGGACCCATGAAATCTTTACCTTTCAACCATGTCCCCACTTCATTTACTTGTAAGGAGAGGAGGCTCATCCCCACTCATTTCCACTGATGAAGAAGCTTCCATGTTCCTTGGGTCAAAGTATAGAAGGCCTTCCCAAGTCTTTCTCTCTCTCTGCATCTCTTTCACATTTGTCAGAAAGCAGATGGGTTTTCCTGATCAGTGAGACTGGGGTGGAGGGGGGAAGAGAAGAACTGAGCTTGAAGGTCTGTTTAGGGCAGAGTTCTCTTTCTGTTTCGGATAGCCTCATATACCTGTTCAGCTCTGGCTTGGGAAGCCTTTGCTTGGTAGGTTTGATTAAACAGGCTAGATGGGAATTAGCCAGCTCAGATCTAAATCTTGTTTTCCAATCAGCTTTCTTCCCCCCCAAGGCTGATGATGTCTCTCCATTTATCATGCTCCTCTGTGAATCTCATTGGTTCCTAAAACAGAGGTTTGGGGGAGAGCAAGAGTGTTCTTATTCATCAGTCCCCTGATCCTGAACATGCCCTATTTCACTCAGGCTGGTGGGATTTGCAAACCCAAAGAACAAAGAGAGCCCTTTCCCTTTGCCTAATCCAGGAATATTACCCTGAAGAGGAAGACAAAATCCTGACTGAAATATATATGTATACTCTCATGGGGACCTGGATCCTAAAATGTAGAGGACCAAAGATCTACACTAATGAAAAATAAGAAATTTATTATTTCTGTGAAATTCTTCTCACCATTTTTGCTCCAGCCTGGAGATCTAGAGGAGTTTCTAAAACCTAGGCCTCTGCAACATTCTTGGAAATCAGTCTTTACTGAGACTTTTTTAGTTCAGCATCCAAGAGGTTGTTTTAATGCCTCTGCGGTGTTTATCTGCCATCGGAGTCCAGTGGTGCCAGGTAAGGCTGGGGCCCTGCTGAGAGCGGGGGTCAGGCTGATCAGGCTTTTGCCCTTACACTGACTAACCAAAGAATGAAATGCGAAAGCTTTTCAACTTATTATTCCTTTGCACACAATAGATTTCTTTATTCAAATTGACCAAATGTGGAAATTCCGAGATTCACTTGTGCAAAAGTGTGTTTTAAATCAAGGACAAACTTTTAAAAAAACGATTTCTAGTTATATATTTGTGTGCCCTTTTCACCCATGATAACTTATCGCTATGAAAATTCAAGGCAGAAGATTACACAAAAACCTCACTATGCAAAATCTCAGGACAGCCTGAGATTTTCAGCCTGGAAAATGACAGCAGCACCTTAGAAAGTGCTTTGTCTGTCTGGTTCAGCCACAGGAAACCCACTTTGAACATCCCTCACCCACTCGGAGGAACAGATCTGGTCTCCCTTTCTAATCCCATTTTTAGAGATTGTTGTTTTCACAAAGGAAAGGATCTTCCAGAAAGTACTTTTTCACCTGCCCTTAGCTTCCAAACTTGTATATTCCCACTGGTTTCAGTGAAACTTGAGCTCCTAAAATTATCCAAGTAAAAAAGAAATTGAGTTGAGAGAAAATTGACATATCTCCAAATAACAGCTTTTTCTGATTTAAGAAACACAGTGTGCATACACTTATGAAACCTTGAATGTACAGCAAAGTAGAAGAAAAGTAAATATTATTCATCATATTATAACCACAATTAATATAGTTATGTATTTCCATTGACTTTCCCCCCCAGGTATACTCAAACATACACATAATTATGATAAATCTGTAGTCAGTTTTGCTTTTTTATTTTTACAAGCATTTTAAATTCCATTAATATTTCTTCAAAAACATCATTTAAGTTGGCTTCATGTATTCCTTCAGATAGGAAAGAAGATTCTGAATTTTCAGTTATAATATCCCTAATAGAAAAATTCACACACAAAAAAGATAAACAGACAATTCAAAAAGGAAAGAAAAGAATTGCTGAGCAGTTAGTTGTTAAGATATGCATGTAATTTAAAAAAAGTAATTTTTAAAGATAAAGTTTCATCTTTACCTACAAATTTTTGTAGGGGGAATATCTAAATCATTGTATTCAATGTTGACAAGTAATTTAGCAAAAAAAAAATCTTTAAAGCCATAAAAATTTAAAATCTTTTAAAGATCTAGAATTCTAACTTCCAGATATCTGTCTTAAAAAGGTAGAGAAATCGCCACATAATCACCGTACGCCCTGTAGTTTAACTTAAAATCGGGGGCAGGGGGAACAGGTTGCTAGAGACAAACTATCTACAATAGGGGGCACCTAACTAAATTAAGGTGTGCCTGGGCTTTATAACATTAGGCAGACATTAAAAACAGATACAAAATGTATGTAATAATTTGAAAGAAGATATAATACAATGGAAAGCAGACGTGCATAATGGTATAAAAGCAGACATCTAAAGAAAGTGCTACGAGGCATGTTCGGATGGTGAGATTATAGTATTTTTCCTTTTTCTGTAATATTTCTTTCTCAGTGCCATTTTGATCATTTAATCTTTCAGTTGCCAGTGTGCTTATCCAATCTTTAATAGTCACTACAATTTTGACATAATCAGAAGGAGAAGAAAAAAAAGGAGACAGGACTTAACTATGTAAGCAGTTGCACACACTAAAAATAATAAAATTCTCTCATTTCACTAGCCTTACAAACTTCAAAAATTTGTGACCTAAAATGTGAGACATTTTTTCCCCATTTTCTGTTAATTATCATAAATGCCTCTTTTATCCTTGAATGTAATAGAAGTTCATGGAATGCCTGATGAATTGACCCCAGCTGTGGATTGAGGCAAGGGTAGGGAGTCATTTTCATTCAGTGTGACAATATAGCTCTGTAGAACAACTCTGAAAATAAAACCAGCAGCTAACATGGCACATGAACTGGCCATGAAGACAGCTACTACTGATCATCCATTTCCACAAGCGTCCCACCCTACTATGTCTCTCCAGGTCATGTTTAAGCAAGATCTTGGCACATGAGTAATCCATAAATAATTTATTGGGTAAATGCATTAATTAATGAAAAGCAGTGTCTGGACTGATTAATTTAAAACAAAACAGGTAGGGGGTGCCTGACTGGCTCAGTCGGTGGAACGTGTGACTCTTGACCTCAGGACTGTGAGTTCAAGCCCCATGTCGGGTGGAGAGATTATTTAAAAATAAAATCTTTAAAAATAAAAAAATAAACCGTGCCAGGTAATTTCTAGTGCTTGCTAGATTACCTTGAGTATCAATTCCATGGCTGGCAATTGTTTTTGAAGGGGGCAACATTCTAAAAAGCAAATACTACCAACTGCTCCTGAGAGTCCAATCTCTAGAAACTGGAGCGAATCTCATAGACCAAGTTGACTCCTAGCTTAAAACGGAAAGTTTCTTCTGATCCCATTCAAAATAATGATATGCTCTGTCCAGTTAATAATTACACAGCTGCTCCAAGGATGTCTAATGGCATTGCAAAAGATGCATCACCAGGGGGACCTGGGGGACGCAGTTCGTTAAGCCTCTGCTCCTTGGTTTTGGGTTGGGTCTTGGGTCATGGTCTCAGGGTCGTGAAATGGAGCCCGGCATCAGGTTCTGTGCTGAGCCCAGAGTCTGCTTCTGATTCTCTCTCCCTCTGCCCTTCCTGCTCGTGCTCTCTCTCTAAAATAAATAGATAAATCTTAAAGGGGAAAAAAAAGCTGCATCCTCAGAGATTTAGGTCCTTCTGCCCTGCCCCTAGTATAACCCTGGAGCATATTCTTTGCTGTAACATCCCATCAAAGTCAATGTTGCAAATATTAAATATTCTATACCTTTTGATGGGACATTTCCTCATAGCTAGGGATCATAAGGAACCTTAGTACAAAGTAATTTGCAAAGTAATAACAATCTTCCCTACCCAGGTGGTAGCTCAGAGGAGATTTAATTGGATAAAATTACCCCATTGTAAGAATAATACTTTGTAGTTAATGTCACAGCCATCATGCAAGGATCTTGAGGAGATTTATGAACATTGATTAAACATCAGAACACCATTTTAAAGGAGATGGTACTAACACTATGTTACTGAGCCCAGAGAGGGATGTTTTCCTATTCCAAAGCACACAGCACACAGTGAAGAAATAACCCCAATCTCCAGTGGCTTGATATGAGGACTCTTTTTCCACTCTTTTGGAAGTTTTTCACTCCAATAACACAACTAAAATGTTTTTTTTAAAAAGTGTTTTGTTTCTCAGTGTATCTTATTATTGCCACAAAAAAATGCATTTCTGATTGTCAGAGTCAGAAAATATTTAAGTCATTTCTCTTGACCCCTTGAGATTTTAGCTGGGAAAGTTCTGTTTATAATTAGTTTGTCCTCCCCCTTTCCGCTGTAAACATTTGGCATCAGCAGAATCAAAAATGAAATTCACAAGTCACTGGGTCTGGGAGGGATATCAAAAATAGAGTCCAGTCCTCTTGATTTCCAGATGAGGAGGCTCAGGCCCAGGGGGACAGGAAGGATGGAAAGGAGTCTCCATCCAGATAACGAAGAGGCTCTACCATTGTTGAAAGGTCATTAGCTGCAGAGAATGCCCCTCATGGCCTTGAAGGCCCTGAGGGTACCCTTAGTTTGGGAGGCAGTTGAGCATCTTGAGTTGAAGGGCTGTAAGTGATTCTGTGGCCTGGCATATAAGTGACACTGACAGCATAAGAGCCAAGTTTGCAGCTCAGTGCAATTCAATGTAAAAGATACATCAAACTCTAACGTTCTCGTTTGATTGTTAGAACAACCTTCAATAGACTGGGTGCTACCGAAACGAAATAATGTATGGAGAAGCCTCTATGCCAGTGCCTGGCATAGAGGAAGCCCTCAGTAAAGGCTTCCTCTTCTGCTCCCACCAGCCCCAACCCCACCTCCTTCTGCCCCCCTGGAGCCTGAGATCTAAAAGTGCTTGATCCACATATCTAGGGGCCTTAAATACTGCAGAGCAGATTTTGTTTGTATTTGCAGAAGCTTCAAGTACTCCATCAGATGTTTCTTTAAAAGCTTATAAATTATTCTCTAAGCTTTCTTTAAAAACAAATAAACATTAAAATGAATCTGTGTGCATTAAAGTTCATAATCAATAAAGTGTGATCAGGAGCAGAGTTAGGGGAAGTGTAGAGCCACGAATGAGTCAGACTAATAGCTGTTACATGAGCCTGTGTTGGGGAATAAGGCCTGAGGCGTACTGCAGATGTGTACCCCCCAATTCTGTAGGTGTCCCCTGGCAAAATTCCTGCTTGGGGGGGAACGAGTGAGACTCGCTCTTTTCACACATCAAGTGAACCCCTGTTTCCCTTTGCTCAGCACACCCAGGGGGAATCCGAGGATAGGAGCTGAAATCACATCTGTTGTCTTTGCTGCTGTTGTGTTGTTTCCGTGTGAAGCCGACCTCGACAATTTGGATGACCTGGTAGTCCCGTGAAAACAGGTCCTGGAGCCCCAGTGACCGTTCTTTATTGTATTACATTTAAGATATCTTTCCATCAACTACAATATTTGAAATTCTGAAAATTAATAAAAACGAGATGACAATGATGGATGATGAAGAATGGGTGATATTATGGCTACTTCTGCTTAACTGCATTGGAAAAATAGAAACCATGACAAGGCTGATCATCTTTGCTATTCTCTTTTAGAAGATACAAAATGTCTAATATTGAAATCTTGGTCCCTCCCTCCCCTCAACACGACAGATTATTCAACCCACAATCAAGAGATTTTACTATATTGTAGGAGAAAATATTTTGGAAGCGAAGCTATGTCTTTAATATTTCCAAGTAAAAGAATGCATATCTGATAAAAGCAGTACTTTTAGATGTGTCATATGCAAAAGGGGTACCATATAATTAGAAGTGAATTTAGACAGAAAGACAGAAAGATGAGATGTAAAAGCAGATAATTAGTGCACTGTTATAATTAGCAAATACTTCTCAATCCCATGGTAACTGTGCTCTGAAAAGGACTCCTGCCGGTTAACTAATATTTCCTGAAAGCAGTTTTCTACTCTCTCTTTAAATGGAAAGTTTGAATTGCTATCTCTTTGAAAACCATGCCATAATATGTCATAAATGGACTTATGTCTATATTATAGTTTTTTTTTAAAGATTTTATTTATTTATTTGACACAGAGAGAGATCACAAGTAGGCAGAGAGGCAGGCAGAGAGAGAGGGGGAAGCAGGCTCCCTGCTGAGCAGAGAGCCAGATATGGGCCTCGATCCCAGGACTCTGAGATCATGACCTGAGCTGAAGGCAGAGGCTTTAACCCACTGAGCCACCCAGGCGCCCTATATTATAGTTTTTAACGGGAAAAAGACACACTAACTGCAAAAACAAAACAAATATATTTACGGAAGGAAAGAATTATAATAAATCTGTTTAATAGCTTGCATTCTCTACATATTTTGAGTATGATTTTTCAAAAATAGATATTTGTGCAACAAAAAATAACTCTGAAATATAGAGAGCAAACATTTTGTATTGAACATGGTTAATCAGTCCAGAGCATCTGGACACTGGAAATAGTGAAGCTTTCTGGGGATGTATTCTAAGAGTTTAAATATTTTTAATCTTACAGCAGGTGATAGGAAAGAAAGAAAACTTAAAAATTCAAGCAAAAAACAACCCCCCCAAAAACTCCTTACTCACTCTCTCTCATGCCTTCCCGGCAATAGTTAGCATAACAAAATGATGCAGTTACAAAGATATTTTTTCTAGATTGATACCATAATTCAGTATATAGCCTTTGATCCTAAATAGTTATGTGACTTTAAATTTTCTCTGTGAAATGGAGATGGTAATACAATGTCGCAAGGTTTGGGGGAGTACAGTAGGCTATTAGGCTTGGGCATGGGTAGGGCATGCTTTGCAAACTATGAGATATTTTCTTAAGCCAGGAACAAAAATTAAATTCTGGATTTTATCCCTGAATATCAACGACTTGTTAAGGACATATAATTAACTTTACCTGAGTAACACCATTCTAAACAGAATAGTGTAAAACCATGAAGTCATCCCAGCCTTGCCAATGACAGGCAATGGGACCCAAAAGTTAGTCAAACACTTTCAATCAACGTGAGATTGGCTGGGACAAGCAGTGACATATGGTGACATTAGTGAGAAGGGCAACCTGACAGCAGAACAGAGAGAAAGGACTGATTTATGAAATTTGCAACAGACTTGCCTTTTTATCACTATCCAAAAAATGTCAGTGACAATGAGCAAAGCAGACAATGAACAAAGCAAGTCTGAAACTGTTTTGGACCGCATGTCATCTTAAAAGTTTCCAAGAGAACAGGGGTAGGACAGTGGGGCTGGCGTTGGTATCTGGGTTAAGTGGAGTGGATTAAGTATATGAATGACCCCGGGCAGCTTCCCTCAGCATATCTGTGACAACTACTCAGATTTTTCCAGAAAGTACTCCTCAAGAGGGAAATCTGTTTTATGACTGAATAGTCCCCTCGGCACGGGGATGGGAACAGATCTGATTATTGCTCACCTTTGTTCTGGCACAGAGATAGCTTGATAGAATCTCTACCACCACTTACTGCTCTATCATTCTAATGTAGCAGGTACGGTAGAGACAGTGCAGGGAGAAGTAGCTTATCTTAGAAAGAAGTGGGTATGTAGCTTTTTAACTATGCCCATTTAGAATTATTGGGGTGGAAAGATTTTGGTAAACAAGTCAAAAGAAAGCGATAGTCCAAAAAAAAAAAATGCTGATTAATACCGGCAATAGGAACAGACATTTTTAGAAAGTGTTTTTAATCAGCTCCCCAGTATGGGGTTAACCAACTGTGTCAGCAGAACTAAATTACAGACTCATAGGAAAGGAAAAAACAAATAAAAGAAGAGAATTTTGAAACAAATTCAAACTATTCCCTCCTGGGGTAAAAAGCTAAAAGCACTGAGGAACCTCATTGGCTGAGGGTCTCAAACAAATAAGCCCTAGGCATTTAAGGAGTAAGAGTATCTGAAAATACATAATAGTTTTTGGTCTAAATTAGCTTTGGATAAAAAAGGGTGCTGGCCAACTATTCTAGAAATGCAAAAGTACAAAAGTGAAAAGAGTTAAATGCTTAAAGAAAAAAAAAAAAAAAAACAACAAAAAAAAAAAACCCCGTAACTGCCAGGGACAGAATCGTAAGTCAGGGAACAAATTGGCCATGGCATTTGGTTCGTATCAGGTCAAGGGTGTGCATAGTCCCATGCAGCCAAGGATTGCTGGTAGTGCAGGAGAGCTGGGCACTTAAACATGGTTGAGTCTGACCTTCAAAACAGTGGTTTCCAGAGCACTTGAAGCTCAATCACACTCCTCACGGTGCTGGGATACTGATTTAGACTCAGAGCAAAGTGACAGTTACTGAAAGAACCATAACTATGCATTTTCAACTTTGTGGTTTTGAAGTTCTTCGGCATTCCGGTTGCACTAAGCAATGCTTTTTGGTTTTGATTTTTCTTGATTTTTAAGATGGTCAGGTGTTTATGCTGCTTCAGTGAATTATTAGTGTCACTTAATTCCATGTTTAGGAAAAAACAAACAAACAAAAAAACAAAGCGGAACAAAAACTTCCAGTGGATGGCATTTGGTTTGCTTGAGATATGTAACCACGGTTAGGCAGAAAGAAATAAAACTGTATAAATTACCTCTTGCCCTACAAATTCAGCGCGCAGTGTTACAAGGAAAAGACAAATGTGGAATCAGGAAATCAGGGAAAGCGCCTCCAAAAGGTGTCTGGCCAGCGAAGAAAGGTTTAAATGTCTTAACCTCTAAATCACACTAAAGAATATCCAGACAAAATCTCAGGGTAACAAAAATAATTCTGTGCTTTGACACCTTTCAGTTTACTTTGGTTCTTTCGGGTATATCTTTCAACAAAGACCAAAGATGTAATTTTCAAACTTAGAGAGTCCGATCTGGAGGTTACAGCGCCTAGAGAGGGATTCTTCTGACACTTGAGTTCCCTGCCTGGAGAATCTCAGAAGAGGGAGGAGTTGAGAGTGAATACATTGAAAACAACAGCGACAACAAAAAACAAGTCTAAAGTAGAAGCATTTATATTTTCCTTCCCTGGTATTTAAAGCATAAGAGTTTCAGATTTCAGTGTTTTGAAGGCTTTTATGAGAAATTATTGTCATTTTTATAGAATCAAGTATATTTTTCAAAAATTGCTTATTATTATCATAAATTTGGACCTTATGAATATCTAAAATTGTAGTGATTATACTTCAAAAATGCCCTTATAAAATGGAAGCTTCGTATAATTCATCAGTATCAACAAGTCCGCAGTTGCAAGTTTACGAGATACATTTCCACTTTAAATACGAAAGCTGAATTGCAAGACATTAGCGTTGATTTCTTCCTAAAATGAGTGTTCATTTTCCCTAATCATTCGTGTTCGCTTCTTTCTCAACTGAATACCTCTTCCTTCTGTGTTCATCATGTGATATTTGTTGAACAGTACTTGGTCATGCTGACACATAAAGTAGAATCTGTTTAGAACTTGGCACACCAAACAGATTTAAGACGTTCTTCGGTCATTGCTTCCTAAAGAGGGGTAAAGATAATTTAGGAGTATATATCACAACAAATTGTTTTAAATTTATTATTTTATAAGTACTCTGCGTTAGGAAAAATGTAAAAGAAATCCTATGATATAAAATTTCATATTAAAATATGTATGTCTTAGTGTAGGTGAGACTATTTTTTTAAAAGAATGAATACAGTAATTCATAGGGCATTAAAACAGGGCAGAAACCCTATGGTTATATGTAAATGGTTGAGGTCAAGACAGGGAAACTTTGCTTTAGCATAGTCTTCTCCAATCCAACTCCAAACTGTCAACCTCTTTAAAATTTTCTGTGAAATAGTTATTATGGCAATGTCTTTTTTTTTTTAAAGATTTCATTTATTTATTTGACACAGAGAGAGATTAGATCACAAGTAGGCAGAGAGGCAGGCAGAGAGACAGAGAGGAGGAAGCAGGCTCCCCGCTGAGCAGGGAGCCCGATGCGGGCCTCGATCCCAGGACCCTGAGATCATGACCTGAGCTGAAGGCAGAGGCTTTAACCCACTGAGCCACCCAGGCGCCCTATGGCAATGTCTTAATGCTAAACTTTTTATTTTTATTTTGAAGCTACACATGTTCTATGTATCTAATTTTATAATACAGAATCACTAAACACAAGAATCAAAAGTACAATTGGAGAACAAAATAATATTAACCAGAGCACCTGGGTGGCTCAGTAGGTTAAAGCCTCTGCCTTTGGCTCAGGTCATGATCTCAGTGTCCTGGGATCAAGGCCCGCTTTGGGCTCCCTGCTCAGCGGGAGCCTGCTTCCTCCTCTTTCTGTGCCTGCCTGTCTGCCTACTTGTGATCTCTCTCTCTCTCTCTCTCTCTCTCTCTCTCTCTCTGTCAAATAAATAACTAATCTTTTAAAAAAATAACAATATTAACTAATTCATTTTGTAGGAGATTAACTTCTTCAAATACCATCAGCCTATTAGTGACTGAGTTCAGATTTGAATCTGAGTATCCTAACTCTCAGCTCTGCCTCTCTCCCTCACTGCCACCATGCAGAATCTCGACTGGGATCTTTGTACATGCAAAGAGCTTTTTTGTGATAGAACCAATTTCCTAGATCATTCTTCAGTTTCGGGCTACAAGCAATAAACATTTGCAAATAAAATAGCTTATTTTATTTGTCCAGTAAATCATAAAGTTCTGGGTTGCT